>CAUJRU010000265.1:29200-629200 GCA_963277665.1 Viscum album | reverse complement strand
TGATATTGCTATTGATTGTTAGACTAGTATAATATCCATGTGAGTAAGTAAATGGAATTATTTTGATTTATATTTTCCCTGTTATGATGAAGTTTATGTTGAAAATTCATTTTTTTAGTTCTATACATTTCCTTAAATGTTTATACTTATTTATGAAAGTTTCTGCCATATTGTTATCCTCACTAAGCATCTGATCTCACCCCTTTCTATGTTATATTTTTTCCCATATACGAAGAAGTATATTATGAATAATATATAGGGATAGTCTAATGGATCTTAGTGTTGTCTATGGAAACAAATTTGTTGTTGTTTTCCTTTTTATGATGTAATGTAAACCTTATGAACGTATCTAGTACTACCAAGGCTACTAAACTAATCGGTATTTCAAGACATGATATTTTGTGATCATGGAAATGTTAGGTAATAATGCTCCGACTCTGGGTAACATGGGTCAGAGCATTACAATGTGAATCACCCAAGGTTAAATAACATCAATTACAATAAGAAATTGGTGTAAATAGTAATACCATCCCCAGTAACTCAGATTTTCAATAGTAGATGGGTTTGCTACTCCACTGAAAAATCACTTTACCTTGTCCTGACACATCTTATTCTTCATTATTAATTTTCCAAATATTAAAGAAATATAAATTAAAAACATACTTTGTTGATGCCACTTTTTAACATCCCTCAACCCGAAACTCTATCTAATTTCCAAAAAGGGTTAGATACAATAACTCAATAGTGCCACCCCATATTCCATAGGCTTCAGAATTAAAGTGGGGGTGGGATATTTATAGTTGGGATTTAGTAACATATGGTATTGAGTGAAATGGACATGGAAATAAAAAATATCAATGGAATAATAAGATTAATAGTCTAGGAGAACCCATATGAAACAAATGATAAATAAAGGAGAAATTGATATTAATGAATCACGTAAAGATAGGATGAAAAGTAAAATAATTTCATGATAGAAGTAACACAAAAAAGACTAAAGGACTCAAATAAAACCAAAAAAATCTGGTCATTAAACCCATGTTATCCCCAAATCCAAACTCTATCACATCCAACAATAAAAAACAACATCAAGTTCACATCCCCGTGTCCAATCATGTATCCAATAAATATCCAGTTTTACCAAATGGATGGCCAAATTAGGTGTGATTACCAAAAATTAGGTAGACACTAACATGTATAAATATTAATGGTATGAAAATATGTTTACGAATTTCATCAATAAACATGATTATTTATTTATCAATTAATACAAAATATAAAACAACCTTATTTGTCACCTTGTTATAATATCTCTGAGCTTGTAACATAATCATGCTAACTAAAAAACATATAACCATGGTAAAATATAACCTTCATAGATTTAAATTTTTTTTTTAAATTTATCTAACCGTGTACCATAACTATTTCAACCAACAAACATTTTTCCATTTTATAAATACACAAATCTAGCTCAAACCTGCTATATAAGAAATTCAACATAGGCCTTGGTATAGCCAGCTAAATATATGAATTACATCATGGGACTAGGCCTAACCATCTCAATATTAGCATTACATAGTGGGACTAGTCTTATACCACTCATATATAATAATTACGACATGGTATTATTCCTATACCTATAAATATAATATTTACAGCGAATAATAAAAAAACTCCCAACAGTGTATATAACTCATTATCACATATAACTTCTCAATTATAATTAAGAAAAATTCCATTTATATTTCAATTTAACAACATTTAAACACAAAATGACCATCAATATTATCAGTGATAAACAATACATTACCCTATAGTTTAACATATAACAATCACATAAGATCTATTTTCCTGAAAAATACACTTTAATCCATAAGAGAATTCATAAAAATCAATGGTTTACTCTCCTTATGAGTAACCAAAAGCAATGTCCAAACACATAAATATGAAGGGAATCAAAAGAATTGTATAATTCATAATTTAATTAATTAATTTTAATTTTAGGTTATATAAATCATAATAAAACACATATATTATAATTTAATAGACTATTCGGATAATATTCAGACCCCTAACATTAACTAGTTATCAAATAATGCTTCCAGTAGGACTCACAAATGAAAAATAAGGTTCTGATTATCAAAAGAAAGATCCTAGATCAAAAAAGTAATGATAAAATTCAATAATAAAAATGGTTAATATATTACACCACAACTTCTGGAGAAAAAAATGGAGAGAATGGAAAACCGATTTATAAGCACTAACTACTGATTAGATGCATGATTGGGACATTTTGAATCAACAGAGGTGCTCCAAAATCACCTGAATCAAATTTAGTGTTAAGGGTGGAATTTCTTATGTGATAATGAAAAAATATCAAATGCACAACACATATAAAATTGAAAAATTTGATAAATAGATAATATGTAATTCTTATACACGTATTGAATTCCTTTTAAAACATGTTTCCTTAGAGGTTTGTAACACTTCATCAACATTAAAATATGTTTAATGTATCCACATCATGAATTAAATTCATTTCACATACCAAGATTGTGGATTGTTCCTTGAAATAATATCACATTGATTTACTTCATTACATGACTGGTATTTGATATGTAGACATCCATCAGCCTTTTTACAACAAAAATAACATGAACATCCTCTGAATACATCCAAAAGAATCAAAATCCCCCATTGACTCGCTTAATAAATTTTAATTGGGACTTTATTAATTCAAACAAAAATGCATCCCTAGAATTTAATTCATTTTCCCGAACAAATTTTCTTGGTCTTCCAAAAAAACTCATCCTACACGACTCAAATGAAAAGTTCCAAGAGGGGTATAAATGGAAAATGATAGTATCTTACACAATACGTAATGAAATGGATTCATTGATAAAATAAATATTGTAATTGTACCAAATAAGATTTAACCACTAATTTTGTATATTACAAATTTTAATTGTACTACTCTATTGATATTATAATATATATTCTTTTTTATGTATACATAATATCATACTTTAAAAATAATGATGTTAATATATATACATTAGGAAAAAATATGTATTTATATGTATAATATTCTAATATCAAAGTTTTAATTCATTGGTTTGTATTTTAATTTATATTTACAAATTAATATTATATAACATCAGTACACCTAATAGATATATAACCAATAAAAACATTTATAATGTCTGTACACACAACGACATTATTTAGATGACCATATTTAAAAAATATATATTTCCATTCTATATTGAGACTTACTAAATCATTTTTTCATTACACTCTTACATCACATTGCATATATATTATTCTATATTTTGTATTTTTAAGAGTTACTTCTCCATTCATTATGATCATTATCATTATATTTTTTTTCTTATTAGTAGTGTCCCTAAAGGATAAAGATGATCCATGAGATTTCATAGCCATGATAATTTAATTGATTTTAATAAATTGTCTTATATTTATTTATTCGCAGTTAATGGATGTAGTTTATTTAAGATTAATGATATCACATGTTGTGAGATAGAGGTGTTTATCATCTTTTGTTACAAAATCCCAACTATGAATTAATAAAATGTATGTCGACTACTTCATGTCCTTTAGGGAATATTTTCCACATACAATTCAATCAATTTAAAATAATAGAGAAACATTCCTTAAAATTATAGAAATAAAATCAAAAATATAATGATAATAATAATAATAATGGTTATTACAAAAATGTGTGTTACATTATAACTTATATATATTTTTTAATCACATATCAAATTCAATTAGTGTTTTAGATATCATACATGAAAATGGAATCATAGTCATCTTGCTTCTTTAATTTCATTGATCAAATATGATAACATAAAAATAATATAAATACAAAATATTTCCATTCTAAAACAAAAAAACATTAATAAATTTCTTATAACTTGATAATAATATTAGTATCTATGTTCCCATTGTATCCTATGATATATTTTTATAACATTGTTTATGTGTGTGGTTAGATCGACCCATACATAGTAAATCCATAATTAAATGGCTGAGAGTGATTATGAAAATACTTATATTGAAATTAATTAACTAAAAATAAATCATATTGGTTTTTTTATATTTTTTTATGTTTTTGAAATATATGTGAAGGTTTCTATAATGATTGAAAATCAATATAAAAATAAAAAACATTACATCATGGAGATGGTTGTACACACAATGTTATGTTATAGCATCTGTTTCAACAACAACAAAACTAAATAAAGATGGATAGGAATTTGTTTCATTATATCCATAATAATATTATATATTACATATATACCCAAAAATACCTTCCTTATAAGTAGTGATAAGATGTGGTGGTGGAAACAGATGATGCCACCTCATAGTGGTTTTAAACTGCATAACACATGATTCTTATTATTTTTTTCTTCAATTTAGATCTGAATTAAAAAATATGGGACATAATATTAATATAAAACACATTAATATAATATAAATACTAATTTTATTTTATTAACATGGATATAGTATCATCTGTAGAGAATAAATAAGAATAATTTGTATGTAAAATATAATACTTAGGTCAAGACCATGAACGTACACTTATTGGAAACCATCATATTAAAGGAATTAGGATAAATTGTATCTACAATGAAATTTATGATATTTGAGGGACTTATATTAAAGTAAAATTAGGTATCCATTTAATGTTATTTTTTAGGGAATGTACAGCATTAAAAGGGTGTCAGTGGTCCGCTTTTGTAATGGCCTGGACCTCTCCAGCCCATTCCTTTGTCAAAAGAAGGCCACGCAGTGTTTGGGATGGTAAAATGGACTTTTCCCACACTTTCCAGAATTTTGAAACTACATGCCGTGTAGTTTGAGTACACGCCGTGTACCCCCTGTCGGGTATACACTGTGTTGCAGGCCGTGTACTTTCCGTGTGAAATAAGTGGGTACACGCCGTGTGTGAATACTACACGTCGTGTACCACCTTTCTGGGTATACACAGTGTTGAAGGTCGTGTCCTTGCTGTGCGAAATAATGGGTGCACACCGTGTGTCCAGTTCTACACACTGTGTAGTCGTTCCCCACGTATGTGTTACCTGTCAACGGTCGTGTACCATGTTAGAGCCGTGTCCTTGCCATGTTCAATAAATGAGTATACGCCGTATGTCTAAACTACATGCCGTGTAGTCCCACCCCGCGTATGCGTTACCCTCAAATCGTGTGTTGACCAGTCAACAACCACATAGCCGTGTTGGAAGCCGCGTGGAGACTGTGTAAAATAACCGAGTACACGCCATGTACCATAAAGTACACGCCATTTACTTTTTCTTTTCACGCCTATAAAAGGAGGGGCCCCCTCCTACTTTTCAACTCACCCCTCTCCTCCCCTTTCCTCTGAGCAGAGCTCTCCCAAGAGACTCGAATTCACCTTTTCTTCCATAACTTCTTCGTCCAAGCTCCGATTTACGATCCATAATCGGCTACGGGATCGTAACGACGAGGAGGAACTTCTGAGATAGGATCTGTTTTCTTTCCTTCGGCCTTTCCTTTCTGACTTCCACCCGAGGAGGTTTTTCCGGGACCCGACAGAAGTGATGGACATTGACAGACGTCTTTTAAGGTTTATCTGGGGGAGTGTTGTGATTGGAACCTATTGAGGTAGGTATCGTACCTTCTTCTCTCTAATTTTTGCATCATGAGGGGTGGGTATCGTCTTTTTTTAATGAGAAATAGTTGAACCATTAAATAATGATAATAACTGGTTAAAGAATGGGGTTGGGATGTTTGTGATTGTTGTTACTTTATATCCTGTGATATTATGTTGTGAATTGAATGAACGTATGCCTACTGAAAATCATGGTTATTGGGGGCCTCTTCTAACACAATTAAATTTTGCCCTCTCCATCTTGATTTTCTTATTGATGGAAACTTTGTGGAATGTGGAATTGGTTAATCATGTAAAGTTGCCTGTTTAAAATCTGGAACCCTTGTGTGATTACCCCAGTTAAACAAAATAGAATGATGAACATGTGGGTGTTGGCTTGTTTACGTGGCATATGATGGGGTGTTTTGTGGGTTGTTGTGGTTTGGGTGAGCAGCGGGTCTGTGGTAGGCTTGGTTGTAGGTTGGAGTGAATGTTATGTTAGTGACGGGTAGCAGGGCTGCGAGAAATGGTATTAATGGGATATTGATGTACGGGTTTCGGTGTGATTGTGGTTATGGTGTTTGGTAGTGGGGCTGCAAGGAGGGGCTTGAATGTGAATGAACATTGGGTTGTGTATAATAAATAAAAAGTGGAAGAGTTAATTAATGGTGGGGCATGGTAATGGAATGGGATTAAAAATCAATGGGTTGGTTGGCTGATAAGAAGGGACTTGGTTGTGTTTCTTGTGTTTTCCAAACGTGATTTGTGGATGGTAGGGATATTTTATACGAACGATTGATGTGGTTGGCTGTGGATAGTTGCCCAGTAGTTAAGGAACTAAATAAACTAATTCTGCTGAAACGTGAAAACCTAAATGGGAATGGGGTTGTTTGTTGTATGCATGCTTCGTAGTAGCAGTGCCGAGGCACGTGCTTAGTTTCTCTGTTTAGAAGCCATAGGTTGGGCTGTGTTTTTGGTATACATATATATATCTATATCTTGTGTGTTTTATCGTACCCCACCCATGATGAGCACTTAGTGCCGAACACTCCCATTTCATGGGAGAAGGTTTTTTTTCCTAAGTTACTAGCTTCCTCCTGCTCCTTCTCCCCTAGGCTGTGATGGCTTGAGGAGACCTTACACCTAAGACACTTTGGGTAGGTTTTGATTGGGGTGGTTTTAGCCCAATACTCTTCGGGCAGGTTCTAGTGTTTCCCAAGAACCTTCGGGATGAGGCCCAGGTGTGTGTGGGCGGGATACGTGGTTGTGAGGCCCACGTGTGTGCGTGAGGGATACGTGGTTGTGAGGCCCATGTGTGTGCCGGTGGGATATGTGGTTGTGAGGCCCAGTTGTGTGCGGACGGGATATGTGGTTGTGAGACCCAGGAGTGTGTGGGCGGGATACGTGGTTGTGAGGCACAGGTGTGTGTGCGCGGGATACGTGGTTGTGAGTCCCAGGTGTGTGCGGGCGGGATACGTGGTTGTGAGGCCCAGGTGTGTGCGCACGGGATACGTGGTTGTGAGGCCCAGGTGTGTGCGCACGAGATACATGGTTGTGAGGCCCAGGTGTGTGCGGGTGGGATGGGTGGTTTTGTGAGGCCCAGGTGTGTGCGTACGGGGAGAGTGTGGCAGCGTCAGGACGTTCGCCGTTAGTAAGAGCAGCTAACTAATGGGGAATGGTGCGGAGTACCCAATACTCTTTTCCTTATACTAATAATACCTGCTGTGATTTCATTTTTGGTGACTGTGGCTGGTGTGGTTAGGTGGGTAGATTTCCCCAGTAGGTTTATTCTGTTGTTCTCATGAGACATTAGGATGTCTTCCCACTTGTGCATGAGAGCTTTAGGTTTCACTACTGAGTATACTTGTATGATCACCCTACGTTTACTTTCCGTTTTCCAGGACGACTACCAGGGTCGTGCGGGACCCGAATAGTCGGACAGTTGCAGTTGTTGCAGTTGTTGTACTCTTTTTTTCTTTTGGTATTGTACTTTTTAGCTTTCTTTTACTTGTACCTTGTTATTAAATTGTTTAAACATGCATGTGGGCTTGGTTTGGGTTTATTTATTTACACTTGTTCTTTTCCTATTGGTGGTTGACTTGTCATATTTCCGGATCCTAAATAATAAAAAGGGTAATTCCTCCCATATTTGTGAAAACTCATACCCTTGGTGCTAGTATCCACCCCGGGGCCTACTGGAGGAGGGACTCGGGGGGTCATTATCTACCTTTCCCCATTGCCAGCTTAGGAGGGGCATCTTTGGTGGGAGGGGGTCGTGACAAAATGGTATCAGAGCTGATGGTTGAGATATAGTATGGATTCTAGAGTTAGGCACAGTGAGGATTGCATGGGATGGTAGGGAGACAATGTTAGTTAATCTTGGTGCGTGACCTTGGCCAGGAAAGAGAGGCTAGGACACGGGATTTTAGGGCCCCCCTTGATCCGATGCAAGGACTCTGAGCCTACCGAACGACCAAGTGAGACTACATTGATTGCAGGTTAGAGACCCTAGGGAAGGTACATGCATCATCATGATTGTGTTTTACTTGATTTGGGTGTTCTGTGAAATAAATTGAAATAAATTGATAAACCTTGAGCTTTTCCTTACTAATTGGGCTTAGGCAATCCTTGTTTACCATACAGCTATGGCACCTGGACGTCGTCCCCGGGTGGCTTAGATGGCTGAGGCCCAGTAGATTCAGGCAATCGATCAGTTTAGGATTGACTAAGAGAAGCAAGATATCCAGTGGCAGAAGAACCTCCGTTCTTTTCAGCGGCAGACCCTCAAGAAGTACGAGGGTAGTACTTCTGATACGGAGACGGAGGGGTGGATTGAGGAGCTAGGGATCGATTTTAGCTTGATCCATGCTCCGAGGGAGTACTGGGTTCCCCTAGCAATCAGTCAGCTGAGAGGTGTAGCATGACAGTGGTGGACACTCTAACTCGGAGAGAGGATAGAGGCAGAGGTTCCATGGGCTGACTTTGAGAAGAATTCCGAGAGGAATTCCATTCCTCCATGATCATGGTGGAGAAGAAGCATGAGTTACTCTCCCTTTAGTAGGGGAGTATGTCAGTACGAGAGTTGGGAATCAAGTTCAAGGATCTCCCGCGCTTTTCTCCGGATCTCTTTCCGGATGAGGAGTCTCGGGCAAGATGTTTGGAAGAGGTGTTTTATCCTTCGCTCCAGTATGCTGCCACCCCCTTCACCCTTCCGACGTACTTGGCGGTACAGAATAAGGAAGTGGTTGTAGAGAGGATTCAATCGCTGGGAGGTGCACCCCGAGAGGGGATCCAGTCGGGCTCTTCGAAGGGGAAGGCAGTCAGCAGTAGGTCTCCTGCGTCGGGACCTTCCAGGTTCAGGCCAGTGGGGAGAAGGCCCCAGCAGTTCTAGTTCAGATCTTCAGGTCCACTTCCATTCTTCACGAGCCCAGGACTGAAGTGTATTTCTTGTGGTGGTTTCGGGCACGTTCATAGTCGGTTCCCGACCTGAGCTCAGTACGGTGGAGGTGGGAAGGTTCAGCGCCCTCCTCAGCAGCACCAGTTTCCAGCGAGGCCCTTCCAGTAGCAGGAGGACCATGCTCCTCCGAGGGAAGATATTGCGGGGGGGGGGGGGGGGGGGAGGCCAACCTCAGCGTTCTCCTCAGGGACCTCGACCAGGGCGTGGTCGCGGAGGTGGAAGACATCAGAGAGGCAGAGGATCTGGGCGTGGACAGCTGCATGCAGCAGAGTTAACAGCTCCAGTAGGACTAGAGGTGGTGCGAGGTACGATTTGTTTGTTCAACACTCATGTTTCTGCTTTGTTCGATTCGGGAGCCTCACACTCCTTTGTTGCACCTGGACTAGCCCATGCATTGGGACTAGACATAGAGAGACTTTCCGTACCATTGGTGCTGAGTACACCAGTTGGAGGCCAGAACAGTGTATCTTGTGTTTTCAGGGGATGTGGGCTGACGTTGGGACCACATCGATCGAGTGGGGACCTTCTTCTATTACAAATGCATCCATACGATGTCATCCTAGTCATCAACTGGTTGTTTTCTTTTATTTCCATTATCGACAGCTTCCGGAGAAGAGTTGCGTTCTCCGATGTTGATGGGAAACGCATATATTTTGTTGGAGAGAGGAGCTATCAGGTGGGAAGTCGGCATGTAAAGCATCTCCTTTACTTGTTAGGTGGGTTTTCAATGGTTCAAGCTGATACATAGATGATGGATATCTCGAAAGTTGTTGGGGAGTTCCTCGATGTTTTTCCTAAGGAGGTTGTGACTCTACCCCCCCCCCCCCCGACGTGGCGTTGAGTTTGGGATAGACATACAGCCTGGTGCATGTCCAATTTCAATGGCCCCATATCGGATGGAACCTTCGGAGTTGCGGGAGTTTCAGATTCAGATTGATGATCTGATGGAGAAGGGTTTTGTTCGACCCAGTGTATCACCATGGGGTGCTCCAGTTTTGTTCGTGAAAAAGGCAGATGGTGGTCTCAGGCTATGCCTAGACTACCAAAGGTTGAACCAGGTAATGGTCAATAACCGCTACCCCCTCCCAAGGATAGATGATCTCTTCAAACAACTAAGGGGAACAGGTTGGTTTTCCAAGATTGATCTACTATCTGGATATCATCAGCTTAGGGTAAAGGACAACGAAATCTCGAAAACAGCTTTCAAGTGCAGGTATGGGCACTTCAAGTTTGTGGTGATGCCGTTTGGAGTAATGAATGCACCGGCTGTGTTCATGGGACTTATGAACATTGTCTTCCGAGGGTTTTTGGACCGGTTCATCGTTGTGTTTATCGATGACATCCTAATCTAATCAAGATCAGAGGAGGAGCACGTTGAGCATCTCATGCCAGTCTTGGAAGTCCTTCAAAACCACCAGATTTATGGGAAATTGTCGAAGTGTAATTTCTTTATTCAATCAGTACACTTCCTTGGGCACGTGGTGTCTCAGCCTGGAGTGTCAGTTGACCCGTCGAAGGTGGAGGTAGTTGTTTCTTGGGCAGCACCCAAGAGCATGGTAGTAGTTCATAGTTTCTTGGGGTTAGCAGGATACTATCGGAGGTTCGTTTCAGTCTTGTCTCGATTTTCTGCTCCATTGATAGCTTTGACAAGGAAGAACCAGGTCTTCCTATGGAGCGAGCAATGCCATAAGGCTTTCGACTACATGAAGGAGAAGTTGGTCAGTTCTCCCATACTCAGGTTTCTAGAGGAAGGGTTGTTGTATGAGGTGTTTTGTGATGCTTCTGGCCTTGGTCTGGGGTTCATTCTGATGCAGAAGAAGAGAGTGATCTGTTATGGGTCTAGGCAGTTACGCCCTAACGAGCGTAAATATGCCACCCATGACCTAGAGCATACAGCAGTATTGTTCGCCCTGAAGTTATGGCGACATTACCTCTTTGTGGAGCACTTTGTGGTCTTCTCATATCACAAGAGCCTGCATTATATCTTCTCCCATGGGGACCTGAACTTACGGAAGGGGAGATGGGTCGAGTTTCTCCAAGACTATGACTTTGAGATCTCTTACACTGAAGGTAAGGGAAAAGTTGTGGCTAATTCCCTGAGTAGGAAGTCGCATAAGGAAGTGGTTCGGGAGTCCATTGATGCTTGGAAAGCTATGGGGGAGTTGGCCGCCTTGCACTTGGATGCTAGGGTAGAAGGTGTTAGAGGCTATTTGTTTCAGATGACGGTGCAGTCCTCCTTGTTGCAGCAGGTGGAAGAGTCTTAGTGGGGGGACACCGAGGCGGATGTGATGTGGGATCGTGTCGATCAGGGGAACGCTCTAGAAGGATGGTCAGAGGATAGCTGGCATCAGATGCTTTTCCATGGAAGGTTGTTTGTCCCGGAGACAATGCGGGAGGGAGTTCTCTGTGAGTTCCATAGATCAGCCTTGGCAGTACATCAGGGAGTTTCAAAAATGTATCGAGGCTTGAGGGAACAGTTTTGGTGGCCCGGGGTGAAACGGGCAGTGGCAGAGTTTGTGGGAAAATGCCTACTGTGACAACAAGTGAGGGCTGAACACCGTGTTCCCAGTGGGTTGTTGCACCCTTTAGATGTCCCTGAGTGGATGTGGGATGACATCTTAATGGACTTCGTCACAGGACTACCCATAGCTGACGATGGTTATGATTCTATCTGGGTCGTGGTGGATTAGCTGACGAAATCACCTCACTTCATTGCAATTAAGGAGTCAGGCCCAATGAGTACCTTAGCACAGAGGTACAAAGACGAGGTGGTTCATTTTCATGGAGTTCAATAGAACATCATCTTAGATTAGGATACTCGGTTTACCTCATGAGTTTGGAGGGGGTTACAGCATGCTTTTGGCACCCAGCTACGCCTTAGATCTGCTTTCCACCCCCAGAACGATGGGTTGAAGGAGCGGACTGTCCAGACGTTGGAGGATATGCTGCGAGCATGCGTTCTGGATTTTGGAGGATCATGGGTGTGACAATTGACTTTAGTAGAGTTTTCCTACAATAACAGCTTCCCCTCTACTATTGGCATGGAACCATTTTATGCTTTGTATGGAAGACCATGTCGTTCACCCATTTGTTGGGCAGAGGTTGGTGAGACAGGTGCTCTTGGGCCAGAGGTAGTGCAGAGCACCACAGAGAAATTCCATCTTGTACGTGAGAGGATGAAAGAGGCTCAGGACCCAAAGAAGTCTTATGTTGATTTTCAGAGGAGTCCATTGGCGTTCGAGGTGGGAGATCTTCTGTTCTTGATAGTTTCCCCTCGACGGGGGCAGCGGAGGTTTGGGAAAGAGAGAAATCTCTCACCTAGGTTCATCGGAACTTTTGAGGTGCTGAGGCGAGTCGGCGAGGTGGCATATCAGCTGGCCCTGCCACCTTAGTTGGAGAAGGAACATGACGTCTTCCATGTCTCCCTGCTTCTTTGGTACTTACACAATGAATCCAACGTTATCGACTGGGGAGAGTTAGATATGGGAGACGACGTGACCTTCGAGGAACGACCAGTCAGAATCAAGGATCGTAAAGAGAAGGTGCTTCATGGACGAACCATTCTGTTGGATCGTGTGTTGTGGAGGCATGGAGTCCTCGAGGAGAAAACTTGGGATCGGGAGACCCAGATGCACGCTCAGTACTCAGAGATGTTTTGACGTATGTTTTCCATTGTTCTTCTGAGAATTTGTTTGTTGTTATACTCTGTACCTTTGATATATGGAATGCTTGGCTTGTCGGTTGTGAGGCCTTTTGTTTCCTTATTCCCTGGTAATGTGTAACATGTCCGGATGTGAGGGGAAAGGGAAAAAACTGACCCTTAATCGAGATGCATTAATGAGGATGCGATTGAAACCGTGCGGGCGAGTCAGTGCCACCTAAAGTGGATAATATCTCAACATAGGAGAAGGAATTTCCCAAAACTACATGTTCGGGTAGTGTGTTGGTTGTGTGGTGTTGGGGGTAGTACGAGTTGAAAAATCCTAATGTATGAAAGTGGGAAGACCCAATTCTTAATCAAGATGCATTAATGAGGATGCGATTAAACCTGTGCAGGCGAGTTAATGTCGCCTAAAGTAGATAATATCTCGACATAGGAGAATGAATTCCTAACACATATGATTATGGTTGTTGGTTGGGTTCCTGTTATAACGAGAACCCTAAGATGTATCTTGTTGGGTTCCTCTGGGATGGTTTTGAATTCTCGGTGATGAGAATGTTTTAAGAGGTATCAAATGTAATGGCCCGGACCTCTCCGGCCCATTCCTTTGTCAAAAGAAGGCCATGAAGTGTTATGGAGGGTAAAATGGATTTTTCCCACACTTTCTAGAATTTTGAAACTACACGCCGTGTAGTTTGAGTACACGTCATGTACACCCTTGTCGGGTATACCCCGTGTTGCAGGTCGTGTACTTGCCATGTGAAATAAGTGGGTACACGCCATGTGTGCATACTACACGCCTTGTACCACCTTACTGGGTATAGCCCGTGTTGAAGGTTGTGTCCTTGCTGTGCGAAATAATGGGTGCACGACGTGTGTCCAGTTCTACACCCCATGTAGTCCTTCCCCGCGTACGCATTACCTGTCAACACCTGTGTACCATGTTAGAGCCGTTTCCTTGTCGTGTGCAATAAATTATTACACGTCGTGTGTCTATACTACACGTTGTGTAGTCCCTCCCCGCACATGTGTTACCGTCAAACCACGTGTTGACTAGTCAACAGCCGCGGAGCCGTGTTGGAAGCCGCGTGGAGACCATGTAAAATAATTGAGTACACGCCATGTACCATAAAGTACACGCCGTGTAATTTTTCTTTTCTCTCCTATAAAAGGAGGGGTCACATCCTCCTTTTCAACTCACCCTCTCCTCCCCTTTCCTCTGAGTAGAGCTCTCCCAAGAGACTCGAAGGCTCCTTTTCTTCCATAACATCTTCGTCCGAGCTTCGATTTACGATCCGTCAGCGGCCACGGGATCGTAACGACGAGGAGGAACTTCCGAGCTTGGATCTGTTGTCTTTCCATCGGCCATTCCTTTCTGAATTCCACACAATGAGGTTTTTCCAGGACCCGACAGAAGTGACGGACGCCGACGGACGTCTTCTATGGTTAATCCGGGGGAGCATTGTGATTGGAACCAATTGAGGTAGGGATCTTACCTTTGTCTCTCTAATTTTTGCATCATTCGGGGTGGGTATCCACTTGTTTTCATGAAAAACAGTTGAACCATTAAATAAAGATAATAACTGGTTAAAGAACGAGGTTGGGAAGTTTGTGATTGTTGTTACATTATATCTTGGGATATTATGTTATGAATTGAATGAGCTTCTACCTACTGATAATCATGGTTGTTGGGGGCCTTTTCTTATGCAATTAAATGTTTCCCTCTCCTACTGGATTTTATTATGGATGGAAACTTTGTGGAATGTCGAATTGGTTAATCACGTAAGTATGGCTGTTTAAAATCTAGATCCCTTGTGTGATCACCCCGGTTAAACAAAATGAAATGATGAATATGTGGGTGTTGGCTTGTTTACGTGGAATATGATGGGGGTGTTTTGTGGGTTGGTGTGGTTTGGGTGAGCAGCGGGGCTGCGGTTGACTTGGTTGTAGGTTGGTGTGAATGTTATGTTAGTGATTGGAAGAGGTGCTGCGATAAATGGTATTAAAGGGATATTGATGTACAGGTTTTGGTGTCATTGTGGTTATGGTTTTTGGCAGCAGGGCCGCAGGGATGGGCTAGAATGTGAACGAACAGTGGGTTTGGTATAATAAATAAAAAGTGGAAGAGTTAATGAATGGTGGGGAATTGTAATGGAACGAGATTAATAATCAATGGGTTGGTTGGCTGATAAGAAGGGACTTGGTTGTGTTTCTTGTGTATTCTAAACTTGATTTGTGGATGGCAGGGATATGTTGTACTAACGATCGATGAGGTTAGTTGTGTATAGTTTCCCAGTACATAAGGAACTAAATAAACTAATTCTGCTGAAATGTGAAAACCTAAATGGGGTTGGGGTTGTCTGTTGTATGCATGCTTCCTAGTAGCAGTGCCAAGGAATGTGCTCAGTTTCTCTGGTTAGAAGACATAGATTGGGCTGTGTGTTTGGTATACATATATATATCTATATCTTTTGTGTTTTATCGCACCCCACCCATGTTGAGCACTTAGTGCCAAACACTCCCATTTCATGGGAGATGGTGTTTTTTCCCTTAGTTACTAGCTCTTTCCTGCTCCTTCTCCCCTAGGCTATGATGGCTTGAGGCGACCTTACATATAAGACTCTTCGGGTAGGTTTTGATTGAGGTGGTTTTAGCCCAAGACTCTTTGGGAAGGTTCAACTGTTTCCCAAGAACCTTAGGGATGAGGCCCAGGTGTGTGCTGGCGGGATACGTGGTTGTGAGGCCTAGGTGTGTGCGGGTGGGATACGTGGTTGTGAGGCCCAGGTGTGTGAGGGCGGGATACGTGATTGTGAGGACCAGGTGTTTGCGGGTGGGATATGTGGATGTGAGGCCCAGTTGTGAGCGGGCGGGATACGTGGTTGTGAGGCCCAGGTGTGTGAGGGTGGGATACGTGGTTGTGATCCCCAGGTGTGTGCGAGCGGGATACGTGGTTGTGAGGCCAAGGTGTGTGCGGGCACGATACATGGTTGTGAGTCCCAGGTGTGTGCGGGGGGGGGGGGGGGATATGTGGTTATGAGGCCCAGGTGTGTGCGGGCGGGATAAGTGGTTGTGATCCCCAGGTGTGTACGGGCGGGATACGCGGTTGTGCGGCCCAGGTGTGTACTTGCGGGATACGTCGTTGTGAGGCCTAGGTGTGTGTGGGTCGGATACGTGGTTGTGAGACCTAGGTGTGTGTGGGCGGGATACGTGGTTGTGAGGCCTAGGTGTGTGCGGGCTGGATGTGTGGTTTTGTGAGGCCCAGGTGTGTGCGGGCGGGGAGAGTGTGGCAGCATCAGGACGTTCACCGTTAGGAAGAGCAGCTAACTAATGGGGAATGGTTTAGGGTACCCAATACTCTTGTTCTTATACTACTACTACCTGTTGTGATAGTATTTTTGGTGAGTGTGGATGGTGAGGTTTGGTGAATAGATATCCCTGCTATGTTTCTTCTGTTGTTCTCACTGGACATTAGGATGTCTCCCCACTTGTGCACATGAGATTTAGGTTTCCCTACTGAGTATACATGTATGCTCACCCTATATTTACTTTCAGGTTTCTAGGAGGACTACCAGGGTCGTGTGGGACCCTACAAGTCGGACAGTTGGAGTTGTTCCAGTTGTTGTACTCTTTTTTTCTTTTGGTATTGTACTTTTGAGATTTCTTTTAGTTGTACCTTATTATAAAATTGATTAAACATATATGTGGGATTGGTTTGGGTTTATTTATATACACTTTCTCTTTTCCTTTTGGTGGTTGACTTGTCCTATTTCCCAATCCTAAATAATAAAAAGGGTAATGCCTCCCATATTTGTGAAAACTCTTACCCTTGGTGCTAGTCGCCACCCCGGGGCCTACTGGAGGTGGGACTTGGGGTTCATTATCTCCTTTTCACCATTTCCAGCTCAGGAGGGGCATATTTGGTGGGAGGGGGTCGTGACACCATTTTTATGTGATGTAAAGTACACTTTTTTATACCATTTAAATTTAAATATTATCATTTATGAATTTCAGGTTCAATGAAAATAAGTTTTACGAATATTTATTATTGGGGAAAATTGGTTCAATAAAGCCTCATAAAAATTTTTCCACACAAATTTTATACTTGATTCAAGTGTATTTCTATTGTATTTGTACTTCTCCCTTTTTTGGTAACTCAATTTTATACAGGAAACTTATGTTTCAATAATCAAATAAAATAATCAATGATTAAAAATTCGTCTATGATGTAACTAAATTTTATTTTTATTTAATTTAATATACATACAAAATAATAGAAAATTATCTTTTAATATGATTCATTTTATATAAAGAAAAACAATTTTTTTTAACAATTATGAGTCCTCAATCATAATTACAATTTATTCAAAATATTATTTATGTTAATATAATTATATATGTTTTTATAGATCCTTATATATTATTATAAATTTTTATAAAAAAATATACAACAGTAATAAAAAATTGTTCAATCTAATAGTTTCAGTATAATTAATATATTTAACCTAAATATTTGTAATCATATTGGTATAACTCAAAATAAAATGAGAGATTTTTAGTAATATAAACCTACTTATTAAAAATATGTATTCATTCTTAACAAAAAAATAAATGTGAATGAAAAGGTAATTTTAACATTATAAAATGTATTGTGTAAAAAACAATTTTTCTAAAAAAAAATTATTTTTAACACTAAATGTTATGTTTCTAGTAAAAATTTTAATTTTCTTAATTTTAATGATAAATATTTGTTCATAATAAAAAAAATATTTTTTATGTGGATCTAAAATCAAGAAAAAAAAATATTTTACGTCAATATTATTTATTTTAGTTAAATGAATATAATAATTTTCATTATGAAATGATACATATGTTTCTAATATATCAATATTATGTTTTATAAATTCAATATAGTATTATTAAAATTTAATGTTTTACCCAAAAAATAAATATTTGAAAAATTATTTATTTATACCATTATACTTATTTATTTTAATGCCAAATTATTTTTATCTTTATAAAAGCTGTAATTTTCACTATTAATAATAATTAAATTTCTTTATAAAGTTAAAAAAAATTATATGCTAGTTTTCAAATTTTAAAAATGAGAAAAAATTATAATACTAAATTTAATACCATTATTCATAAATATGATATATATTGAAAAAAATATTTTTATAAAAAACTCATATTTTACCTTAAAATGTAATATTAAAATTATGAAAAATAGAAGTGATAAATTAATTAATAAATTAATAAATATTTTATTATATCATCTTAATTTATCTTTACATAGTACCTAAATATCTCTTCCAATGATCTATTAATATGTTACACTCTAGTAGAAGTTGATGGTGGTTATCCTGAGAAAATATTTCTGATGGAAATATCATGAATATTTTTATTCTAACACTTATGATTTATGTCATACCAAAATTATTAAATTTTTTCATGCTATTGATATATATAAAATCCATGAAAATGTACCTACATTAAAGTCTCAAACAAATGATCTTAAATTCAATGATTTCCCCAATCTAGAAACATTTCATTATTTTGTATTCATAAATTTCTAAGTATGGTTACTTATATGTATACCACCTAACATAGTAGTTGTATTATTATAGTCAAATATTTTTCTAAAATTTAGATATTTATATTTATTTTAGAGTTCTATGTGAAAAATGATGTTAAAATAACAATTATCTATGATATATAACTACTGAAATCTATTTTTTACATATGTGATGTAAGAGGAGTTTCATTCAATAGTTTATTTATGTTTGATATGTTTGGTTGTGTAGCTTCTTGTTATTTTATATTTTGATTTTTTATATTGTTTACTATTTGACATAACATGTATATACTTGGATTGATCCACTTTCATGTTTTCCCCATAATATTTGATAGTAGATTTTGAGGTTCCAAAATAATCACACACAATAATATATCATTATTTTAATTTAATATACAATAAATTTAAAAAAATCATCCCTCAGAAACTACATGGATTAGAATCATTAGATACTAGATACATAATCATCTTATTTAATTAAATATATTAAATATGTACAAAAATGATATTCTTAGATAGTATAACTCTTTAACATACCCTACTTGTACTCATTTTTTAAAACATGGGGAAAGGAATCATTAGTAAGGTTGAACATAAATTATTAATAAGAATTAGAAAGAGATATAAAAATAAATGACTGTAGGTGAGAATAAGATAAGTATGAGTGTAAGATAACCAAATCATAACATATGAAATTAATACCTAATCATTCAAATATTATTTATCTTGATTCATTTAATAATGTTAAGAGTTAGGAATCATAAATAATCAATCATGACTCCTTAGAGGATATAATCGGAACAAATCATTTGATTATGGCATACAAAAAAGCATGTAAAATCATTTCATTAGTCTAGGCCATCATCCAATACAATCATAGAGGATTGGGTTCATTACCAATTCCCCAATTTCTATAATCAATGTTCACTCACATTATTCATACTATTGATAGTGTCCCTATTAATATATTCTAGTAAATATTATATCCTAAAATATATATTCTTACATAATACATTAGAGGAATATATATTTTATGGCTCGCCCATATAATAATTAAAACCATTCATATGTGTTTCACAAGAGCATATAAAAATTTATAATTTCATCTAATTATAACCCATAAATTGTAAATGGTTTTCATAAATTATTCCTCACATCATTATAGCATAACCCATTGAAGAAAAAGTTGTTTCATAAATATTTTCGAATAATTTAGTTCATTTGTCGCAAAGAAACCCGATTCATAGAATTATCCTCAAATAATAATCCCCATAATCCAACAAGATAAATCATTTGGATGGTATCACATTATCATATCCCCAGTGAAAGATAAAAATAATTATTGGATATTGACATAAATTATAAATAACGTTAATTGAGAATATGAATATTTCATAAAAAATATAGGAAAAATATTATTTCATAGTCTTTTAAAACATTGAAATTCTAGAAAATTGATAAAATTAATTTATACCAAAACATTAATTGAATATTTTAATTTTATCATAAAATGAATGAAGGGAAATTATCAATATAAGAGACATTAATTCCATATTTGTTAAAATTAAGATTCTATTATAACATATTGTAAAATCCATAAATAAAATATATAAAACACTGTGAAAATTACTTTTGGATAAAAAAATTTAAATGAAATATGATTTAAGATTTCTTAAAATAATAATTTAATCCAAGAAAACAATATTCTATTAAATATTTTTAGTAATATGGACATGGAAGAATGATTTCATGGATTAAAGTGGAAATAAGCTAATTTTTTCATAATCATATTATTAAAATAATTTAGTGTACTTAAAATTGGAATACGATAAAAATGTATATAAATATTATTAGTATATATAGTAGAATAAAATATAAATTTTAAGTATATTGATTATATAACCTATCTTAATATAAATTTAGAAAATATAATCCCAAAATTAAACAAGAATGTAAAATAGACCCTTACTACCATTGGAATGCTTGAATAAATCTCCACATAAAATAAATAACATAAACATTCATGTAAAATAACATGAATATAAATAGATTCCTGATATTATATATTATTTAATATGTATAAACACAATATGAAGAAAAATAAGTCAAAAACTTGAAACAATAATAAATGAAACAATATTGTAATGAAAAGGCCTTGTCTCAAGCTTCATCATTTATTATACATGTTCAAATCACATTTACAATAAAAAATTATTTTTTATAAATGTATTAAAAAAAATATACCTAAAATAATATTAAAAATTCCATTATAATTTGTAATTATCCATTTGTTTATATGTTTTTATTAAAATGAATATTAAAGTGAAAAGTGGTTTATTTTCCATACATGTATTGGTTTGATGTTTTTGTTGCATGGATCGTTTTAATTTTATACAAATATATAGAAGAATATTAATATAATTGTCATAATATTTATTATATATTTATATTTATATTTATAACCGTACATATGTTATTGTGATGAAAAATGAATGACCTCACTTCTTCGAGATGTAGTCTATATATACGCACAAGTAATGATTCAACATTTCAATTAATTGATGCAATGAGAGTAATATAATTATTAAACATTATATAATCAAAATTATATCTTAAATATCATATATATTCTTCAAAATATGTATTTATTTCCATCCTTGTATATTGTAAATCAAAAAGAAATAACATCACTCCATGGATGTGGTAGTCCACTTGTACGCACATGTGATATGATAATTTTCCAACAGATCGGAAATATAGAGAACATAAATTTAACATTAAATAAAAAATATTATTATAAAAAAATGCATATTAAATCATTTTAATATGGTTGAATAATATTTTGACATGTTTTAAGAATAAATATATATGAAAAATATCAGTAAGAACAATAACCTCCTCTTATGGGCTCCATCATTGAAAATAACCCTATATATTATTGGATGATGATTTAAAAAAACCTTATTGTATTGGATATAGGTTTTCAGAGAGTATTAAATATATAATGGTTTAGATAATGGGATCAATTGTGTGTAGAAATTGGATAAGAGGATCTCATTTATATGTGTGTTGTGTGGTACTCTTATAGATACGTAAAACATTAAAATATAATAAATTCCTATTTCAGAGAGTGTGTCACCCTAGAAACCCAAAATATAAAATAATATAAGGGTGGGTAAATAATAACTGATCCAATAGTATTTATACATCATTTATTATATTTAAATCATCAACTACTTAGTTTAACCCATTATTATAACTTTTAACCATTATCATAGTAATTAATATTAAACATAGTTACTATTCATAATCACAAAAAATGTTATTATTCTCATTCCAAAATATTAACATTAATATTTCAAATATAGAAAATATTTTACCAAAATAAATTTCTATAAGTTGTAGAAATTGATTTTAAAATATTAGTTAAAAATAAAAATACAATTATTTTTTATTTAATTTTATGATTAATATTGAATTAATTATTATTCCTTGCATAGTAAAAAATTAAATTATTTTTACTACATTTTATTTAATATGTTACATTGAAAATTTATAATAACAATTCATTAATATTTATTAATTTTATTTGTTAAGTAAAAAATCATTGAACGAAGTAAAATAGTTTTTATGAAATGTATTTTATTTAACTTTCAACCTTATTAATATTTATATCTAATCATTTGATTACAGGAGATTTAATTTTCCAGAATTTTATAAAATAATGTTTCATAATCTAGTTATTCCAACAGATACCTATCAATCCCATAGTTTGATGATAACTGTAACATTTAATAACAATATTTCTAAAGAATATCACAGTTTATTTAATCTCGTTGTAACATGTACACCATATCATCAAAAACCAGAAACCTATTAAATGATAAATGTAAAAAATAGAATTTTTTATCATTTTAACAATCATATACCATATTCTTCCATGAAATTCAATCAATTTGATATAGAAAACTGAGGATACCTCTATAACACTCGGGGATTTTAAAAGAGCACTATGTTCAATATCATATACAATGAGGGTTGCAGTTGAAGTGTATAACCTCAAGGCATTATGGATGGTTATATCAGGATCTTGGGATGTATAATGATGGATTTTAGTCTATTTAATGTAATAAGGTTCCTTATTGTCCATGTAATAAGAGAAGTATAGGGTGGTTAACCCCTTGAGGAGGGGGCTATGATGTTCTTATTTAGCCTATGGGTGAAGGGTTTGTATGTGTGATTTTATGTAATTAAACACTAAAAAATATAATATATATATATATATGTGTGTGTGTGCATATTTAATAAAATAGACAACATAATATTTTATTAAACAAAGACATCATGTTGAAAAAATTAAATTAGGAAAATTGTGTAACCCTAGAGGTAAGTAGTCTAACATGTTTTAAAAATGTTCATTTGTTATGGTAGTGGTTTGTGTAAGACTTTTCTATCCACCACTCATTTATTTATCAATATTATAGGCACATTCCTTGAGAGTTACTTCCCATTTCTAATATTTTATTGGTTTTAAAAAATTCACTCCTCAATTATAAATGGGTACCTCTACCCATGACATATTCAAACATCTAAATCCATTTTTCCGAAAAAAAACATCCAAAAATCACTCCCTAAAATCCTTATTCACATTCTAGAGCTTTTTTTATTCCCAATATACTATTTTTAGGATCCTTAATAAGATATCCAAAGGAGGATGTTTTATGTGAAGGTAATCGTCTTAACTGAGATTCTTCTTTTTTACTTATTTCATTTATTACATCAGTTATATCTTAACAATTAACATATAATAAAATTATAATATCCTTTATACTTATATTTTATTATGTTTAAGTAATAATAATTTTATCCATCTCCTCCAACATCAAATTGAATGTGAACCCATATTTCTTGTGTAAGGCGGGCTACCGCCACGAGACAAATATAATTCTATTTTTTGTAATCACATTTCATGGATATTAATGATGATGGATTTAATGTTTATATAGGATATAAATGAAATAATAATCATTATTAGAATTTATAATTTCACAACAATTCTTACCATACCATCCGCATAAATATGGTAACATCTTTCTTATCTGTGGAGGACTACCTCCTCGTGAAGTGATGTGGTTTGTTTTTATTATCACATCACATGGATGGTGAATTTAAGTACAAATTAACAAATATGATATTTATTATTTAAATATATAACTAAAATTGAAAAAAGGTACTTACATTCTTTCCATCATGATCATTGAAATATGTATATGTTACATATCCTTGCGTAAATCTAACCTTCTCCGTGATTGTGATATTATTCATTTTACATACCCATGATTTATTGTTAACTTTTAAAATATATTATATGTATAAAAATATAATTATTTATTGGTTTTATTTTGGATATTAAGTAATAATTAGCAATTTTACCACATTCAAAACACTTATTCCTTTTTGAAACTATGAATCAAACATCCTCGAAACACCCAATGTGAACATAACAGAAAATATAATGAATAATTCATTAAAATAAATGAAGTGATTGGTTAATATTTATGGGATTAAATATATAAAATGTTTATATGTAAAAAATTTATTTATATAAATTTTTTATAAATTTCATCAAAAACATTCAAGAAAATTCCAAGAGTCGTGGTAATGGTTTTCCTCTCAATACATCTTTTTATGAAACACATGTCAATCTATGTATGTAAGATGATTTTAATTTTGTGTATATTGAAAATTTTATTATTATATCATCAATCCTTCATACATCATGATATTTTATTTTAAAATTGATTTATGTAATTAATTGTAGTTTTTATTCAAATGTTTTGAACATTAATAATGGTGTATGTTTCAATATCTTTTTAAACTGTATTTTTTATGTATTATTTTTTATTATAGTAAATTATTTGATAATTTTATAAAATAAAACTTTATTTTTATTATCCTCTAGTGATTCGATATATTTTAAAGTAATAGTACTATTTTCCACACTTTGGAAAATAATATTATTTATAAATTATTATCATGAATAACTAACATAATTTTTATATTCAGTAAAAAATCATCTCTCTTCTACATCCATGTTATATAAAAATATTTTAATGAAATTATATATCATTACCAAAAATATTTATTAAATAATTTTTCACCCATGTTTTTATATATAAAATATTGTTTGAAAATAATATCCTTTTTATTTTTTTGAATGAGTATTACTTTACTCATTTTCACAATCGAGTGAAAAAAATTGTTCCTTTTTCATATATTGAATGTATAGAATTACCATCCATAATAAATAAAAAACTCATGATAGAATAATTTCAATGTCTATATGTATCGTTTTAAAAAAAATCATTAATATTTATGTAAATTTTAGATTATAAATAACTGTTTTCATGGTGAAAATTGTATTTATCTCCTGAATTATTCCATGAAGTATTTCAGTGAAATTTTCATCAGTGATGACAACATTTGGTGTCATGGATTACATATAAATATTTATTTTATGTATCACATATATATACCTAGATTATTATTCCTTACATTGAATGGGTAATCCATGAATTATGTTCGTATCTCGGATACCTTTATTATGAAATTTTCTTTCTATTATTATATGAGATTATATTATGTAAAAAAATTATTTCCATAGGTAATTATTATGTTTATGACTTAAAATTATTCCCTTTTGTGTCGAATTTAATAATTCACATTTTATTATCAGTTATCCCAAATAGTTATCTTATTAATTTGGTAATTTTTTAGACATTTAATATTTAATATTTGGGAATATGGACTATACCCAATCTGATATAGAACTTTTTAGACCATGTGACATTGTGTAGGAAATTATTATACTCATTGTTATATTATTTTACATGTTTATACCACATTTCATTTGATACCATGGACTTATGCTACCAAGTTAGTAATGTTATCATCTGACGTGATTACACATGATCCTTATCATTCATGATGTTATATTATTCCTATGACTAACATGTTATGTTTCCATATCATTTTTCATCTTCTACAGAGATTTTATCATACCCATTTCTTTTATATACATCCTTATGTAATACATTAAAGTGTTAGGAGCTAAAAAGGTTTTAGGATCTCATTATTGAAAATAAAATAATGTATTTTTATTTGAGCCTCCACTTGATTTAATTTGAACATAGTCTTATAATCAATATAGTATTCACTATCATTAGGTTCTAATTATTGGATGTTAATACTAAAATCATATAATAAAATTTGTAAAATAATTGGGTTCACGTAGTAGTTTTCATAGAATGGTCTAGTTATTATTGGGGATTAAGACTAGCATAATTTAAGGAGATCCTTAGGATATGTATATAGAGAAATATAAGTAAAAAATTATCCTACAATTTTACAAAGGTATAGAGCGTGTGGGTTCAAATAAATTAAATCCATTCCTAGATAATACAAGACAATGTGGATCTGGGAATGTTTTACCTACTTGTAATAACCCCAAAAAGGTTACATTGAGATGGACTCGATCATAACCTGGTGTGGGACAACATGTCATACTACACCCTAGTTTGGAAATCCCTAGGGATATTCTTTTTAAATTCAAAAAACACTTTATGAACCGTTATGATTCAAATGAATATTTTATTAGGTTATAAAAAAGTAGATGTTGACATTGAAAACCCATATTGAAACCTAGAGACATAAATTTCAGGATATAAGTATCATTGGTATGCATTTCATTATATGAGTGTATGTTTCCTCTTTGGTATATTAATGCATTATCATCTTGTATCTTTTATTTTTTATTTAATGAAGGAAAATATTTGAAAGTGTGGAAATAACCATTATGATTGGAATTATAATTATTTAATTTATGATATTCCTAACCTAATCTTTATGGATGTTAGATATCTTGTGATCACGAAAAATGAGATATCTTGAATTATGATTAACAACTTGAACATAGTTGTATTTTTGAGAACATCAAAGAAGAGAAGTATGTATTATTATGGAATTTATAGTGTTAAATATAATAAATAAAATAAGATTATATAACTACATGAAAATAACTATCGAAAAGACACCATGGAAAATTATTTAACTGAACTGCATGATGGCTTATGTGTGGGAAAGGAGACCAAAAAAGCTAATTTGTAAAGACAATTTTATTATCATCCAAAAAATGCAGAGAGAAAAAGTTCATTTTAAATTCCCACTAATAGTTTAATATCGTAGATTTGGGGAATTTTGTCATTATCCATCTTAATTAAATAATATAAGGGTTAATTCCTAATGTCCTATTTTTTTTAAAATTGTTGAATTGTAATTATTGATGTAGATATGTCTTGGAACTCAATAATAATTTTGTTTAATTTTTTTATCAATGGAATAATGTTTATAAGAATCATGAAACATCTATGATTTATAATGAAATATATTTTCTTTAATGATTATCAAGAATATATTGAATGGTTCAAATAACATATAATGTTGATTTAATAATAAGGTGATATATTTTTGAGAAACATGTCATTGAGAAACTATAATATTCTATATGTTTTTGATATTTAGGTAATTATGTTCAATTTTTATTATAGAAAATTCTTAAATAAATTTATATAATACCTTAGTAGTTGTAAACTAATTTGATGTTTATTTTAATTCATAGTATTTTAATAATATCTTTTGGTAAAATTATTTTAATTATAAAAATATTTTTATAGAAATTATAAAACCTAAATTTCAGGTGAAAACCAAACACAACTAACATGGTTGTGGTGCTAGAACCAACCATCATGGAATGATACGGGTGAAACATAAACCACTTTTCTATGTAATATACTTTATAGTGTGACATTATTTATAATATGTGATTTGGTGTATAAATTTTATGTTGATATTTGATAAAATATTAGAGAATACAATATTTCTATATTTTTATGATTTTTAGGTGACTAATTATATTTTGGGAAATGTTTTATTGGGATAGTATATATATATATATATATGACATTTTGGTATAATGAAATGGATTATTTCAGAATAACACTATTATTTTTTGGTTTTGTATATTAAAGAGTGTGTGATAATCCTTTTGGTTAAACAATCATTCATGTTCAGGTTATTCCAGTTATATGGGATTTATGGGAATTTATTTAAGGAATTATCCTAGTTATGTATTTGGTTTCATTATTGAATTTTGGATATTAATATATTCATATTCGTTTTGGGTATTATCATACATTTTGACAACCTTATTTGTTCTAATGATGTTTTTTATAATATGGTGTTACTCTTTAATAGATTTTATGATTCAATAAAAGTTAATTTTAGTGCTTTAAGAAACAATACTGTATTTTATGTTCATTCCTTAGAGTAGGTTATGTCGGAGAAATTGATTAGAGGATTAGGAAAGGATCAATCTATATTTATGGAATTAAAAAAATCATGTATGTATATTTTATGCTGTTATTTATCATGATAGAAAATAAATTACTAAACTATATAAAATGGATATTGAAATAAAAATGTTATCATATTACCATCATATCTAATTAATCAATTGTCCTTTAATTAATCAAAGATTTCTGGATTTGTGGTTGTTAAATTTCTCTTTATCATTCACGTTCTTGTGATTAATTATCTCTATCACAATCAATGATTATTTACATTATTATTCCTTGTACTTATTTTAATTTCTAACAAATGTTTTCTAGCTTTATTACCTATTATTTTTCAATTTTGTATTTCCTTTTTATTACCCTTTTACTGTTTCCTATTATTGTTTTGTTAACCCTTTTTATGATGAAGGATTGCCACAAAAAAAATTTAATGATGTAAAACCATTTATTTTTAAGAATAAGTTAATGTTAAGAGTGAAATAATTATTTATGGTTTGTCGAATGTGACTCCACTATACTTTAAAGGAATAATATGTTTGATAGCATATACAACACACAATAATGAAATTAATAAAACCTCAACATATTATTAAAATACTATTATTTAACTAAGACCATTATATAATTGAACTTAAATTACAGTGTATAGAGAGTATTTTATACTTTATGAAATAGTTATAAAGGTTTTAGTCAATATAAATTTATTAATAAATGATTAATTAATACGTAAACAATTTTTATTAAAAACATTTATTTCTAATTTTTTTATTTCTTTTTTAGAGTGAATATTATAATTAGTTATTTGATCATTTTAAAAAGAATTCTATAAAATCAAAATAAATTTTGAATGAATCATAGTGATATTAAATGATGATGAAGTTTTGGTATTTTTCTAATGTGATTTATTTTTTGGAATATATTTATTTTTCAATAAATAGTGAAAAGTGGATTTTTTTTGAAAATCGGTAATTTTTATTAATAAATAAAATTATTTTTCAATTATAATAATTATTTAAATTTCTATTAAAAGTAAAATATTTATTATTAATTTTTTAAGAAATCCAATTAATTGAATTTAAATCACCTTTATAGTGCATTTTTTAATTTTTTATATAAAGGAATAAAAATCAATTTTCTAAAAACGTTTTAAATTTCCATAATGTTCTCCCATTTTAGTTTATTAATATATTATCAAGTGCAACATCCCAGAAACTTTAATAATAATATGTCACTTGTTTTTTAGTTTAAATAAAATATTATAAATTTTTAACTAAATGTTAATATTGGATATGATAAGTTAAATAATAATAACATTAGAAATAATATTACTTTATTTATCAATTAATTTGTTATAAAAATTTTATTGAAAAATAAACTATTTTTTTTTGTTCGTAGTGATAATTTTAATACTAATTTCAACATGAATAAATGAGTATTTTTGAAAAACAAATTTTATACCAATTAATACAAAGTATTACTTGATGTTAAAATTATTACAACAAATTATATTGATTTAACTTGTATGCTAACTAAGAATATTATAAATAATTTGCTTAATTAAAAAATTATTAAATATAGAATACATTTTATCTATGAGTGTATATATTAATAAATTTAATGTTATAAATGAAATAATAAAGATCATATTTCATAATATAAAATATAATATTTATTTAATTAAAATTTTATAAATGTTATATAGTTTGACTAATATAATTTTTTTTTGAAATAAGTTTTCATAATATTATGAATATTAATATATTATCAAATTATTATTAGTAACAAAATAAATTAATTGTATAAACATGATAAAAATTTTTAGATAAATCGAAAAAAATGAAATAAAAAATTAATATGAGTTTAAAAAAGAAGAAATAAATAAGGGTATTCTAGTTAGTAGGGTTCTACCATGAGTTGGAAGGCCTAATTAGAGGGGGTAAGGTTTTAGGCCAAACATGGTGAGAGTAAGGATTACTCCTCTATCATGGAGCCCATTCAAGCCAAGCCGACACGATTGTGGGGGTTCTCTCTGAGTCAACCTGTACTATGGTCGAAGCTGATCCAGGTTTTAGGAAGGGTTCTAGGTGCTGCTTTCAGTGATTCGAAGCATGGTTAGGGTACCGATCATAGATGAGAGTGATAGTGTTTGTGGAGATCTAGACGTATATTCCTCGTATTTGAAAGTAAGAGTGTTTTAATTGATTTGGAGTCTGAATCTTATGTATTTTTCCTCTTGTCCTATTTTTTCCCTCAAATGACTTTAAATCCATTTTCATGTATGTGCATTTTTTTAGTACATTTATTGTATCAGTAGAGTTTCTATTCAGATCTGAAGAGAACATTTAATTTTTTTATTCAATGTATTCATGATACTGATTCAACTATTTCAATTAAATTTTAAAATATGTATATAATTTAATATTGACTGATAAGAATTACTTCTGAACCTCAAATTGGAGGAAATCTATTACTTTCAATATTCTCCCACCTTATCTTTTTGTCAACAATTTCAGTTGGAACACTATTTATTTTCATCTTTAATAAATTTTGTTTCACTTATTCAACACATCTGACTTATATCAGTATAATCTATAAATTTTATCTTTTATTAAAATAGTTTCTTCTTTAATACTACAATCAATTTTTTCAGTGCTTTTGGACTATTTTTTCCAGTTTCTGTGAATTTATATTAAGAATCCACTACATGGTGGAAATATATTATTAATTTAATATATTTTTTTTCTTCATTTCAAGAAAATTAGATAAATAAATATATATTAATGTGTGTGATGTGCATGTTGGGTTTCCAAGTTGTTACTGATAAAATAGCAACCAAAAATGAATATGGATAGTGAGGCAATGGCTGAATAGTATCCCACATTCAGTTATATGTAGCAATATCTCTTACCAAATGTATAGAGGAATGGATGGAAGGATTAAAGAGATTTTATCCATTTTCAATATACGGGAATGGATAATTCAATTTTATATTTTCCTATGTTTAAAATTTATTTATATTGGATTTCATGTTTATAATGAAATTTGAATTTATCATTATTTTATTTGTTTATAATTTTAATAGTAAAAAATTATTGTTATAAAATCCCTCATCAATGTGCGTTTTTCTTAAAAATCCTTGAAGATGTCAAAAGGGATTTTATAATTATTTATTTATGTTTATTTTCGAATGAAACATGGTCTTTATTTTAAGATATTAAAAATATTAATATGCGATTATTAATTTTAATGATTTTTTATAGTTAACATTTTAATTAATATTTAACTCAAAATAAAAGTATATTATTTTATATTTATTATTTTTAATAATTAAAAATTCCTTGTCATGTGTATAATTACATGTACAAAAATAAATTTTAGTTACTTTAAGAGGTATGGCCAACATATTAATCAATGACATGACATGCTTTTATGTTATATGCACCAGTTTTATTATTCACGTATGAGTGTGTGTGTATTTTCTTGGAATAAAATTTATATATGTTTTATGAATAATATATATTCATATTGTATAAATAAAACATTGTTTTTTATAAATGGTATTTGAATAATGTTTCATTAATGGATAATATGTAACACAATTACTCTCATATCATGCAAAGACAAGTCGATGTGAGATGTAATTATTTTTTATCTACCATATATGATCATGTTAAAGTATATATATATATATATATATATATATGTTTTAAAAATGTTTACAAGTTTTCATGGTAACAAAGGCCCAACAAAAAATTTATATATATATTCATAAAGTAAGAAAAAAAATGTTTCTCATAAAAATACGGCACATGAATGTTGTAAATATGGTTGGTAATTGGTGAGTGAACCCATCCTTCAACAATTGTGTAGGCACAACCTAACCTTCAAAGTTATAAGTTGCCCATGTATTTTGTTTCAAAAATAATGCGTATAGTTTTTTATAAATAACACTCGATTGTTTTGGATTAAAATTTTCAAGAATACTTATTTTTTGAAAGTTCAAATATTATCCAGATGCTAATAATTTCAACATTATTTTATAAATTTATTTCTAAAATTATTTCGATGGTATATCAAAATAATTTCAAAGCATTTCTGAAAACATATTTTTAGTGAATGATTTCATAAAAAGGTATTTCAATGATTTTAAAAACCCTTACTCCGAAATTTAAGGGTGACCCTTTGTTTATATGTTTTTTTGATAGGTATCATAGAAGTTCAAATTTATATTTCATGGGTTTTTGAGTTATTATGAACATAAGTATAATAGGATTTTGTTTTATTTTTTTCTACTCTTATCAATGTAAGGTGTTGTATAATCATCCAGAACGTAGACCGGTAAATGGCCCTTGTTTCTTCATAGTGTTGTGTAATTGTTCTTGTTTTTTCTTAAAAAACATTAAAAGAATTTTAATGTTATGGGTTGAGAATCATAGGATCAGGTATTTATTATTGGTATTAGAGGAATAGTCTACACAACCTTTGATACTAGATATTTACTTTTGAGGAAAACAAGATCTAAGCATTAAAATTTCCATTCAGTAATTTTGTCCCTTTAGATAACTCAATAACTCTGATGTCAAAATTATGAATTTTCTCTATTATGATGAATGAATTGTGAGGGTGCAATTTCTTTACCTTGGGAGAATGTAACATCCCATAAATTGGAATAATATTAATCCATTTTTTTAAATTAAATAAATTAATATAAATTTTGAATAAAATATTAATATTCAATATATTAAATTATGTAATATTACATATAAATAATATTACATTATTTATCAATGAATAATAATTAAATAGAAACTAGTAATTATGATGAAACTAAACTTTTAATAAATAATATTTTGATTAGATAATTTTATCAAATAATTTGATACAGAAAATGTTTTTAAAATATAAACGGTGTGTTTTTGTTGATCTAATTTCTATATTAATTCCTATATGAATAAATTGGTATTTTTTTAAAATATAATTTATACCGATTACTACAAAGGATTACATGACATTAAAATCCTTAAAAATAATTATATTTAATTATCTGAAATTTTAATTAAGAAAATAATAAATTATATTTGTTTAAATAAAAAAATATTTAATATAGAATATATTTTTTTAATGAATTTAAATATTAAAATATTTTATGGTATAAATGAAATATCAATGATCATATTACAAAATATTAAATATAATATTCAAATAAATAAAATTTTAGAAATGAAATATAGTTTAACTAATATAAATTTGATTAAGTAAGAATTAATAATTTTATCAAAATTAAGATATTAACAAATTATCATTAATAAAAGAACAAATAATTGATATATACTAGATAAAAATGATGACAAATAGATATAAATGAAATAAAAAAACTAAAATTAGTTTGGAAAATCAATTAGGGGTATTGGGATAGTAGGCTTCTACCATGAGTTAGAAGGCCATAGAGCAGGGGTCAGGATTGAAGTCCGTAGTTGAGAGAGAAAGGCTCACACCGCTGTGAGGGAGTCTAGCCGAGCCAAGCTGATGAGATTGTGAGGGCTTTCTTTGATATGGTTTGTGACTTAGTTGAATCTGATAAGAGTTATTATAAGTTATCTGAGTTCTTGTGTTAGAGATTTGACACATTGTTAGGGTATTTATCTTGAATGAGAGAAACACTGTGGTTGGAGATCTACTCGTAATGTCTTCAAATATTAAATTATGAGTTTTTTTTATTTTATTTTGAGTCAAAATATTATCTATTTTTCCTTTTCTCCCATTTTCTCCCTCGAATGGAATTGGAAGTTATTTTTATTTATGCGTGTTTTTGTGGTCTATTAGTTATAATAATTGAGTATCTTTTGGGATCTAAACCAAACATTTAATCATTTTCCTTCAATATATTCCTGTGATTGATTCATTTGGTTCAATTCGATTATAAAATTTGTATACAATTTAATCTTTATTTACAACTGTTACTCTACTACCTCAAATTGGAGGATATAAAATTCTTTCCATATCTACCAGCCTTATCTTTTTGTCAATAATTTCAATTAGCACACAATTGATTTTTCATATGTAATATTTTTTGTTTAATTGAATCATTGTGTTTGACTAGTACCAGAATAATATAATAATATTATCACTGATTAACACAGTTTCATCACTAATGCAGGAATATATTTGTCAATGTTCTCGGCCAATTTTTTTTTGTATTTATAAACCATCCTGAAGAAGCCATAACATTGTTGAAATATTTAAATAATTTAATACATAGTTGTTTTCTCCTTATTAATATAGTTGGAGAAATAAATATATATAATTTTGTGTGATTTTCTAGTTGGTTGTCCATGTTAATACTCATAATATTGACACTAAATAAATTTGGATATTGTGACAATGGCACCATAAAATCCAATCTTCAGTTGTATGTATTAATGTGTCCTAATAATTGTAGAAAATATGGTATGAAAGGAGTAAAGAGATTTCATCCTTTTTCCATAATCGGTAAGGGTTAGTTCAAATTTATATTTTCCTTCGCTTATATTTTAATTGAATGGGATTTCATGTTTATAATGAAAAATTTTATTTCTTATAATAATATTTGATTAAATTTATAAAATCAGAATTTTATTGTTATAAAATTCCTTGCCAATGTGAGTTTTTTGTTAAAATCTCATAAGATTTTAAAAGGGATTTTATAATTAATTATATAGTTTTATTTTTTTTAAAGAAACCCAATATTGGTTTTATGATATTAAAAATATTATTATATGATTATAAATTTTAATTATACTTTATAGTTAACTTTTTAATTAATATTTACCTCAAAATATAGAATATCATTTTATGTTTATATTTTTCATTAACTGAAACTACCATTAATTGTTTAAAATTATGTGTATGAACATGAGTTTTAGTTACATTAATGGTTATAGATTACATCTTAATTAATGACATGACATAATTTTATATTATATGCATCAGTTTGATTATTTGAAAATATATATGTGTGTATGCAGTATAAATAAAATTTATATATGTTGTATAAATAATATATACTCATGTTGTATGAATAAAAAAATATTTTTTATAAATTAATTTTAAATAATATTTTCTTAATAAAAAATATGTTTGAAAAATCCTCACATATCGTGGAAAGACAAGTTGATGTGAGATTTAATTATTTTAAATCCATAATATATGATCTTGTGAAAGTATATATATATATATATATATAAATATATGTATATATTTTAAAAAAATCAATATTTTAAATTAAGAAATACCGGGTAAAAATGTATATATATTCCTAATGAAATCTAAAAAGTATTTCTTAAAAATATAACACTTGAATATTGTAAATATGGTAGGGAATTCGGAAGTGAACTTATCACTCACAATGTGGGTATTTCCAAGATAGCCTTCTACATTACATGTTCCCCATTTTTTTTCAAAAATATTGTCGATTGATTTTCTTAAATAAAACTATGTTATTTTCAATGCATATTTTTGGGAATAAGTACTTTCAGAATATTGAAATATTCTCCAGATGAAAATAATTTCAATATTATTATGAAAATATATTTCAAAAATTATTTTGAAGGTATATCAAAAGAATTTCAAGGCATTTCTCAAAATATAATTTCACAAAAAGATTTCCTAAAAATGTATTTAAATGATTATAAAACCCCTTGCTAGTAAATTGAATACTCACCATTTTTTTAAATGTTGTTCTAAGGTTTCTTAGAAGATAAAATTCAGATTTCATTGTTTTTATGGTTAGCACATGTGGATGATTAACAGTCATTTGTTTTATTTTCGTTCAAATATAATCAATATAAGGAGTATTCTAATCATTCGGAACCTATACAGATAAATGTTCCACTTTTGTGCTTTCTGTGGTATAATTGTTTAGTTGTTTTGATAAAAAAGTACACTGGATTTTTATGTGTTGAGACCGAAATCATGGTATTGGGTCATTATATCTAGTGGGGAATTATTTTAATGAAATATATATATAATATTTATATATTATAGAATAATAATTCATATAATGATGATTTATATTCATTTATTTAATGTAATATCATCTGTTAAAAAAAATTCATTTTTTAAAATACAGATTTTCATCCTTGTTGATGGTTTTATTATAAATTCATTTCTCTCAATTATCTAAATTGGATTTTATAAACCAAATTTAAATTTTGGAATAATAATTATTTATATTATATAATATGTTCAACAAATATGTTTGTCATAATTAATTCTAAAAACATTAAAAACATTATTAAATTTGTAAAATATTAAAATACTAATTATGGGTAAACTTTTAGGTAAAGAGAATAAAATTTTAAAAATAGGATTCTATTTATTTTTAGATGTGTTACTAGATCATAGATATCCCAAAATCATTTATATATCAATATTTGAGGTACATTTATTAATAGTGACATCAAATTATTGAATAATATTGGGCATTTAAAAAAACACACACCTCATTTATAAAATGGAACCTCACCCCTCAATTATTCACACCACTCAAGAAATTTAGATTGGCCAAAACCTTCAAATTATCTCCCCAATATCCATACAAGAATTATGGGGATTTAGGTCTTACAATAATACTGTTATTATGGTCCTTGATACGAAATATAAATGGGGATCTTCTAGGCAAAGGTAATCATCTTCATCGAGCTCGTACATTTTACATCTTCATTTTCTACCTTCAGTTTTGTATTAAATATTTTAATATAATAAAAAACATATATAACATATAATAATGTGTATACTTGATTATGGAAGTATTATTTCTATCTCTTATTCTTCAATTTTCTATACAAAACTATTGTTTGTTGGTACTATAGTCTACCACCTCACAAAATGATTTATGAAATTTTGCAGCATCAAAAATCATGTATTTTCTTGATGATTTATTTAATGATTATATATTATATGAATGAAATTTTAATTATTCATGAAATTTATTATATCATATACCTTTCTACTTTACCATCCATTGAAATATGAGAATATCAACTATGTGTATGAAAAACTACCTCTTCACTGTGTGGCATGATTCATTATTAGTTATTACTGAATTACATATATGGTACATTTAAGATTATTTAAATAAATAAAATTATATTTTTGATATAATTATATTTATGGAACGATTAAATAACAATTTCATTATTTCCAAAAAGATTATTCAAAATTTGAAAGGTTACATAGGTGTACATATGACCTACCATCTCCATGATTGTAACATACTTTAGTTTTCATAACCATAAATCATGAATATTTTAATTATTTAATTTATGAATAAATTTTATAATTATTTCATCATTATTATTCTATATTTGATTTAATAATGACCCATTTGACCATAGTCTGCACACCAATGTGTTTTGATATGATGAACTAAGTATCCTAAAAACACTTGATGTTGACATAAATGATTATATAATTAAACACTTCATTAATTTTTTTTGTTAATGGTAAAATTAAAGGTGATGAAACCAAGAAAATGTTATTTAGAAGAAAATGAATATAAGTTCATTATATAATATATTATAGTATACATGGGAAATCCCTAACTCCATGTATGAGTTTTCATCTTAAAACATTATTTTTTAAGACACATGTTATTTTGTGCATCTAATTTATTAAAATTCAATATAAATTTCTCCATTAAATTTTATATCATTAATCTATCATAAATCAAGGTATTTTATATTAAAATTAATTTTTATCAGTAACAGGACTTATGATTCAACTGTTACTAATGTGATGATGTTTTATGTTAAAATATCATTATAATCGATATTCTCCATGAATGAATATTAATTTTATGAAAATATTTTATAATCATCAAATAAATCCCATAAAATTTTCTTCTATTATGGTTATTCAGGATATATTTATTTAATTGTATGATTTTACTATATATTTTAGTTAAAATTATAGAGAAAATATTTTTAATAATAGTTGAAATTATTTATCACTTAGGAAAAAAAATGTTTCTTCCATATGCAATTTTTATGATGATAATATCTAGTGTACTTTAAACATTACCTAAATGATTAATTAAAAAATTATTTAACCATCCCTGAATTTTTAAAAACAATATTAATGAAATATTCTTTTCATTTTTTAAATGAGGAACTTTTTTATCCTTTTTACAATAGTGTAAAAGTAATGTTTATTTTCACTTATATAGAATGTACAGAATTACCCACTTCTATAACCAATCATCTCTTTCAATATTTTCATACTATTTTATATAGTTATTTTTCATGAAAATTTATTCTATAACATTTTTCAAATTTCTAAATTTTTAAGAATTGATTTATATATATAAATTTATTTTCTTCAATACCTATTCCATTTAATATTGTTAATACATTTTCATAAAAAATGAAATACATTTATTATAGGGATTTCTTCTTAATTATGTATATATGTCACTCACATATGTATCTATATTCTATTCCATTTCTTTTATAGCGTATTAAATTCCTTATGATCATATTTCAAATTACATCATTAGGACATTTCAATTTATTTTTATATGAGTCTATATTAGTCAACCCATTTCATTCCATTTGTAATTATTATATTTATTCCTCATTAGTGATTGCATTTTTTGGTACACATAATCATAAAAATATGATGTTGGGTGCACCCAGATAAAACTATAATGTGTTTAGTAATGAATTTAGTCTAATCATATTTTATGTAAGGTATTATAGAGTAAACCTAATCCTCTATGGGACTTTTTCCAATATGTGATATTGCACTAGAAGATATCCTCTACGCATGATTATTTCAGGTTTTATGTTACTACAATGTTTACTATGTTATAGTGATTTTATGATACCATGTTCATTATTTTTATCTCCCATGGGATTAGTATTGAGTCTTCTTTTTCAGGATATCATGTTATAACTTCAATTCAAATGTTATGTTTCTTTATCGTGATTATTCCAAAATTCAATTTTTATCTCACCCCATTATTTTATGTACTTACCCTTGTAAAATCATGTAATTTTACAAGAACAAAATGATATAAGTGCTATTTGGGGATCATCAACTAAAATATATTTTATTTTATTCTAAATTTGATGTATAATGATCCTAGTCTTCTACAAACACTATAAATCACGAACATTGGGTTGTAATTAGTAAGTGTTTATGTTAAAAATCTTGTAATAATATGTATAATATGTTTTGGTTCCTATAACCCTTTCTTTATCACATCCCCAGTATCATATATACATTACTCAAACATATATTTCCTCTATATAAATTCAACTATGTTTTAATTAGTTTTCAATAAATCATTATCTCAATTATCCTAGATATACAACTATTTTTAATCTTAATAATTATCATTCTCTAGTTGTACTACCTCAAAATTCAGTACATATGTATAAACCATTATGTAAATACTCAAAAGTGATACATGGAACAAATCATGGACGTGAATGAGCCATGTAAAATATGATAAATAACAATACACCATGCTGATAAAATCAATAAGTTCAAATGATCCGTTATATATAAGAATTTTCTTTCCATTCATTACAATTTACATAAAATTATTCTATATAGATATTCATAGGAATTCCTTATCACCAACATAGAACTCTTGATCATGCTAATGATTATTAGTATAACATTTCTATTAACTCGGATCATCCCTAATGTGTTACTGATTGTATCTCATATTCTCTACAATATCACTACTAATCTCCTTCAATAATATAAAATGTTCTCCAACATTATACCATTACATTTAATTTTTATGAATCCTTTTATAGTGGGATTAAAAAGGATGAATCATAATGCATGAATGAAATCCATTGATGAAACAATACAACCAAAGAATGGTGATGATCCAAAAACCATTTTTCTCTCAATATACGTTTCATGGGTTTAATTATCCTCTTAAACTGAGGATTTTTTAGTTATCATTTGTAGTGCTATTGTCAACTATGTATTCAAAAAATATTTAATACATCACTATAAAATCAATGTATACCTTAGTTCCTAATCAAATAAAATAATATATCATTCCCTATACAAACTTATGACTTATATAATATATATCAAAAAAAAAATTGATCAACAATGAGTAATTCTCTTATAGAAATGAAATATGATAACTTAATTTGGTGATTTATTAGAACCCAAATAGGATATTATTCATTAAAATGTTTTGGGGAGTCAAATGATAAAATTCATGGTGATGTTTTTCCATTTAAATTTTATTATGGTCAATGGGTGTTACAACCCTTAGTAAATTTTCAATTAACAGTAAATTTCTAATTTATTGGTCAATAACATAGATACTCTACAGTATAAGATTTTATTTCATCCCCTAATAAATACTCATTCTGAGCTTTATATATATTTTCAATTCCAAAATAAAATGATAATAATGAAAAAATAAATGTTATAAAATAGATCTGTATAAACTAGTGTTGATAGGACTTATACATGGTTAATTAAAAGTTTTAATTCCTTACAATCATCATTGAACTGTGGAAAATTACCCAAATTATCCAATAGATCCACATCTACTTCATATGCATATTTATTCATCATAATTATGGATGGTTGATAATATATGTGATAAAGGTGTGACAAATATATTCCCCTCATTATTTCTGGATCTATAATCTATAAATCCATAATTATTAAATCAATTTCATTCCCCAAATTACATAAAATTGAACAGTTCTTCAAAAATTTACAATTAACAACATTTTTTCCTTGAAAGATTGGTATTTTATTGAGAATTCATAATCATTAATAAATTACAAAATTTAATTTTAAATTCTTTATATGTGAATATAAATTTCATGATTGTATGACAAGTATATATAACATTTTAACTATAATTGTAATGAATTAATATGTTTAATATAAAAACATATATCTACTAATTCTATTTGGTAATTTTTATCATTGAAATTATTTTGGTGTGAGGAATAATATATCACTATATCATTATGAATGAGGATATATCCCAGTACCATTCTCTTATTGATAATTATATATCAAAAATATTCTCTATTACATGGTAGTATAAGAATAGGTGCAATAAAAAATATCTTTTTTATTTTTCAAAAACATTCTCAAATTCATATATATAATGGGAACAACCTGCCATATATATTTTAATATATCATTATAGGAAATATCAGAAAAATAATAAATTGAATCCTTCTTAACTAAGAAGAAATTTGATCCTAGACACCATTCGTAGTTGGTTGTATTTATAAATATCTTCCATCATTGAAGGATCCACATAAATATCCTACAATGAATTTATATTCCCATCTAATGAAACATTGAATAACAAAAACTAACAATTAAAAAATACGGAATCAATATTCAACTTCCTCATTTTTATTCAAAAAATAATCATATGATCGTAATTTTTTCCCATATTCTTGGAATATTCATTATATGTTCTATATGCGTATAATAATGAAAATATAAATATCTAAATACTCTATTCATTAAGTCAATGATGACATCTAAGGAATTGGTATGTCCAAATGACGTCTCTAAAAATTCAAAATGACCACAACTAGTATTGGATCATTACTCGGGAATAACATGTATCATAGTACCCAATTAATTATATTTATAAGACCAGTAAATCATATGGATGTATTGAGACTCATTTAGTTGATCAAAAAATTCATCCATATCAGGTAGATGGTATTTTTTCTTGACAGTGATCTTATTGAGTTCCAAATGCTCAATGAAAAAAATGAATTGACACATCTTTATTGTTAATAATGAATGCTTCCACCCCATAGGGACACACTACGTTATATTAATATCTTATCATGATTCTCCTGGAGTTTATTCACTAGATTCTTCATCTAAATCTGGGACACTATATATATATATTCATATATAATTTGTACTAGTTTTTATGTGTTTTATTGAAAACCCAACTTCACAATTCAGGGGAATACTATGAAAGTCTTCATGAAGTACATAATCGTATTCCAAAACAAAATTCATATATTTAATAATGATTTTCTCCCTAACCATTGGAGATAAATATCCATCACGAATATATTTTATGACCCATCTAACCAAAGTAATTTCCTTTTGATGTTTATATTCGTAATATGGTAGAAATATTATTCTATATTTATTTATAATATAAAAATGTTACATCATTTCCATGGAAAATGATGTCTTATATATATAGAAATCTATTAAATTGACACATATTCATTAAATTATACTATAGGAAGAATTGTATGATTTTAACAGATAAAATTGTTATAGAAATCATCATGATATCTCCAAAATTTGAGTAGAGGATAACTTCTTCATATCCATCATCTTCAACTTCAATGATTGAAATATCGTAGTCACTTACTTGTTCTAGGATTTATCCCTTCGATTATGGTATCATCTTAGATAATTATCGCATTCCCCATTCATTTGAAAATGAACTACAATATTTACCATGTGATTAACTTAATTTACATCTATGGAAAACATAATTTTCCTATAGGAAATTAGATTCCTTATACCATTATTTTCTATAAAAAAAATATTCTTATTAATTTAAGGAATTTACTTGGGTTATTGTTTCCACATACATGGAATTTACTGAATTAAATAATTTTTCACCATTGTATTCATTAACATAACATTCATGAAACTCCATTTTATTATAATTAGTCATTCTATGAAACTCACCATGGTTTATATTATTAGTCGTTAATCAAAATAGAGATTTATCCAGAACTAGAATATTATTAAATAAAATTTTTATCCTAATTTATTTTTTCTTATATGAAAATTACATTATACATCACATCTATTATTTATTTGGTTCCTTTATGTTTCATCTATTTTCTAAAACTAGATCATAGACTGAGTATTAAAACTCAATTATCACAATATAAAATTATGTGGTTATGAAAAATCCTTTTTTTGATGATATAACGGTTTTCACTTTTTTCAACTAGTCACACATTTTGTTAATATCATATAATAATTTATTATAATAGATTATATAAACTATGTAATCACCATTCATCATAATGGATTTTTAAGGGAATATGAATTAACCAAACCATATGCCATAAGAGTGATAGATATGGTGTATAGTCATGCCTCTTTATTTTTAACCAATTTAAGATTTATTTGGTATCCAAAAAAAATTATTATGTCATCATATTCATATAATTATCTATATGGATTTTAATAGTTTTATTTTACATTATTTAAAAAAATAATTAAGGCCTTATTGGATTCCAAAAAAGGTTAAATAATTTTGAAATTTATATCTATTACTTAATTTTAGATAAATATTTAATTCATTTGAAATAAAAAATTCCTAAGAACAATTATGGTTTATTGAATTTAGATACTAAATAAATAATTTTATAATTTCCTTAAAAATCATCAAATTCAATCATAATGTTCTTTTCCAATAGTATAATGATTTCAAATAACATAATTATAATAATTCTTTATAACCTATGAAAAAGAAATATAAGAATTGGTGAGATCAGATTCTCATCAAGGGAATACATAGTGGATATCAATAAATTATCATTAGTGAGAATAATATTAGTATAAGGGTATGGTATTATGTATTTAACATAAAAATGTCATAACCACTCAATTTGACATCCTAAATCATAAATCATGGAATAGTCATAATAATGTGGATTCATTAATAATCTATCATGATCTATTAGAACATATCATATTCATATTATGTGTGTTAATGAATAAAAATATTAATATAAACTCATTTTTATATATAAGGTCACTACCATGAAAATAATAGTGTATTAGGTTAAGTATACATTACATAATTTCGCAAGTCATAGTTCACTCCCACAAATATGATTATTAGTTGAGTCCATTAATTAACTGGGTACACCCATTATAATCACATTATCTCATGAGATATTAATATTTACCATATTCATTGGAGAGATATATGATTTTGGTTCATCCTACTACATAATGTAAACCATAAATATGTGTTCCATGAGATCATAAAATTATTCATGATTTCATCATAAAATAACTCAAGTAATTGACATAGTATTCATAAATATTTCCATATTTCATCCTAGAATAACCATTTAAAATGAAATTGGTGTCATAAAAATATCTTACTTATATAATTATACCGTGATAAAATAATAGGTTTCCTAGAATAGTCAATAAATCGGCAACATCATAATTTATTACTAGAAATATTTTTAATGGTATCACTGGTTAATTTACCTATTGTAATTTAAAATTTCAAAAATGAAGATGACATCAATGATAATACCACTAAACGGTATTTTTATCATTTCATAGAAAATACCGAAGATATACATGCATTATAGATTTTTAATATCAAAAAAATATAAAGAATATATATAAAATGATATTTTTTTAAAATAAAAATGGAAAATATTGAATGAGGACTCAAATAAATTAACAGTTAGGGTAGTTGAAAAATTATTTAGTGTTATAAATAGTAAACAAATATTCAACTCATACTTTTCTTAAAAAGCTCTCAATAACCAGTTGGAATAAAATGAGAAAATATAATTCCTAAAAAATTTAAAAGACATATAATTATGGTTTAAATTGAAATTAAAAATTCCTTACAACCTATAAAAACCCATTATTAAAATATATTAAAGCAACATAAACAAGGATGAAGAATTTTGACAACCAACAATGAAATATGGACAGTTTAACATAGAAATGATTTCAAGATCATTCAATATAAAAAGGATTAAAACTGTAAATAATAAATAAAAATTATAGGAACAGTTTTTGGAGAATGAAGTAATTTGTTTTTAATGGAAAATTATTATATTATTTCCATATATTTCCCTAAAATTCTAAAATAAGAGCATTGTATTCGGTAACGTATGCAGCAGGCAGCACCTAGCATAGAGGAATATATTTCACACCAGGTATTTATGATATATTTATTTTTGAATAAATTAAATGTATCAAATTTATTACATTACATCAATTTATGGGTTTATCTCGTTTTATATTCAATATTGTGGTTAGATTGTGTTACAGGAATCACATAGTTTGGTTTGTGTTACATGGAAACCAATTTTAAAAGAAATGTGAAATTTTATTTAAATTTTTTTATTTATTATAATATATATAAACTCTATGATGAATTTGAAGGTATGAATATTAATAATTTAGTTATATAAATTATGGCTATGTATTTATTTGGAATAAAAAAATATTTTTTTGAAAACTATATTTTTTTCTAAAATACATTTTAGTCAAATTTAATGACATGATTTAAAATTATTTTTACCAATTTTATGAAATTTGTATGAAAAATTTAAATTCATATTTTAAATTTACATGTTCAAATTATATTAGGGTGAATATTTTGGATTTTTTTAAGAAGAATCACTTTTTGGTAAATAGTGAAAAATATTTGAATTTTAATTGAAAAATACCTTTTTATATTAGTAATTTATGTTGTTAAATTGTATTTTTAATTAGTTATATAGAAATATTAGATGAATTTTATAATTAATAAACCAATTTAAATCATTTGAATTCGGTTTTATTTATTTTTAGATATAAGAACATTATAAACATTTGAACATTTTTGCATTTCAAACTTGTTTTCTCATCACATCTATGAGATTAATTTTAAATTGTATTTGGCCACATATTCTAATTGACTTTGTAAAAAATGAATTTCATTTTTGGAATCAATGTAATTTATAATTCCCAATAAAAAAAATTAATTTCTGACCAAAATTATTAGTCATTGAAAAAAAAGTTAATTGTTATGATTAAGGTAAGAATAAGTTTACCTTTTGGTCTAAGAATAAATATAATGATTAAATGGAATATACACTTATCTAAAACCATGTTTATTCCCATATATTGTCCACTACACAGAAATGTTTCTAGAATGGAACTTTGTGGTCCCTTTTTTCATAAAGAAAATGTGGGTTCACTAATTATTTACAAAAATATAAAATGTTTCCTCTCTTCCACTTATAAAAAGCCACCCCCATATCCACTTAACACCTTAAAAAAACACTACATGGGACAATACCATATGATACAACATTTCAAATCCCCCCTCATCCAATAATTTGTATTTTTTCTAGAGTAAAAACCATTGAATCGTTTAGTGAAAACCTAAGAAGGGTACCTAAAGAGGATATAACCTTCTTCGATGAGCATATTTAGTTTTCTTAATTCTATACATTATGAAAATTTTTCTTAAAAATTAATAAAATAATAAACCTAGTATATTCCATATACTGTAATTTTTTTATAAAAAATTCATGAAGTAAATCAATCTCGACTTACATTAAAAGGGTTAAAATTTACTATTCATGTTTACATCGGACTACTGTCATGCCATCCAATGTCATCGACTTATATATTTCCACATATAAAGGACGGTTATGGTGATGGATATAACACTCAAACACACACACACATATGTATATATGTAATTTATAGAATTTATGTTAGAACACATTCACTATATCAAATATATAATTGTACCTTCCATTATATATTGATATGATAATTTCACTCATGTTCATGATGGACTACCGCCTTACAAAGTGATGTGACTATTCATAGAAAAACCCATAACATAAAAGGTGATAATGAAATATTTATTGATTAAATGATATATATATTACATGTTTATAATATTAATCACTTTTTATTATTCTATATATATTATATATCATTTTTTTATTCCATTTCACTCGAATAATGATGATAACATCATTTGTTTAGGTGTTGAACACCACCTTCATAGAACGATATGACTCTCTTTTCATCACCACACCACATGGATGATATATATATAAGTATAAAATAATTAATTTATTATATTATGATCATTAATTAATTTTTAAATATTGCATACCCAATTTCCATAATTAATATAGAAAAATGGAATTATTACTCATGTGTGCGTACGGACTACCATCTCCATGATCATAATGTACTTAATTTTTCATAAAAATCATTCCTTATTGGTGTTAAAAGGATTATTTATGTAAAAATATTATAATTATTTCATGATTAGTATTAGGGATATTATAAAACAAGATAATATTCAAAATAATCGGATCTTCCATGATCAATTGTGTAAGAGGTGGCTAGATAATTAACACTTGAAATAATGAAAACAACTAATGATTATTAATGAAAGGGTGATATGATGTCATAAAAAGTATAATTTAATATATTATAAATATTAATATGGATATTAAATATTTTAATAACTTGTTTAAACCCTCGGTATAGGAGGATAAATTATTTTCTATCAATAAATGTGTTGGGTAAGGGATTTAGTCTCTATTTAGTTCTATTGAGAGATATTGAAGTGTTATTCAACTAATTTTCATTTATGTGGTGTATATACATTCCCTCTAGAATTTAAAAAAATTATTAATTCATTATTCATGGGAATTTAATTTTTAATTTTAATTTTTCAATTTAAGTGTATTTTAATTAAATGTTACCATGTGGTATGAAATTTCATCTCAATTTCATATTAATGAGGAACATTGTAATGTTATGGAAATAATTTATATAATATGATGTATATACTAACCCTTTAAGATATAATATCCCAAATAATTCATTATTCATGGTATTTTTCCTCTAAAATTATATTTATTCATCTTTGGGTATTTTAATTAATAATTAAAAAGGTTAAATAATTTCATAACTCAATTTCTCTTCATTGGGTTATATTAATCCATTGTTGACAATGATATCCTAAGATAATCTGAATAAATAATTTCTATTATCCATTGTTTTATTTCAATTTTTATGTGGAATTATAGTTGATAAAAACAATCTATTCATTTATTAATTATCACATAAACATTAGGATAATTGTAAATACTAATTTGACCATAATTATAATCGATATTTTTACTCTTGAATATCAACTGTTGAAAATTATTTCATTATTTTCTAATAAAAAAAATTTATATTATTAAAATCTGGTAATTCATGATATTATCTGGTAATATACAAATTTTTCACTCATTTACACTTAAAATAATTTAAAATTTGTATTTAAAGGAATCATAAATCATTCCATTCTTCTGTTAGAAATCTATTTTCTTTCAATACAAGATTTCAGAAATGAATTTCAAAACATTTAATCTATTAAAAATGATTTATTAAAGTCATTTTTACAAATTTTTACTCTTAATGTAATTTTTTAATTTAATTTTATATCATTTTCAAAAAAATTATCATTTGGCTTTTACCAAAAAAAAAATTGAATGGAATCTTCTTAAATTTATCATAACAAGGAACTTTACTATTATATGTACACTGAAAAGGGATTGAATTTTTTAATAATTTTATAGTATGCATATAACTACCTTATGCAAGGAGAATTAGTTCTTTGAATATTCCATTATAATTTTAGGAGAATATTTTTAATGAAAATGTTTTTGAAAAGTGATTTTAAAAGAAAATTACACTCAATTTTTTTAAATGAAAAGGATATTTTCCACATGAATATTTTAGATGATATTTTAATATTATTTCTATTTATCAATGAATATAACCCATTATTATTAGTATATGGTTAATATATTTTATTGATACCATTATTAATCATCCTCTATATATTTTATGTTCATTTTGTCCAAGTAATGAATTAACATTGACTTCCTGGAATAATTTTTAGGTCATTAACATTTCCTTTAATTTTTAAACATATTGAGGAAATTTAATTTCCCTTAAATTTCAATATTATTTATCATTGATATGTTTATTTCATAAATTGCATATCATTTTTAGATATAGTTTTTACATTGATAATTATTTTATAAACTATATAAATATATAAATATATATACATATATATATATGTGTGTCTGTGTGTGTGTGTTTCCTTTACTCAATATTTATATTTAATGATAAATAATGACATTCATGAATTAAATAAATTATTCAATATATGAATAATTTTTTGGATATGAAATACATATATTGGGGGTCATTTATTGAAATCCCAAATATGCATCAGTAATTCATCAAAAAAATAATAATTAGGATAAAACCTATGAATTTATAAACACGAATTTTAAAATGACTTGTGAATGGTCTTGAATGTATATATATAGTTTCCCAATTGAATTGGTTTATACCAAGTATATTTTAAACTATATTGTGAAAATATTTGATGGAATTGTTATAATTTCTCTAGGAATTAAACATATTATAATGAATCATTTAATTTATTTCATTTCTTATTACAATACAAGATATTTTTTACAATGATATTATCTTTAAATACATTTCATTCTCAAATTATTGATTATGTATCTTTTTTATTCATTTTTATACTATTCCATGTTGATTATGTAATATTAATTCATGTAGTAATGTAATTTAAATTTCATTTGTGTTTATTTATTTACCGTTCCCTATTTATTATTCATGTTGATTCATGATAGATTTAGATGTACGTAACTCATTCGAAGAATTTGTTTCTCACCCTTATTTTTTCCTTTCGTTGGAATCCATGAATTGTACTATGTTGGATATGAAAGGATATACTATATGGAATAACATTATTCTAAAAACAATTATTTTTCAATTTTAATTTTCAAATGTAATGTGATACTTGAATATATATCACTTTTAACAAAACTATAAAATATTACATCCTTTACGATGTGATTCCATGTATCTTATGCCAATGTAAAAATACAGACATCAGCTCTGGGATACTGGGGTTAGGATTGTTATAGTTTTTATAAGATGAAATTTAGTAAAATCCATGTGAACTAGGATAAGTAAAACATAGGTTAGGTAACATAACCATATGATAGAGTTTTAGAATAACCGTAAAAGAATACACTAATGTTTTGGTAAGGAAGTGATTATGCGGGCTTTTCTAGAAATTAATCTATCTATGGTTAGTATAAGTGGTCAGGGTTATAGATATGTGGTACCTAGGGGTAATTACTCTAAAAAAGTTTCATCATGATTGGCATGATCATTAACCGGTACATGAAAACATGTATCACTATGCACCTAGTTTGAAAATCATGAGCAATATTCTTAGGTTAATTCAAATTTTACTTACAATCCATTATAATGTTTTGGAATATATGATAAAAATGTCTGAACATGTTTAAACATAAGGTTCGTTATATTGAAAACAAGATTTCTCAAGTTGTTGTGAATATTCATTATGCTAGTAAAAGAAAGGAATAATGAAAATAATTGTTGAGTAATAATGAATAGTACGATGAATGGAAATAAATCTCATTATAGGGTTCCATTTATAGGTTAGTGTATTAAAAGTGGAGACATAGGGAGTTTTCTAAGTAAATTCCCTCTTCTAAGGGTTAAATACTAGAATATAAAGGTCCTATACATAAATAAAATATATTAATTATTTATGTATCGAGATTCAATAATTAAATTGTTAATGTATTTTAAAAATGGTATTTTTGTTACAATAATCATTAAACATATAAGGATTTTTAAAAAAAAATTATAATCATGTATGTCTTCAATAACATAAGAGATTTGGATAACATAAACTATTAATTAGTTTAATATTTATTAAATTTTCAAAGGCATAAATATTATTATTCATGTTTTATTTGATGTTATTCTACCAAGATAAAGGATATTTTAGGAGAAATTTATATCATTTAAATGTTTTAGGGAACATTTATTCGAGTAATAATGACTGTATATTCTATGTACGTAATATTAATATATTTTAATCCAATACTGTTAATATAATCATTATTTAATTCGTAAAACCGGTAAAATTATATTATTATACTTTTAAAGAAAATTAATTTTTATTGAAAACTACAGTAAATAATATTATTTAATGTTAAATTGTTTTTCAAGGATTTCCATCATATTTTTTTGGTATAAATTATATGTTTTATGTTGATATAGTTTAAGAAATGGACATCCTGCATGATTGGGGACAAACTTTCTCATATTGTAAGGCCACGAGGTTTCAATGCATGACAAAAGGATGATATGGGTTCAATGCCTAACATTGGCCTATAAAAATTCCTCGTTAATATATCATTTTTCCTAGTTACAAAATTTGAAAATAAATGTTAATGATGAACTAGTGATGTAATTTTTGAGTTATAGGTATTAACTTATTATATTGGATAACATTTGATAACCATATTTGTTTTGGAAGATATTTAAGGATGAATGGGTAGACTTTTGACTATTTTATGGATCTTATGATCTGTTAATATTGAATATTAGTGCATTAGGAACAAAAAAAATAAAATTTGGGATATCCATTTCTAGAGTAAGGGATAAATTTAAAATTTATTTAAGCACTACAAAAGGATGAAAATATTCTTACTAAATAGAAACATGTAATTTGATTATATTTCTATATACTTGTAGATAGTCAAATAATTCCTTAACATTAGGAAAATGATTGGGAAATAAAAATTATAATTTATTACCCTCATATATGATGAATCATATGGCCATTTTAATCAACAATGATTTATGATTTTGAGGACCATAACATTTTAATGATTATTAACTTGATTGTGATGAATGACCTCAATCAATATCTATAATTATTTATGATTTTATTCTTTGTCTATGTTTTCATTCCCCACCTATGTTCTCTGGTATGGAAACCTAGTTATATTTTATTCCCTATAACCACTGTAATTACTTATCTCTATTATTAAGAGGAATATTTATTATGTCTTTTTATGGTATAGTTTTATAAAAATAGTATTTCTAAATTTCAAACCCATGATTACGAAGACAATGTTTAATTTCCGAGAATTCAATTTATTTATGGTGGGGAGAATGTAATGCCTCTAAATTCTATAATAATATCATTGTGTTCAATATAGTATGTAACCTGAAACACCTATAATAGAGGAAAATATAACACCCTAACACATTAAAACTTATGTTTTTTTAAATAAATTCAATATATACAACATATTACATCAAACATAAGGTTGGGATTATCATTCATTATAAGTAGTATTGTGTTTGTCTTGCGTTACATACAACACTTAGTTTATCATATGTTATATGAGACACCATATTTAAACAATATGTGAAATTTTATTAAAATATTATTATTTATGAAACTTCTATAAAATATTATCTAAATTTTTTATAATAAATATTAGTAACAAAATTATAAATTTTATGGTTTTCGATTCATTAGTAATAAAATAAGAATCATTTTAAAAAATTAAAATGTTTTTGAAACTGTGATTATTAAAAAGATAGGTCAGTCACATTTTTCAAACATAATTTAAAATTAATTTTACATGCTTTTGAAGATTTATAAAAAATTATTGTAATTCTTTTTTAAATCATTATATCAAAATTATCATGGTGTGGAATTTTCTAATTTTTCCGAATAGTTCAATTTTTTCGATGTATTATAAAAAATAATGAATTTTAATTGAAAAGTGCCATTTTTAAAATATTTTATAATGTAAAGTTATATTTTAATTTTTTAGGTAATAGTTAGAACAATTTAAAATTAATTAAACCAATTTAGGTCATTATAATCATTTTAAAGTTGAATTTTTATATAAAAACATTGTAAACTTATCAATATTTTCACATTCAAAAACTACTTTCACATCACGTCAGGCAGATTAATTTTAAATTAATTTTCGAAACATACATGAATTAAAATTTTAATAATGGATTACTTATTGGGAATTTCATTAATATAAAATTTATAATAAGTTAAATATAATTTTTTACTAAAATGAATATTAAATGGAGTCAAAATTAATTTTTGTTATTGACATAAAAAATAGTTTTATTGGGTAGTTAAACTAAATATATAAGGGTAAAAATTACTTACATAATTTTAATAAAATGATTTTACTGAAATATTTATACAATTATTCCTAAAAGTTTCTATAATTTACCTTTCTTGACAATTTTTACTTGTGAAAGTTTGGGGGCACTAATCCTTTTCAGAAATATCTTGTGTGTCTTATCCCCCACTTAAAAATTGAATACCCATCTCCTCTCAACTTCACACATTGAAAAAAAAATTGAATGTAACTTAGCAAATAAATTTCCAACACCACATCACTAATAATAGAATCCTTATTTCTGAAAAAATCCTACCTTCAAATGCTTTAGTGAAAACTTAACGGGGAAACCTGAATAAGAGTTAACATTCTTCAATGATAATATTTATCTTACTTCTATATACACCTCTATAATTTTTTTACTAAAAAATGAATATAAAATATTATAATTATATTACATATAGTTTTCTATTATTAAAATCAATTAATTACCTAAAACCATCTCCACTTCTATAAAATGGTTTACAAAATCATCGTTCATGTGTATGGTGGACTAGTGCCTCATAAAATGATGTTGTTTATTTTTAGTTTCTAACCCTAAAGGTGTAGTATGATGATTAATATAATGATAATATATTATATTTATAACATATTTATACCTACATAGTAACTATACCATGTATATATTTTTACCTTCTATTCATTAGGTGATATGATAATTCTACTCGGGTGTGTGGAAGAATACCAACTCACGAAGCGATGTGATTCATCATTGAATAAGGCTTCACATGGAAGGTGATAAATATGAAGGTAATGATTATATGTTATGTAAATGAAATAATTATGTCATTAAATACATATTTAACATTATGTAATGATAAAATATATCATTTTCTATCTTTCTTTTTTACTCATGTACTGATGATAACATCCTCCATATATCTGTGGACTGTGGCCTTCACGAAGTGATGTGGCTTCATTTTCATAACCACACAACATGGATGATAGTATAAGTATATAATATTATATAAATCATATTATTATCATTATATAAATTTTAAATATCACTAACCGCTTTTCAATAATTATCACTGCAAAAAGGAAGCATCACTCATGTATATGTATGGCATACCATCCCTGTGATCATAACATAATTAATTTTTCATAACCATAAATCACGATTGGTTTATAATGAATATTTGATGTAAAAATATGATTATTTTATCCTGATTATTATTCTAGAGATGATTAAACTATATAATTTTTATAAGATTTGGATCCTCCATGAAGAAACTCGCATGATAAAACAAGGCATTTAACAATCTAAATAATGAAAACAATGACTAATTGTTAACAAATGTGTAATAAAGTATTATAAATAGGATAATATATGATATTATAAATATTAATATGTATATTAAATAAGTTAATAATATGTTTGAAAACACAATAGTGGAGGTTAAAAAACATTAAATCAAAATTTTGAGTGACGTGAATGATTTCATAAAAATTTAATTTCATAGAGGAAACATAAAATATTTTCCAACTAATTTTTTTGATGTGGTTCATATACATCCATACTGATATGTAATATCCTGAATAGTTCATTTTTTATGATTTTTTTTAATTATACTTATTTCAACTGAGGGGAGTTGAATTAAAATTCTCTATGTGTTAATGGATTTCATCTCAGTTTCATTTGATTGAGGTACATTGTAATTTTATGAACCTAATTTCCATTATAAGGTGTATATATTATCTCTTTGACATGTAATATCATGAATAATTCATTTTCCTAGTATTTTACGTCTTAATTTGAATTATTTCATATATTTTTATTTTATTTAAATGTTACAAAGTGTTAATTAATTCCATTACTCAATTTCCTTTTGTAAAATCCCAAGATCTCATAGTACGTTATCTCATCAATGTAATTTAATAGCTTACGCTACACGCAACATAGATTTTGAGAGCACCACAACATTACAAAACTAGCCATTCAAAATGAGGTTATAAATTGTATTAACTGCATTTTGAATCTTATATACTATATATAATTTTAACATCCATATTATGTGTTTTCTATATAAAATATAAGAAAAAATTATTTTTTTCAGATAAAAGATGTATTTTTTTAAAAAACATTTACAGCCTTTTAATGGTGAATATATTTTAAATCCAATATTTGACGCTTTTATATGTTAAATTTGAATAAATAAACTGCTTCTTTATAATAGGGTCCTAAAAAATTAGTTTTGATACATTTTTTGTGTTTTTCTTATAACTTTCGTATTTGGGTGAACAGTGAAAATTATTAAATTTTAACTGAAAAAAAAACTTTTTTAATGAAAATAATTTAAAGTGTTAAATTATAAATTTTAATGATTTTTATGTATAATTAGATTATATTATTTTCATTTAATACAATTTCAGTCATTATAAGTAATTTTACATTTAAATTTGACATAAACTCGTGTCAATCTTTTTGGTTGTTTTTACTTTTTATCAAAACTCATTTTTTTGGATTTGAAAATGGGAATTAATATTAAATTAATAAATGTAACTTAAGTGTTTTTAATTTGGTAAAATAGAGTTGACTTTTTAATTTTTAATATCAAAATTATCTTAGAGTTATTTTTTGGTATTTTCCTGAAAACTTTCAAATTTTTGACGAATAGTAAAAATACTAAGTTATTGTTTAAAACCGAGTTTTTATTTGTATAATTATATATTTAATTTAAATTAATTTTAGGTAAAAATAGATACATAATACCTTTATAAGTTCAGTGTAATTATTTGGAGTCATTTTATAACAAGTTTAGATATATAAATATTTTATTGAACTTTTTACCATCTTTTACCCACCTCCAATGAGCATTTGCAAATTATCATAAAAAAATTTACTGCTACTGAGAATTGAATTTCAAAAATCTAAGATACACGGTTGATATTAGTAAGTAAAATTTCATTCAATAAGATAAAAATAATTTTTGGTGAATAGTATCTTTTGACTTGTATTTACCACGGTTAAAATTAAATAGGGTAATTAAAGATAAAAATGATATTAATATTACCCTAAGTCATGTCCTAATTCTATTGGATAAGGGTAATTCGACCTAAAACAACCTTAGGAATAAAATATGACCATTTAGGTCCACTTTTATTAGATTAGTAAATTTATTATTGTTTAATTTAAAGGAGAGTTAAAAGTGTTAAATTTTAGATTTCATAACTAAGAAATTTTTATATAGGGTTATATATAAGATAAATGAGACTATAAATATTCATTAAAATTCAACATATATTTACTATGAAATGGTATTTTATTTATAATTTTTAGATATTAAATAATTTAAATTATTTAAGATACAATGATGATGCAGTAATTACCTTATTAATGAACGATTAAAATAATTGATATTATAAATATCCAAATAAATGTAATTTGAAAATTTTGATGAATTAAACTAATTTTCTCGGGTAATATGACATTTTAAATTTAATTAAACAAAATTTCTTTGAATTGATGAGGTTATTATGACTTTCACAAAAACAAAATACCAAATAGTGTCAAAATTGACATAAATTAATTTTTTAAACAAATACTATATTTCTGGTTGATATAATATTCCAAAAAATCTAAGGTTTGGCCAATGGGATTAGATAATATTATATATTTCATTAATTAACCAATTTATGTTCTCTTGGATGTTTATATTATGTTTAGTAACTATGTAGTGTAAGAATAAAAAAATACATAGTAAAAGATAAATTATTAAACTAAGAGTTAAATATAAAAGATAAGGTTAAAATGGTAGCCTAAAAATTTCTAAAACCTATTTTTTGAGCTTATTTAGACCCCTAACCCAATAATTCTATAAATAATTTCATTTTTAGCCATTATAAACCGAATATTTTTGTATAATAAGTTAATAATTTAATTTTTTCCTAAAGTGGCCCTGACCTATCTTATAAAAGGGAACTTCCACTTCACCCAAATGCACACCTACAAAGACATTTTTCACTACCAAAACCTACCCAAATATCCTCTCAACATTCCCCCTTCATTATAGAGGCCTTAATTATGTCATAAATCCAACATAGTGATCCTTTTTGATCAAACAAAAAGGACGAACCTGAAAAATTGGTAAATATTTCATCACATATTTCATGTTATTTTCTTCTTCCATTTCCTCTTTATTTGTTGATTACATTATGAAATAATTACTCCAGTATATTATATATATTGTGATTTTATTATTGAAATGGTACAACCATTTCATTATTCTATCCATTCTATAAATGAAAAAGTCTCCATACGTGCGTACATACGGATTACAGTCTCCACGTCGTGGTGTAGTTTGTTATTCAAACACTTAATTATTTGGATGGGTATAATAATGAATATAACTGATGTAAATAATAAATATAATATGTTAATGATTCTATATATATGGTATACCATCCAATCACATATGATTTTTCCATCAATATAATGATATTCTCCCTCGTGTGTACATACGGATTACCGTCTCCACGACGTGATGAGATTAATTTCCATGTTTACCATTCAATGATGATTATAAAATATATATAATTAATAAGTATGCAATATATGACTTAATAATTCTTCTGGATATATATATATGTACTTACATATATCATATTCACCTAGATCCGTTCAATACTATATGAAAAAAGGAAACCGCATTTATACGTACGTACAGACTACCATATCCATAAAAGGTGTTTTCCATTTCATATATGTGTATATTATAAATATTTATATTATAAATATATATGATATATAAATCATGTTTTATATTCTGTAAGTATTTATGTCATGATCTATGTGATACAATCAAGAGGAACTAGTTAAAACACGTACGATAAAGAAAGCGATTATTACACAAAATGTAAATTTAACATAGAAATTATTATTAAATGGGTTGTATAAAGTCATAATGGAATCATGTATGATATAAAAAACATTAATATGGTTATGTTATAATATAATAACATACTATAGTCTTCATACAGGATGTTAAACATACCTTCAACTAAAGGAAAGTGAAAGGTGAGGGTTAATTCCTCAATCTCATTATTACCCGATATTGTTTATATTAATGTTATTACTTGGAAATAATTATTATCCATGACCATGTTTTATAAAAGATTTTTCAAAAGGGTTGTTTTAGGGTACACTTTAACAAAAATATCATTTTAAATGTTTTAATGATTTATTCTTATAATCCTTTCTCACTAATGTCCATGTTTTCAAACTGATTTTAAGGATTTATTTATATGGATATGAATGTTATAAAATGTTAATTCTTTTAACAAGTTTCAAAGTGGTCTGGGAAACTTTTATTCAAAAATATATTTTAAATGACTTTCTTTACAAATTTTGTGACTTTTAAAATTATTTCATGAAAAATGGATATTTCTCTCAGAGAGTTTTACTAATCATTTTCAACTATGTCAACATCCTTTATTGGATATTATTCTTGATCGATGTTGTATTATTATGATAAATATCTTCCATATTGTATTGAAGGTTTTGTGATATGTTTGACTATGGATGTGTTATTTTTATACCATTCCTGGTTTATGTATAATTTATTAACATTTTTATGCTAGTTTTAATAAGAATGATTTTATTATGTTAAAACCTTTTCATATGAGGAATGCATTGGACTTAGTATGTGACGAGTGGAGCCCTCTATATCTCCTCGATACATCAATAGGTATTATGAGACAACTAGATGTGGAATTAGCTGATGCATTTTCTAATTTGATATATGGTTCTTGTCGAGGCCTAAATCAGTTTTTAGACATCTTGGCTGAAGCCCTGACAAAATGTTTCAAAATGTCTGGCATTATGCACTCCCTCATTATTAAATTAGTTATTACATGTGATTATTCGACTAAAAGAATATCCATGTTCATGTTAATATAGAAATTTTTTATTTATTCCCATATTATGTTCTAATTTATGTGTAAATGGTTGTTGTTTTTATTAAACATATTTCCTTAAAATTTTGTAGCTTCAGCTAAATTATTTACCCAAACTGAGCTTCTGATCTCCCCCCATTCTTATTTTTTATTTTTACAAGATCCCCAAAAGTGTTTTATGTTTGAGATGCAGGGTTAATAAAAGGGATTGATGGAATTCTAAAAGGATTATTTTATTTTTTTTATGTTAGAAAGTGTAATTTAATTTTCTTATGTGTAATCTATTTCACATGAATGCTAAAATGATCAGTCTTTGGAGACTTGATTCCTTGTTTCATGCCAATGTATTAAAATAATGCACCGACTTTGGGAATCTTGGGTTGGGGATTTATAGTTGGTATTAGAGGAAGTTTAACAACAACCTTGGAAATAGATTTAGATAGAAAATTGTTAAATAACATTACACTAATATAGACATTGAGGATTAGTATAGAAGAACATCATAAAATTTTTTTAATTTAGAAATTTTCTGAGTTTTCCAAGAAATACATCCCTGTCAGGATATGAGAATGTAGAGGCAGCTCTGGCACAGATGTACCTTGGGGTAAAACCATAAAACACCACTTTTTACTTGACTCAAATGGGAACTGGTGCACGAAAATGGGCAGTGTTTCACTCTTGGTTATGACACTCTTGGGGGATATGACTTGGAATATTGTCATTTTAATTACAAGCCATTATGAATGATTGAGGAGTATATACATCTTCAAGGAAAACTTTTTTATTATTATAGATTATATCCTTAAACTGTTCAATTTATGTTAGGTATTTTACTTGTTTGGAATTATTCATTGCGATTTATAAACTTACATAGTGTATACAACTATTTAAAAATGGTGCATAGTATAAGGAATGAGAACTCCAGCAATACATATGATCCAAAGAGTAAGAAGGATCATATATGTCATGGTATTAAGCCAACATTTTGAAGGGAAATAATATCCCATGTATTATCAATATATAAATAAATAATATCATGTGTTAATAAGATAAGTAAAGAATTCACCGAGTCTTATGGCTTTGTAGGGAAGCAAGAGATGAAAAGGATGGTATAGATAATGATGGATAAACAGAAAATGGGAAAGAAGGATTTTCCCATAGGTGAAAAATGCATAAAGAATCACCTTGGTAAATGCTTGAAAGGAATGGGAGTTTTTATAACTGTAGAGAAAAAGGACACCATTTACATGATTTCAAGGGTAAGAAAAAGGTTTCCATTATAAAATGATTCATCTACAAGGAGTTGGGACACTAAGCGAATCAATGTCCCAGTCATATGAGTATACAAAAAATTATTCTATTGGATAATAATAAAGTTATGATACTACCTCAGATGAAGTGGAATGAATAGTGTTCTTATGTTGTTATTATAGAATTATTTCATTTGAGTGTTGTATCCACAATATACTAGTTATAGGAATTATGGAGATAAATACGGATTGCACTACAATACTATTTTATTGAGGATTAAAGATTATATGGTTCTAAGAAAAGTGACTTAATAGTAAACTACACATTTTGGAAAATACATGGTTGATGTAAAGGTAATCTTTAATATGGTACTGATAATGAGGTAGTGATTTTAGAATAAGATATGGTTGATTTTGAAAAATTATATTAGATATTCTTGACATCCATAAACTGATTAATAGTTTATTTATTCCATCGTTGTTGGAATATTCAAAATTTTTGGATATAAGGAATATATCCAGTATTCTATAAAGAATAATGGGGCATGAATCTAATCTATAAGGTTTTATGGTCATTCAAGATGTTACCATGTTTTAAAAAGAATACATAATGAAGGTGTTCACATGTTATTACATGGACAAAAGTATCTTCATTGTGTTTAAATTCCTTATAAATTTTGGACTGTGAGTTTGGATTGAAGTATTTTGGATAATTTTAAAGGTTGGAATGGATTATGTTTGAAATTGGATATAGTTGTTAAGTTTATTTTTTGGATTTTCATAAAAAGGACAACCCCGAGGTTGGGAGACAACCAGTCACGTCCGGTAAGGCCTCGAGACATGAACCCGCAACCAAAGGGTGATAAGGGTGCATCACCTACCAATGGCCAACGTGATGTATAGGATTTTATAATGTAGTTTCCTTTTTAAAAGGTCTGATTGGTGGGTTATAAATTCATTATTTTTGGAACCCTATATGATTGGGATAAATAGATTTTTTTTTTTGAAATTTTTGGGATTGAAAGATGAGTATGTGTTATGAATTAGTTGAAGGATGTAACTCTAATTTTCCAGTATATATATATATATATTCCCTCTTATTATATGACTAAATTAATTTTTAAACATTAGTTAAGGGAATTCGTCTTAATCTCATTTCATTGAGTCGTCCTTTGATTTCTAAATGAGTTTCTTTTATAAGGTGTATAAAACCCTTTTACTTTTCATTTGAAGGGTAGTATTTTTCTACGAAGCATTTTACTAAACGACAAAAAAGGGAATTTTTTTAACGTAGGCAGCGACAACGACCTTTCTTCTGCCACGAGTTTTATTTGATCTTTGTCTACCTTAAGAATCCAAAATGTGTTTTTAAATAAAATAAATACCATATACTCTTTTTATGTATTTTGATATTTAATGGTTTGATAAAGGATTCATTATGTCAATATATTTAAATGATATATTGTGATTGATGAACTCAAGAACTCCCTTTAAATATTTTCATTTCCCTCTAACTATGAGTCTTATATTTCCACAAATGTTCTCTTAATAGGGATCATAATTTTGGGATATCTTTTTAATTTTCCTTTCCCTCTTAATAAGACTACATTTTATTAACCAAATTTCAAATGTGGGTTTTCCACATAGGTATTTTGATATTTCTAACCATTTATTTTCAAACTACATTTTCAAATTACAAGGAAGAAATTTATTGAAGGAGTGGAGAATGAAACTCCCAAATATCACATAGTAAGTTATTCTATTAAAGTAATTTAATAGCTTGCACTACACGCAACACCGAGTTCGAGCACACCACAACATTACCAAACTAGCCGTTAAAAAGAGATTATAAATAGTATTAAATGAATTTTGAATATTATATACTCTATATAATTTTAAAATCCATATCATGTGTTTCTTAGACATCATATAAGAACAAATTCATTTTTTTAAAATAAAATAATTATTTTCAAAAAAATGAAATTTTACCACCTTTTAATGGAGAACATTTTTTAAATCTAATATATGAAACTTTTATATAATAAATTTGACAAAATATACATTTTTATTATAATTGGGATATAAAAATTTAGTTTTGACAAATTTTTGGTGTTTTTTTGATAACGTTCATATTTGGGTGAATATTGATAATTACTAAATTTTAACTGGAAAACAAATTTTTTAATATAAATATTTTATGGTGTTCAGTTAATAATTTGAATGGTTTGGAAGTATAATTAGATTATATATTTATAATTTAATACAATGTAGGTCATTATAAGTAATTTCACATTTATATTTGACAAAAACACAAGTCAATCTTTTGATAGTTTTTAATTTTTTTAAAAACCATTTTTTTGGGGTTTTGTCAATGGGAATTAAATTTAAATTAATCAATTAAACTTATATGTTTTTAATTTGGTAAAATAGGATTCATTTTTTAATTTACAATATCAAAATTAACTTAGGGTAAATTTTAGGTATTTTTTTGAAAACATTTAATTTTTGATCAATAGGGAAAAGCACTGAGTAATTGTTTAAATCTAAATTTTTATTTAAATAATTATTTACTTTATTTAAATTTATATTAGGTCAAAATAGATACATAATACCTATATATGATCAATTTAATTCATTGGAGTCATTTTATAATATGTTTAGATATAAAAAATGTTTATTGAACTTTTTACCATATTTTACCCACCTCCTAGGAGCATTTGCAAATTTGAATAAAATATAATTTTACCCCTTCTGGGAATTGAATTTCAAAAATATGAGAGGCACGATTCATATCATTACCTAAAATTTGGTTTAATAAGATAAAAATAATTTTTGGTGGATAGTTACTTTTGACTTTTATTTACCACAATTAATAATAAATAGGTTAATTAAATGTAAAAATGATATTATTATTTCCCTAAAACTTGTCCTCATTATATTTTATAAGTTTAATTCGACCTAAAAAAACCTTATAAATAAAATATTACCCTTTATGTTCACTTGGATTATATTAGGAAATTTATTATTATTTAATTTAAAGAAGAGTTAAAAGTGTTAAATTTGAGTTTTCATAACTAAAACATTTTAATTTATAGTTATACATAAAATAAATTACACTATAAATATTAATTAGTAATATAAAAATATTTCCTACATAATGGTATTTTAATTATAATTTTTAGACATTATATAATTTATTTTATTTTTGACACAATGATGATGCAGTAATTACTTTATTAATGAATGATTAAAATAATTGATATTATAAATAACCAAATAAATATAATTTTAGACTTTTGATGAATTAAACTAAATTTAGAGGTTAATATGACATCATAGGGTTGATTGGATAAATTATTTTTGAAGTCATTAGGTTTTTATGACTTTCAAAATAAAATAATACCATATAGTCTCAAAATTGACATAAATTAATTTTTAAAACAAATACTATATTATTGGTAGATATAATATTCTAAAAAATATAAGTTTCATCAATAGGGCTTAAATAATATTATATATGTAATTAATGAACCACTTGTGGTTCTATTTGATGTTTTTAGTATGTTTAATAACCATATAGTGTAAGAATATAAGAAGACACGGTAAAAGTTAAACTATTTAACTAAGAGTTAAATATAAAAGAAAAGGTTAAAATGGTAATTTAAACATGTATAAAACACATTTTTTGAGAGTTTTTTCATCTATAACCTCCTAATTATATAAATAAATTCATTTTGAGCTATTATAAACCGTATATGATTGTATAATAATTTATACTTTAATACATTCCTGAAGTAATCCTCACCCCTCTTATAAAAGGGAACTTCGGATTCTCTAAAAATCACCCTTCAAAATCCATTTGGATCAACAAACCACTTCCCAAATATATTCCTAACATTCATACCTTCATCCTAGAGGCCTTACATGGTTCAAAAAGCTAACCTAGGGAGCCCTTTTCATTAAATCAAAATGAAGAATCTGAAAAAGAGGTAAATATTTCCTCACACCTTTCAAGTTATTTTCTTCTTCAACATCCTATTTCTTTGTTGTTTCCATAATAAAATAATTAATCCTATATCTTATAGATAATGTGATGTTATTATATAAATGTTTCAACCATATTCATTATTCTATCCATCCTATAAATGAGAAAGTTACCATACGTGCATACGTAAGGATTACCGTCTCCACGGCATGGTGTAGTTTGTTATTCAAACACTTCATTAGTTGTATCTGTATAATAAAGAGTATAACTGATATAAATAATAAATATAATATGTTAATTTTTGTTTATATATGATAAACCATCCAATTACATAAAATTTTTCCATGAATCTAATGGTATTGTTTCTCATGTGTACGTATGGATTACTGTCTCCATGACGTGATGAGATTCATTTCCACGTTCACCATTCATCGATGATTATAAAATATATATCATTAATAATTATGTAATATATGACTTAATAATTATACTATATATATATATTTACTTACATATATCTTATTCACTTAGATCTGATTAATACGATATGAAAGCGGAAACAACGTTTATGCGTATGTACGGACTACCATCTCCATATACTGTGTTTTTCATTTCATATATATGTCTATTGTACATATTTTTATTCTAAATATATATTATATACAAATAATGTTTTATATTCTGGAATTATTTAAATCATTATCTAAGTGATACAATCAAGATTAACAAGTTAAAACATGTATGATAAAGAAAGCGATTATTACCCGAAATGTTAATTTAACATAGAAATTATTATTAAATGGGTATTATAAAGTCATAAATGAATAATTTATGATATCATAAATATTAATATGGTTCTGGTATAATTTCATAATATACTACGGTCTTTATACAAGAGGATAATCCTACCCATGACAAAAGGAAAGTGCATGGTAATGGTTAATTCTTCAATCTCATTATTATCTGATATTGTTTATGTGTAAGTTTCTATTGGGACATATTTATTATACATTCCAATGTTTCATAAAATATTTTTAAAAATGATTTTTTAAAGGTATAATATAACTAAAAAATAATTTTAAATGTTTTGAATATTTATTCTTCTAAACCTTTTTCATTAATGTCCAGGTTTTCAAATTGAGTTTAAGGATTTATTTATATGGACATGAATGTCTTAAAATGTTCATTCCTTTCAAAAGTTTAAAATTGGTATGGGACACTTTGATTCAAAATTGGAATTTAATTGACTTCCTTTATAAATTGTGTGACTTTTAAAATTATTTCATGAAAAGGGGATATTTCTCTCAAAGAGGTTTACATATAATTTTCCACAATGTCAATATCATTTATTGGATATTATTATTTATTGAGGTTTTTTTATTATGACAGAAATATTCCATATTTTATTGAAGGTTTTTTGATATTTTTAACTGCGGATGTGTTATTTTTATACCATTCCTGATTTATAGATAAATTATTGACATTTTATATGCTAGTTTTAATACTAATGTTAATGTAATGTTTAAACCTTTTTATATGAGGAATGAATTGGACTTAGTAAGTGGAGGGTGGAGACCGCTATAGCTCCTCGATGCATCGGTAGGTCTCAAGAGACAACTAGACATGGAATTGGCTGAGGCCTTTCCCAATTTGATATATGGTTTTGGCCGAAGCCTATAACATTTTTAGATGTCTTGTCCGAGGCCTTGACAAAAAGATTCAGAATGTACAGCATTATGCACTCCCTCATTATAAAATTAGTTATTACATGTGATTATTAGACTGGAAGAATATCCATGTTCATGTTAATATGGTAATTTTTTATTTATTTTTTCCATATTATGTTCATTCTTATGTTTAAAAGGATATTTTTTTATTATACATCTTTCCTTAAAAGTCTACAGCTTTTTCTAAATTATTTACCCTTACTGAGCATATATGCTCACCCCTTTATTATGTTTTATTTTCCCAAGATCCTAAAAATTGTTTTATATTTGATATTAAGGGTTAATCTAAGGGAACAATTGCATTCTCAAATTATTTTTTTCTTTATGTTGGACAGTGTAATGTAACGTTCATGTATGTAAACTATTTTCCAAGACTGCTAAACTGATCTGTCTTTTGGGACGTGATTCTTTGTAATTAATCCAATTTATTAAAATAATGCACTGACTCTTGGAATCAAGGGTGGGGAGCTACACCTTTTACTTTTTTATATAAATTTTTTATTGTATTTGATAACTTAAGATTATGTGTATAATGACTCATAATAAAATAAAATTTTATTTATATTTTTCTATGTGGATTTATTATTGATATACATAATCAATTGATTGATTAAATATAACATCTATGTTATAATCATTCTAAATTCTTATTACATAATCTCATTTTAATTGATATTGTTTAGGCTTCAATTTTAATTGAAAGAAATTAGTTTACCATTTCTTAATAAACACTTTTTATTTTATTTTCCTTTAGTTAATCATGATATTTTCAAGTAATAGTACTATTGTTTCACTATATTTTACATATAATGTTTTTTAAAATGTTTTTAACAAAATGAAATCACATTCCTCTATTTAGATGAAAACTCATTTTCTTCCAAACTTATGTTTTCAAAAAACTGAGTACATTTTTTAACATTTTTAAAATTATTTATTAAATAAAAATATAACCATTTTTACATTATATTAATTTTTATCAAGGTAATTTTATTCCCTTTTTAAAATAAATCCTATTAAGATTTTATAAAAAATTGAAAGGAATCGCATTGTCGTTATCTAAACTAGTAACATTGAAAACCATTTTGATATAAACAAGGCCTGTTCTTTTTTAAAATTCAAATCTTGTATGTATGTATCCACCACCATGTCTTTAATTCCATTGAATCTTCCATTTCATGTTTACAAGTGTATTTTTAATGTAAATTTTTTGAAAAGTAATTTCCCAATAAAATGATTTTCCAAATGAAAGTGATATTTTCCACAAGAATGTTTTTAAATATACTTACGGTATTTCTATTGATGAGTGATAAAAAACCGTTATTATTAATCCAATGGGTATATATTATATTGATTCCATCAATAATATTGTTTTGGATGGTTTATGATCCATTTGAACAAGGAACATATTGACATTCACTTCCTTGATTCATTTTTGTATTCTTTTTCTTTTCATTGAATTACTCAACATACATCGGAAATTAAAGTCCCCCAAAATTTAAATATTCATTTTCAAGGAAATATTTATTTCCAAAAAAGTATACAATTTTTATATATTGTGTTTACTTTGAATTTCATTTAATTTACTAGGGAAACATAGAAAAAAATTTATATCTAATCCATAATGATATTTAATTACAAGTAACATTTTTTGTGAATTAAATAGATTATTATAAATATGAGTAATGTTTTTACATGAAATTCAAGGTTCAGGGGTAGTTTATCGAAATCCCATCGATTCATCGGTATTCTAATGGGAAATATCAGTTGGCCAAACCGTATGGGTTTGTATACATAAGTTTAAAAAATTCATGTGAAATTTAATTATAGTATAGATATTTTATGACAACCCAAATTAGTTTATACCCATTATATTCTAAACTATATTCTTAGTAGTATTGAAAGTAACGGTCTCATTTTCCAGGGAATCCTGACGTCTCAGAATTAAGAATTGAAATCATTTTAGTTCTTATTATAATCCATGATATTTTCACAATAGTATTATCTTTAGATGAATTTCATTCCAAGATTATTGATCATATGGACTGTTTTTTCATTTATTTACCTTGATATATTGATTATGACTTAGTAATTTATGCAGAAAAAGTTTTTAAATAGTTGTATTTTTTTACCTTTCCATATTCATTATTCTTATTGATTCATAATATCTTCCACTATACATAACCCAAACTTTTAATTTTATCTCACCATTTTTTTTTCATTCTGAATAATACATTATTATTACTATGTTTTATAAGAAATGATATTCTAGAGGTAAAATGGTATTCTAAAAAACATTTTTTTTATTTTTTTATTAAAAATTAATGTCACTCTCAGTTATGTATCTAGTTTAACAGACAAAAACAAAACTATTCAATTAATTGAGATGTGATTAAATGTATCTTATTCCAGTTTAAAAAATTAATACACTATCTATTTTCTACTCGGGTTAGGGTCATAACATTCTATAAATATAAATTTAGCACAAAAAATCTCTAAAGATAATGATATTATAACATAAACCTCTACCACTTTGGTAACTTTTGAATAATAAATACCATGGGATTAAAACATAAAATGAAAAGTTAAATTCATGAGTATTAAATTTTTAATTATATAAAAAACAATTATTAATTATATAACCATATGAATAAAAATTGGTAGATAACATGAAACATGTCTCAACCAAAAAAATATGATGAATAACCCTTACCTAATGTCTCAACATTCTTCATACATGTTAAAAGATTATATTAATGAAATATAGATTTATTGAAAATAAATTCCTAAAACATGTTCAAATATAACATAAAATATATAATTCTTTGATAATTTCCAATTATCCTTTAAGAAAAAAAATTTAATTAATATAATTATTTGAATGAAAACTAGTTTTATTTCTTCTATGATTTGGTAAGATGTTTATCATCTGATCACCATATTCATTATGACACCATCTCATATATCATAACAATGTATTATTTAACATATTTATTTTTTATGTTCATTATTATATCCATTATTATAAATAAGTGATTACAAATTAATTACATCAATATGTACAGTTAGTAGTCCTTATATAATGGCATGTGACGATTCAGATGTTTGATGGTTGTAACAAAAGAAATATAAATAATTATTCACATTGATATATAATAATTATATAAAATATATTATATATTATCGTTAATATTATTATTATTACCATCAAGTATATATGACTGAGAAAATGGATTGTAGCACATCTTGGAGGTGTAATTACTCCCATACACATTAGCGATGTTACCAATTCCCAACATATTAGAAAGTCATAAAAATTAATATACCATTAACATAATACATTTTAGAATGTTAAAGATAATAATTTTATCATTTAGATATTATTATAGATCATTATGAAGAGGTTTAAATAGAAAAAATATAATAAATATTAATTAGTACATATACCTATTCTTCTTATATCCTGTTTTGAAAAGCACTTTATGGATTCATGTAGGGGTGTATATGGAAGAAAAATAAATCATGTTCTAAAATATTTATGAATTTAATTATTTTATAAATACATTGGTTATGAAAAAGCGCTTATTTTTTTTAATAGAGAGGATTGGAGGTAACATTTTTAAAGTGAGCAATGTGATATTGTTGTAAATAATTATGATTTCAAAATATAAAATGTCATATTAAAGTGAATGTGGTACAAAATAAAAACTATTAAAGAGATATCATAATGTTGGGTTGGAAATAAATTAATAAACAGTAGTTATATAAATTCCTACATTATTTTAACCCATATTTCTTTTGTTAAACCCCTTGTTAACCATTTTCACCTTTTCCATAATAATGAATTTTTACCTCGGTTACAATTTATAATAGAAAAAATTTAGTTTTTGTAAATAAATTATATGTACATTATTATTAAAACCTATGGAAACCATATTATTGTATTCAATTTCTATATGGTGTAGATATTCTTTTTTCAAATAATAGTGGAAATTTCCACAAAGGTTGTTTTTAGAAAATTGACTTTTAATTCTATAACAGAATTTATCCTTATTTTATTCCTTGTAAAATTAGTTAGATGAATGTTAAAAAAATTATTAAATATAATATCCACACATCTGAGTAAAATTATTAATCAACACTTATTAATTTAATTTAGTAATATAAAAACGTGTTTCCTTTATAAAATAATTTCTTTGAAAAACATCTCTTTTTAACATTCGAATGATTTTTTTATCATTTATGAATAATTTATAACCAATGAATTCAATCACAATATATATATATATATATTACATTTTCATATTATTTTCATATTATTCATACCTTCCAATTTAATGGTTATTTTTACCATTCAAATTTAAAAACAATATTTCAATAATATTTTGTAGTTAATTTAAACTCAGGGATTCATATAATGAAATAAATAAAATATATAAAATTTATTTAAAGTGAATTATATTATAAAATCATTTTTTACTATAATTTTATATGTGGATTTGAAAATATAATAGTTAATGCATCTAGTAACATGAAATTCTTACAATCAGTAAATGTCACAAAATCATATCAAAATTGAAGAGGGGTTTTGGGTTCATTTTCAATTTATTCCATGACTCTAAATGATTGTTAGAGTGGTTTGATCATAAAAAAAGTATCATACTAATCTCTGGAATGAATATTAATGTATGAAATTTTTTAGATATTGTTGGGTCGTTTTTCAGCCCAAAAGGGTCTTATATACCCCGATTGGTAGGGGAATCAGGGTTTTTATACATTAAAATGTTCATCAAACACATGTGGATATTGGCCTCTTAATTATTAATATCTCTTATTTTACCCTTTTGTGTGTGTTCTTATCAAATTACAAGACCTAACATTATTTATATTTTCTTTTTCATGTTATTTTTACTAAAACTATCTGAAGATGCTTTATATTATGGAAATACAATCAAGAATATGGACCCATGGGGTTTTTTATGGTTCACCATAATGGAATAGTCCCAGAGGAATTATACAGACATTGTGTTGGTGGAAAAAAATCAACAATCTAACATCTTTTTTCTTTATGATAGGTCATTCATACTATATTTGACCTCCAAAAATTGGTATTTTTATAGGAACTATCTCCTTGGGGTCACATCACTATTATTATAACTTTATTATAATGAATATAAAATTTCCATGTAGTCCAAAGAATAATATCACAAATTTATTGGTAGTTTTACCGAATATAAAATACGTTACTTTTTACTTAAAATTCTACATTATGAATTTTATTTTAACATCCACCCAATAATCCCCATTCTATTAGTAATCATGGAAACTCCTCTTCTCATTGTGAACATCATTAATATATTCCATTTTATATTATTTACAAAATGATTCAAGAATTTTTTTCATGTTTTGGAATACAAAAAATATTTATTCTCACTGCCTCATATGTTTCTTTGAGTAGACTACATATTTCCATGAAGAAAAAACGTTCAGTGACATTCTGGATGTATTAGGGTATTACATGGTCCAACTCCACCTCTTTATATAATATCTAGATATCCCAATTAATCTCTCTTGTATTCTTTAACAAATATAATCAAATGATATAGATCCTATATCTATTTCCCTAATCATCTTCTATTCTTTTTATAGGAATGTGAAAAATATCATAGAAAACATTCTGTATTTAATGATATGGAAATTCTGTCAATATCATTTCATCCTTTCTTCAATATCATTAGGATATAATATTTCATTATTAGAAAATAATAAAACCCCAAAGAAGCCCTCATATCAATAAAAACATGATATAACTATATGTAAATATTTTTATTTATACACATATTTAGCCCCACAAATCTCAGTTTTATATTATTTCTCTCATTAGTTCTCCTTATAATTTCTTTTTGAATACCATAGTCAAGTGTTTGATGATAGTATATAATATTTCCATCCTCCATTGGATGTTTTCCCATTTTATTCATCCTCGTTCTTATCTGACAATATGAAATCATATTGTAAAAGATTGATTCTTCCTTAAATTTATCTTCCTCAATATCTAAAGCATGTTTGGTCTTGTAATCCTGGGGAGAAGGTCCTTAGAACCACATATAGCTGAAGAGGCTCATTCAGGATAATTTTTTTGAGCATTTATATGCCACATAGATGCACTAGATATCCAGGAAAACATAAATTACATGGTGATATTTCTATGATCATTTCAAGATAAAATAGATCTCATATAATATTATTATGATATCATGAGGGGAACCTATTTAAATTATGGGGTTCGAGTTCATGCGTTTTTGAACTATAAATGGATTGGTCGATGACAATCAGGACATCACAATTTTAATTTATATATTTCACATGTCTAACAATTTAAATTATGGATTATAAGCTTCATGCTATAATAAAATCACACATTTGATTTATTCCTGTATAGGAACCTATTAATAATACATTATGCAAATAAACTACTTAAATTGAGTTAGAAAGGTGCTAGTTCAGGCATGTTTTCCCATGCGATTCTTTGTATATGAGAGGGAAAAACATATTTCCCATATTTTCCAACATGTAATCCTTCGTCCAACATTCAAAAACACATATTCCTCTCCAAATGGGTTTGCACGTGACCCTTACCCAACTTTATACACACTTAGTTTTGGGGTGCATTTTATCTTCTCTACTAGTAATTCTATAGGCTTCTTGGGTTCCACCCCCCAATTGGATAGCCAGAGGTTTTTAATAAATACTATTATAATTACATAGAAAAAATAAACAATTGTATAGAATTCCTCCTTTATAGAGTATTAAAAGTTTTCAGTTTTCATAATTCAACCTTACACAATATAAGGTAGAACCACTACATATACACATATTTTACTATCAAAAGTACATCAAACATAATTCCTAAAAAATAAATATTATGGATCAAATGAATTTTTAAATATCCACCAATAATCTCTGAAAATTGAAATCTTGTATTGTCAATAAATCTAATCCAATCATATTGTTTAAAAATACACAGCAATCTCATAAGAGTTCAATAGTCACCCAACTGGATGTAGTTGACAAAATATCCTTAAATCAAGATCTATTTTACCTCTCCCCCTTATTTTCAATGAAATATGAGGCTTTTTCCATTTTCTCTCTTCTGCCCAAATCAACATTGTAAGTTTATATTTCTCACACTATGTCAGTAGATTTATATAATCATTCATAGATATGAAATTCCAATATTTTCATAACGAATTTAAAAAATCCATAATATTTTAATATAAAATTAAAAAAATTGTATTTTCAATACTATATGTATAAAAAAATGTGAATTGATAAAATTCACCCCTTAGCACAAATTTTCCAATAATTCTCTAATATTAATGATATAGGGCTTAATATGGGAAACAAAAGTCTTAACTAAAACCTACATGGTTTTCCATCTTACACATTATGTTTAAAAATTTCACAATATCCTTCATATTAAATGTTCTCAATAAGTTATGTGATCCAAACTCAAATGATTCTTCTCAGAAAAAGAATTAAAGTCAAATGTGTGAATGAAATACCATTTTAGGTATTAATTATACCACATTTTAAAATAAATATGATTAATTGACTTTCCTTTTATATCATCTTGTAATTAAAAGTTATCTTTACTAATAAATGAGGCTTGAAACTACCTTTGGAACATAAAATGTAATTTCTCCCTTGAATGTAGTGTTTTGTTTTTGAGTTTATTTTCTTTTTTAGTGACATAAATTCAAGAGAAAATAATTTTTTTAAAACATTCAATAATAAAAAAAGTAAACAACTTCTATGAAATTTTATAGTATTGACATGTATACTCCAAATGAAACATTTCTATATCCTTGTTCAATTATTCTCTCTTAATGGATTGACAGTTATAACCACATTACAATTAAACCCTCATTTTAAGAATGATAAATAATTTTATGGCATATTATATCATAAATGCCATAATGTAATATATTATAATTAAAATAGTCCTTTAATTACTTATTTTAACACAACAATTTCAACCATTAAAGACATATTTGTCATTATTCCAAATTATACCTAAATTAACTCAACAACCACAATCTTCATGAAATTTTATGATAAATTTTATATCCTACTACAAATTCATTTCATGTTCTTTTTCAAACCCATTTTTCATGTATCAAGTCTCCCCTTAAGTCATGTACCACTTTAATAATGTTAGTATCATTTAATGAATAAGTAGATATGATATATTTCAATGTTATTCATATCAAGGAGGATGGTGAGTCTCTAAGGACCCCTCATTCTATTATCATTTCACTTTAGAATTTATCCTCATGTCTAAAATAGTTTTAATGTAATAAAATTTATTTTACACATCGTTGTTATTTTTCTCATCTACACAACATAGGTAACAATATTATCCTTTATGGGAAGTTCATCCACCAAGTATTTCCCCTTCTATCACGTGTTGACTTCTGTTTCTCCAGCCCAACATTAAATTTTTCATACCTATATAAGGTTACCATTCATTTCATTTATATATATGTTTCATATGAACTTTATTAGTCTTGAGATCATTTGAGATCTTTTGTTAGTATCACAAAACCCTTATCTTGTTTCCCTAATAGTATTTTAATTTTTAAATATATTTATAACACATTTCTAGATTACATGGATCATTAGAGTACTATTTTTGTATATTCTAAAATTTATTTATCAATTTAACTAAGTTATCATGGTATATAAACTAACTTTCACTTAGGGTATGGTTAGTGTGGAAATAGTAATTAGAATTACTATCATAGCTCTTATATTGTTGTTGAATTATTTTATTTACAATTTTTCTTTCGTTACATTATGAAATACATTCTAGAACATCAAATCAAAAAAGTGAAATGCTAAAATGCATCCTATTGAAATAAAACATTATTCCATATTTTTTAGTTGATTTCTTCATTTTTTTATAAAATCTTTTATGGATCCAAATAAATATGTTTCTTTCACCTTTACGATTATCCATTTTCATGGTATGTCATATTTCATTATCTATATTATTTATGTTATTGGGTTCATCATAGTAATTATCAGATATTCCCATATTGAATTCTGATTGGAACATGATAATCATTAGAGTATTTTCCGTAACTATGGAAAAACTATACTTCTTTATTATATCCCCAATTAATTAATTGTCAAATAATAAATTCAAATCATCTATTAAATTCATCTATTACTCAGTAGTAGATATCTACACTTATTTCATGCCTGACTTTAACCCCCTTGCAATTGATGAAATATACTATACCTTGATTCAGTTGAATATTATTTTATCTATAATGGTTAATTCCCTTGTCATCTTGTTTTATAATAATACCGATAACTTCTCCACCATGTAACATTTTTCATTAATTTTATAAAAATTTCAACTAACAAAGTCAATAAGTCATACCTTCAATTATTATTTCATTTTATTCACCTTAACCAGTTCTGATAGGTGCGAAAAAATATCATTATTATTAGATTCTTAATTTTGATAATAATTTGAGTTCATATTATTCTCCTTCAAATCTGGTTATATTTTCCAGCTTTTTTGACACCTTATCTAACTATTAATTTTTAGAGACCTTCTTTTCACATACCATTTTTTAGACATCCAAAAACCCATCTGTTTAAGCCTTTAATTTTTGACCTCAATTATTTCCATTTGAATATATATATATATATATATATATAGAGAATTTTTATCATCCTTTAACATCATATTCACTTTTCATAATTCATGATCCACGTGATCCTATAAGTTGATAACATACACCTTTTCCTTTCATGTTATTACCACATCATCTATAGATCCAACATCACATGGAATATCTAGTTCCAAATTTAATCTTATAGTAACATTGTAAATTGAATTACAATATAAATCATAAATACCATTCATTTTTTAATTAATTGGTATTTAAAAATTTTATGACACTTTCCATTGAATGTTCTACACAAAGGTATTCAAAATGGAATATTCTTCGTTCTAATGTTCTTCTTTTCTCTAAAGAATATGGAAAATTTATTTCCAAACTAAAACATAAAATTCATCATCCAATTGAACAAAGTAAGAAAAAATCCAATAATTTTAGAATTTCTATGATACAAGTTATTTTTCTGATAAGTGGATTAGTTGTCCTAAGTGGGGTAAGAATCAAGGTATGGATACTCCTCAATGTTCTTCCATCCAAAGTAGATATTGATCTCTTAATTATAAAGGTTATTTATTGTTCTATTTAGTTTGTATATTGATATAATTACATGACCAACTTTTATATAACAAATTTTCTTTTGATAATCATTATGAAATTTATTTAATGATAATATATAATAATTGACATATTAAAGAAAAAGAAATCACAATTTTATTTACCTGGTTCACTGTAATGTGCTTCTCTTAGGAGTATGTTTGCAGTGTTGGGTTGGTTAATAAAAATCACTAATCACTCTAATTGTTGAATTATTCTTGGACACTCTAACCTAGGATTAATTCCTAATAATATTTTGGTGTAGATTCTCTATCTCCCTGGGATCAAATCCCAAACAATTTCCTCTTATGATCACTTCATTAGAAGGCAAACAAATTTAATACCATGACAAAAAATATATAAACTATTATTAGATATGGTCACCAAAAGTATAATTGATGAATTTGATCTGTACATGTTCCTTTATTGTTTTCATGAACATCCCTTAGAGCATCACCTTTGCATGATATATTATTAAAATTATTGATCTTGTTATAAAATAACTAAAGATAATCTTGGACTTATGATTTCCACAACGACTCCAAAATTATATTAATTTAATAGATAGAAATATATAATTCTTCTTTTCACTACCTCATATATCGCACTAAATAAACCACTTACTATCGAGTAGTAAAAAACTAATCAGAGATGGGATATGTATTAGGGTTTTCATGTCCAAACCCCTTATATCTCTAATATATACAAATATCATAATGAATTTATATTGTCTTAATTTATAATTATTATTGAATGGTGTAGATCATATCTATGTTTCCCTCAAACAATTATATTATTCTTATATAAATGTGAAAATTTTCATACAACACAATCCATTTTTATTGAGGTGGAACATCTTTCATTTACATGGATATAATTATTAAATTTCACTATGATTAAATATTTATTTTTTTGAATATAGGAATCCCAAGAGAATTTGTAATATCAGAAATCTTGTTATCAAAATATAGAAATATTTCAAGATCTGAAAATTCAGATGGTATAAAATATTATATCTTTTCACATTGAATTTTTTCATTATTCCAAAAAATATTTATATAAATCCAAAAATAAAGAGGATAAATAATGCCACTATTATTTTAAACCTTCATTGACATTTGTTTCAATATTTTTATCCTAATTATCTTTATTTAATGTAGTCAAATTATATATATTATATTCATCCATGAACATTCATTCATTTTGATCAAAAGAATATATAATTTGGAAATCACTTTTTCAGCTAAATAAAACCCCACACATCCCACATGATTCATAGATATTTTTTCTCTCAATCTCCTTCATTCCATAGTGTTCATCTAGGTCACCACACAATCATATCATGATAGGTTCTTCATTAGAGTATTGGTTGCTAGTGCATGCTTCTGAGAACTCTTGAGAGAGTGGTTGATGAATATTGGCCCATCACCATTTCATTAGATATGTGATGTGTTTCCAATATTTTAAATGAAGGATGAAAAAGGTCACAGTACTACCTAATTCCACATTAGATTAAATCTTGGGTGGGAATTATATAATATTGCTCAGTGCTCCTCAATAACTAAAATATGTATGATGTGCGTCAGTGCTCTCCTACTATCTTCAATTCCACCCTTAACATGAGGGGGCTAAACACCTCTTTTCTCAGGTGTTAGAACAAGTAGTAAAACATGTTACCATCAAATACATATGACCATCTCGAACAAGTTATCACATTCACCCAACCATTCCAAAAACCTAATATTGTATACACATCCTTTTATATTATCCACAATCTTTTTTAGAGGCTTCTTTGGTGCAATACCTGTGTTGGTTAGGAACATTTAGAGATAATTCATCATTTCCATTAATAATAAAATTTACATGAACAAAGAAATACTAATGTAAATTTACTAAATAAAATTTCTTCTCCCAAATTCTTATAGTCCCAACATAAGATAGAAAATCCTACTATATATATATATTTCATCGTAGAGAATATAAAAAAAATTAAACCCACTTAAATATTAAAAAAAAAATTATTTTAATAATTATTATACCATCAACACCAATAAATTCACTATTTTTTCTCAAAATATCCATACACAAAATATTTTCAACAAATCTACTTCAATGATATAAGGTTTCAACAATGGATGTAATTATCATTCATCCAATACCTCCACCATAATATTTTCCACATTGTCTTATTTTCTCATGGTTTTATTCTTCTATAGAGATAACTTCCTACAAAGGGGTCACTTTCCTCTATATTTGAAAACACCTTTGGGTAGGTGGTAGAAACGATATGACATAAAAACATTTCTTAACACTACCCCTTGACTATTTTAAGACTTGGGTTCTGAAAACAGTTCATGTTCCTCACTATCAGACACTATAACACAAGTATCCAGCTTCCAAAAACACCTATGGACAAACTACATTGAAATTAGGAATATTTTTTAGACCCTAGTGCATATAAAAGGGTAAACCCTTCCCCAACCGACTAGAATAAAAGTATCGAGTATCATGGATGTAGTTATTCAATCATAGTATTATGTTATTTGAATCACTACCTCATGGTTTGGTTTCTCAATACGGATCACTTCCAAAAAGGAATCACATATATCACTCTCCTATATAGGCCCGGTAATTTGGGGATAATTGATTATAATTATAATCCATTTATATCACTCCCACATTCCTGATGTGGGGCTTGGGTTAGTTCATAAAACGTTTTGCCTAACTGTACATTCCATATCTCTTACATGTATCATCGCCAAATACCTAGGGAACACACAAAATTGAAATTAGAAAAATGGATGACAATGTTATTGTATTTATAATATTATTATAAAATATAATCTAGGGAAACAAATATAGTATGTGGTTTCTATCATATTTTTTTATTGGGACCTTAATTTTACCTGAGGGATGATTTAATAATTATAGGGTACAATATTAGACACTATATGTAAGATATAATATTTAAATATAATGATACATTATGTTTCTTACTTATGATTATATAAAGTGGATGATTTTTTAAATGGGGGATTTAGAATAATATTATACTACATTTTCTAAGGGATTAATACATTTTTGCACTATTCTATGATAGAGATCTCATGAGAGGCATGTTGGGTTGGGGGGAATGAAGGTAGTCGAACATGATTAAGAGTTTGATAACATAATCCTTCCATCATCTCACCCCAATTGTAAAACATTATAGGGTTTCTCATCACAAATGGGGGAGAATCAATTATATTTTTATGGAATTGTGTGTGCTAACATTTGAGGTGAAATGGGTGATAAATTGTGTTGGAGAATCATTATTGGAATAGGTAATGGTTATCATTGGGGTTGTGACATCCCATTACAATTTTTCAAGTAATTCCCTTCACTTTGCTTGGTTTTCTATTTAATTTTTTACATCTTGCACTCCAGATAATGGAAATAATCATCGAGATAAAATGTAAAACATTTTGGGGATTTATGTTCATTTATATTAATTGAGTTTGGGTATAAATATTTATAAATATTTTTAGGTTCCCCCATGTACTAAGAATGTCAAAGGTGGTATTGTAGTTTCTACTAAAAACTGGAATTTTTCAGTCTGTAAGAGAAATAAACCCCATGAAATAAGATTGCATCCAGCTAAATATCTTTGGAATATTCCATGAATATATAGCATATAATGAAATAGTACACGCTATGTATTTATTGTACAACGTATAATGATGAAAATTTTGTTTTTATTAAAAGGGAAATGTGTTTTTTAGTGTACTTGTGTGTCGTGGATTACACCACATGAAAAAAGTATTACACACCATGTAATTCCATTGTGTTTGGATTATAAGGTGCTTCTTAGCTGATTTTTTATATTATTCTACTATAGAACTCCTCTTTATCAATCTATAAGTATTCTACTAATATTTTTGGAACCTTCTCACATCCAGATCAATGCTTTCATCATTCTTTCATTAGGGTCTTTTGGTGTATATTTGGTAAAGATAATTAGTTATTATTATTCATTTCCTTTTAACATGATAGAAATATTTCATTGAACTATTAGATTTTTTGATCTGTGGTGTTGATTCTCTTATTGTCTTCTAGATATGTTTTTTGGTACTTTTTCTATGGCATTTCCTTTATTTTTTTTAGTGTGAAACGTTTGATTTATTTAGGTATGTGTTGTTTCCTCTCCTCCACTGACCCATTTGTGATATTGAATCAATTATAGGATGTCTGTATTCATTCTAATTCCTTATTTATTGGTGTTGTAGTCTTTATTTATTGTGTATCCTATTGTGGGTGTCGACGACATGAGTTCTAAGTTATGTCATTATGTCTATAACAAATGTTGATAAACATCATTTATACGGTTTTGGTAAATTGTTTTATAAATGAAATCACATGATTTACAGATTGTACTAATGTGAGTGGAAATGAATTTTTGATAAAATTTGGTTTTACTATGGTTTCGGTAAAAGGAATTTTTTTCTAATAGAATTATGAATTGGTTTTTTGAAAAAAAGTTTTAAAAGAATGGTTTTGATGAAAGGAATTAGAAAATAGAGCACCTGGGATACCATTGGAATATAAGTGTAAGTTATAGTAGGAGGCATCATATATTGATACTGTTGGGTGTGGGTTCAGTCATGGGGTGTTCCTCTTCTCTATATAAATGTTGTTCTAGGGACTTAGTATACTGGGAGGTTTTACTTTTTGGGGTGCTCCACTTTTTCCTAGATTTCATAAAAAGGTCTAGGGGCTTGATTCATGTGTGTTTATCAATTATTGAGGGTATGGATGTCTTAGCTGTTGAAACCTATTCTGATCTGTGACATGATGTTTCCAATTCATTTTCTAATTTTGGCCATTTTGGCATTTACTATTTTAGTTATAATACCATGGATTTTTTTTGATATGTGATACATGATTTTTATTGATTATATATACATGTTTTGAAATAATTATATTAAATGATTTTTAACTTATTTTCCTACATTACCTCAAAATATGGAAAATAGGGAAATGAATTTTTTTCCATGCTTGTGATATGAAACAATTAAATCATATATCCAACATATATTTCATTAATGTTTAGCATGATTTTATTTTTGATAAAAGTTTTGTTTTGGAAAACCTAGGTGGTATAATATTGATCCCATTAGCCTATACATTGTGAACCACTTTGGAAGCTCATAGACATTGTTAGGTATTTCAATGCAGCGAAAGGAAATTAGACACATTGAGGCAATAAGGTTTTCTATCTGCTGGGATCGGGTACCCATTGGTGAGATGGGGGGATTCTTATTATGCTATCACATGGAGACTGTTGGGGTATATTTTTATTGTTGTCTTTTTAGCTAGAATTTTTTCTTGATGTTTGTTTTCAACGAATTTAGTTGTATCAATTCTATTCTTCTATATTTTTAATGAAATATATATTAATTTTTATTCCATTATTTAATTTTTTTATATGAATATATGTGTCATGGTATCTACTTAAGGTTGGTATAAATCATTCAATTATTTTTTATTGATTCATGTGTGCTAGTCCCCATCTAGAGGGTATCAGCAAAGCCCTTCAGATATGTGGAAATCCAGGTCAAGTACCTATATGAAGAGGGTACTAGGTTCAAATCATCTTAAATTAGTATAAATGGTTGTCAATCTTTAATAGTACTCTTGTTGGTATGTTTTGTATACTGTAGAGAGGATTATCAAATCTTGATAGGTAGTTTATAGGGAGTTATTGGCTATATCTTATCATGATGACACTCACGTTACATGGTATGTTGAGATGAGTGTCACCTTTTTGGTTTCATAACCTTAATCATAGTTTTTCTTTTGATTTTCAGGTTTTAATTGATATTTCTCAATTATCATATTGTTTCAATTATTTCAGTGTGTAGTATTATGCCTCCAAGACCTGTTAAATGGATTCCTTGGGCGGGTGAAACTGAGGTTACCTAAGGGAATTCACCTATGGACAAGTATTATATTGAGGCAATTATGTGAGTATTTCATGATATAGATATAATTGTACTGCATGTTCTGAATACAATTTTTTAGGAACATAAATGATTTGTAGGAGACATATATTGATCACTAGAGTTCTTATATTAATATCCACTATACATTAAGGGTATGAGAGACCCTCAATTGGTGGAGGACTAGTTGGATAAGATATATCAGGTCCTCATATTCTTTCATACACATAATAGTATCAATGTGAAGTGCAAAACATTTAGACTTGATGGTCCTGGAAAGCAATGGTGGGATTATAGTGTATAGGTGGATATGCATATGGGATTAGACTGGAAGGGTTTTAATACTCTCTTCTTCTAGTTATTTTCCCTTGTGTTTCTAATGATGGTGATGCCTCTCTTATTTCTTTCATTATAGTAGGGAGATCATATGGGGTTATTGTACACCAATCGATTTGCGAATCTCATAACTATTTCACTAGAGGTGGTAAATAATTACTACATGAATGCTCAAAAGTATATGTAGTGTTTTTGTCTGAATATGATATCATATTTTGTAATGATGAATTTTTTTTCCTAGGTAGAGAATTTGGATTTATCTATGGTTACATTGATTAATATGTAATGAAGGGTTGGTTATTATGCCCCTTTTATTCCACCAAATAGAAGCATCAATGGTGAAAATGGAAAAAGAGAAAGTTGAATGGTCATCACAGGAGTGGTAGGGGTGGTCCTATCTATGTGGAATGGTCAAAAACACCTAGTGTTCTTGTCCTTAACCTGAGAATATGTGTAACATCTTTCAACGTTATGGTCATATTCAGTTCTTCAGTATAGTGATTTCAACACCAAAATTTGATCATTGATCATAAAACCCAAATGATACTGTGTGGAAATCCGATGATTCATAGACTACATGTATATATCAATAGTCCTCAGTTGTGAAGCACATTCACTGCATAAATTAGTTTCTAGTAGAAGTATATGTAAGCCTAGTGATCGTGAGAGGAACTATCATTATTTAATCTTCTATATTGATGTATTTTTTTGATATTTGTTCTCCCTACTAATTTAAATCCGGAAATTTTGAAATTATTCTTACACCTTCAATAGAGGTCATGTCAGTTGTTATGTAGAGACTGACGCCTATAGGGATGATGAAAGAGAATGGGTTTTGGTTTCTATATTATGTTCTAATGTAAGGTGAAGTGGATATAATATATGATGTTCTAATTCTTGATCTGGATAATTTTGACCTCATCATTGAGATGGAGTGGATTGTTTCTCATCTGCATAAGGTTGAGTTTTATCATCAGTGGGTATCTTTTCATATAGACTATAGGATGTTGTGGTTGTTTGAGGGATACAAAGATCTGATGTCCGGTCATGTGGGAAATTCCATCGTAGAGATCATGAGTTTTTAGAACGTATTATTAGCTGATCTTGATTAGATTCTTTCTATTGTTGACCTTCCCACTATTGTATGGGACATTCATGATGTTTTTACACATGATTTCACTAAACATCCACTAGAGAGGTTGGTAGATTTTTTATATATAACTATTGTGAGATTCGAAGCCTATTTTGATAATTTATTATCTTGTCACACCATGGGAGATAAAATAACTCAGGATTATGTTTGAGGATTTAATTTTTAAGGGGGGTTTTCACCCTATTATGTCTCTATCTTAATCCTCAGTTCTTATTTCTAAGACGGCACATCGTTATCTTGGATTATGTCTACCATATTGGATGTTGTGCTGAGTAATGGTTTCGAATAAGTATCTTATGCCCTGTGAGGATTATTTTTTTAATACGTTAGAGGGGGAAAATATTTTTCAAAGATCGATCATTGTTCAGGTTTACATGAATTCTATGTTGGTATGTTTCATACACTAAAGAATAATTTTAGGAGAAGGTATAGACATTTAAAATATCCTATGATGATTTTTCATTTGAAAAACACTCCTGTATTTTTTATTCATTTTATGAGTTTGATGTTCCATCACTATGTCATCACCTTTTTGTTTTTTTGTCAATGATATTATGGTTAGTTTTAGATTTGTTCAAGATAATGATCACTATTTCGGTTTGGTTCTAGAGATCCTAAAGAGTCTCCATATGAATGGATTTCATTCTAAATACAATTTATAGATCTAAGAAGTAATTTTTTTCGGGACCGTGATTCTTGAGAGTGGGATATATGTTGACCCTGAGAATGCGATTGATATCTTTTCATGGGAATGACCACATTACTTATTTGAGATTCCGATATTCCATTGACTAACTTGATATTTTTTATGGTTCATCAAGGATTTTTCAAAGTATAAATCACCTTTTTAAGATCTAATAATGAAATGTGGAAAATTTATATGGAATGCAATGTGTATGTGTTTTTTCAAGGAGCTAAAATGAAATATAACATCATCTCTTATTTTGATCGTACATGTTCCCAGTAAAGATAATGTGATTTTTCTGATACCTTTGGAACTGTTTTGGGTTATGTGCTTATGAAGTATGATAATGTGGTGGATTACAGCTCCCTTATGGTTTTAAATTATGAAAAAAATATCGCACTCATTATTTATTGATTTTTTCAGTTATGAATGTGCTTATATGTTAGAAGAATTATCTGTTGGGTGATAGATTCAATGGCTTTTCTAACCATAGCAGTACATGAAATATCAACCCTTAATGTGACATTTATATCAGACAAGGGTGGTGTGATGAATACCTTCATACATTTGAATTTATTCTCTCCAACACCATGAGGAATGGGATTATCATTTCATATGCTCTTCATAAGAATGTGTTATCACATGCTATTTTGGAGTCGAAAGATGTGTGGGACCTTATAGATATTTTCACATAGTTTCTTATGGATGATCATGATGATATTTCAGGTATGATACTAACCAGTGTTCATTTATCATCAAATCTTTATGATTCTATTATATAAATATGGTATTAGGATGATTAGTCAATTGGAATTTTAGAAACCCTTTATAGTTAGAATATCATTTATTATTATTCTCTCTATCTTCCAATGTTATATAACATTTTGGGGATTAGTTTTTCATCCCAACTTTACGGAGGATCTAAATTTTGTTTGAAAATCATATTTCATTATGGTGTGTTCATCGGGAAGCAATAAAGATATCTTATATCATGATACGACTTTTGTAGTGGATGGGTATAATGTATGACATTACTGATTAGGTGTCCCACTATTACCCCTTCCAAAAGATAACGGTAGATCATCCACAAACATATGGTTTTTTATGCTTCTACTTATTCATATTTGGTAATTGTAAGAGGAAAACATCAACTTTGTCGAGGGATTTCATTAACTCCTTGAGGAAGGAATACTATCGGGGTGGTGTTTTATTGGATGAAAATGTCGGCTCACTTCATTACGATTTGAGACACAACTAATAATAAAGATCTTGGTAAGATTTATATATATGGGATCTAGAAGTTTCAAGTGGTTGTTTTACAATTATTTCAAAGAGGGATCCCATGAAAACTTCAATGTTCTAGAGGATTCTCCAGTAGGTGATGGCGACTCAGTTTAGTTTGAGTAAAACTAACCATTCACAGATAGATGGTCAGACAGATCATGCTATTTTAGTCTAGTATAATATAATCCATAAATATGACTTGAATTTTGGTTGATCTTGGGATAGCCATCTAGTATTGGTTGAGATTTCTTATAACAAAATTTTTCTTTCATAGACTACAATGGGTCTCATCGAGGTTTTGAATGATTTCTCACGCAGGTCACCACTTTATTTTTTATTAGAGGGAGAATTTTCTATGGTGGGATGATGTATTCTTCAAGATATGTTTGTGAGTTTCAGGATATATATATATCACCATCTTGTTATATCCCATAGTTTAAATAAGTAATATAAAGATTAATAGTTTCATCCATTAATGTTTTTAGTAAAAGACCAGGTTTTATTTAATGTTTCCCCTCATCCAAATCATCATTGTCTTGTAAAGTAGGGAAGGTTTTCTATAAGATGTGTTGAACCATATAACATCACTGAGTATCTGGGAAAGGATTCTTATCAATTTTAATTTCTGGTTTAGTTGATAGGAATTGATATTGTTTTTCACATATCTATGATTAAGAAATAATAATTATTCCCTCTCACATTTTATATAAGGAAGAGATTGGGTTAGATATGTTTGTTTTTATTATCGTGAATCTGTTAGAGATCATAAAAACTCATGTTAATTACTTTTATGGGAATTTGATTAAATTTTTCATAGTGTTATGGTGACATGTGTGAGATTATCATGAGATATGGGAGCATGATTCGGTGATAATGGAGTAGTGGCCTCTCCTCATTTTGGGAACTCATTCTTATATATATCTTACAAATGATTAAAATTCATATGGTTGGGAGTTTTTGACATCCCATTACCATATTTAATGTTATTACCCTATTTTTAATTTTTTCCCTCTATAATTGTGTCTTTCTTGGGACTCCTAGGATGGAAATAATATTATATGGGAAAACAACCAAATTTTAAAAGAATTATTATTTTTTCAATTAATGGATTACTTATTAAAAGGTGATAAAATATGTTTAGGGTTCTACCTAGCTTCAAAAAATGTCAATGTTGGACATATATTTTCTAATCAAAACTGAAATTTTTGTACATTAAAGGAGAAAAACACACCTTGTAATTGGATTACATGCCATGTAATGGGATTACAATCCCTGTAATGTCTACTGAGTAAATTATTTTAACTTGGTACATAATGTGAAAGAGTACACAATTTGAAGAGATTATATTCCATGTAATTTGGAAAATTAGTTTTCTAATAAAATTAGATTATGTTTTCAGTGAACTTGAGTGTCATGTGTTACATGACATGTAAAGGGATTGTTGAGTGTATGTCTAATGATTTTTGATTCAAGGGTGATTCTCAACTGGGTTGTTTTCTTATTCAAATGAAACCTGCTAATCTCTTAACGTAATAGCATTCTCTAGTGATTTTGGACACCATCGCTCCTTCCATATTGATTCATTTGGTGATTAATCATCATGGTTGTCTTTAGTGTCTCTTAAGGTAAGATAATCATTTATGATTCTTCTTTTACTTTTATTTTGGTAGTGATGTTATGTTGTACTATTGGATTTCTATATCTATGGTGTTAATTCTATTCTTTTCTTCTATATCAATTATGTGGTCTTATTCTAGTAGATGATTTTTTCTAGGTTATGGTGTGGAATATTTGTATCCTTGAGTTATTTGTTGGTTCATATTATTCATTATCCCTTTTTTTTAATTTAATCAATTAAGATATTTTGAGATTGAATCAATATCCTCTATTATTGTTTTTGAGTTATTCCATGTTGGCTGATCCCGTTTTGGGTGTCTGACCATGTTTTGAAGTGGGTGCTTCTATATATATCCTATTTTGGTGAATTATATTTCCCTAGTTTTGATAAAAAAAATTAACTTAAATATAATTATTTAATTAGTGAATTTATTTGTATGGAAATGTGTTCTTTATAAATGAAGGTTTACCAATGTTTTGGTAAATGAAAAGGGTTTTTCAAATAATTATGATTTTTTAGGAAATGCTTTTCAAACAAGGGATTCATGAAATAAAATTTAAAATATATCACATGGTAATCCATGGGTATATAGGAAGAATGTTTTGTAAAAGGTATTATTTATTGATCCTATCTGGGGTCACTCCCAGGTTGTTTTTATGCTCCCCGGACTAGTTGTTCTACTGACATTGTAAACCCTTTTGAAGGGTTCACTTTCTAGGTTTTTTCTTTGATATATATATTTAATTCATATATATAGGGTCTTCATGTGTGTGCGGTTGACGATGATTGAGGGTATGGGTGTTTGAGTTATACAGGTCTAATGTGATCCTTGGTAAGATGTTACCTATTATTTTTCCATTTTGGGTTGTTTTTTCTTGTACTATTTTAGTTTTACTCCAATGAATTTGATATGTTATTTGATACATGATTTTCCTTACTTTTGTATATATATTTTGATATATGTATATGAAATCCTATGTAATGTTTTTATAGAAGTAATTTTAATATGTGGATTAAGGTAAAATGTATTTTTTCCAAACATAAGATAAAAACTATTAAACTATATATCATGGATTATTTATTTATAGTTATTCCTGCATGGATTACTATACATAGACTCATTATGGAAGTCCAAAATGGGATCTTACTGATCCTTTTATCAAACACCCCATGATATTCTCTAGTGGTGTGTATACATTTTTATATATTTCGATGTGGTTAGAGGAAAATCACTGTAGTGAGGTTGAAAGGTTATACAGAAACTATTTTTGGGTAACCTGTAATGATATTTTGGGTTTTGTTCTTACACAATCACTTATAGAATTTCATAATACCAATTTTATTTTTGTATTCCACTTTATTTGGACATGTATCTTGGATTTTTTTCTCTATCTTACCAAATATCTTTCTTTCATTTTTCTTTATATGTTATTAAATTTATATTCAATTTTTCTTCCAATATTTATTTTCAAATATGTATTTATATTTCAAGATGTATTATTCAGGTTTGGGTGATCATTCCCTCAGTTTGACATTGACTCCAATATTATATTTGCAACCTAGGGACATGGGGAATGCCTTTCTGGTATGGAAAAGTTATGTAACATTTTATTTTTGAGAGGTTATCTAGTTTAAGTTCATAATAGGGGCTAATGTTGGAGGAAATACTGTTTAATAAAAATCACTGATGCATTTTGATATAGGGAATGGTGGTGGTAGTCATCCATGGATGTTTTCAAGAAAAAATGGTTGTCATAGTGTATTAAAATAAATAAATCATGTAGTATAATAGGAATACACACATGAAATGATTTGATAAATGATAACTTAGAAAAATAAAGGTGTAAAACCATCATCAGTCAAATTCTATAACATGTGGTTTTTATTATAAGGTACCACGTTGGGATTAGGGTTACATCTAATCGATTATATATATTATATTTTTGTGATAAACTTGTATGTTTTCCTTTGAAATAAACTAATATTATATTATGCTACTTCATCCAACAATTCATTCCAAAATTAATGATATTTTAATTAATATTTTATTGTATTTTATGTAGTAAATTTTTTGAAGATATAAATGATTTATATATAATCCAGATATAGATTTTCGGTTAGAGTATGTGGATAGTTCCATCCATTCGATTCTAGGGAATGATGGGCATTATAAATTATTTTATTGTTTTAATGAAATATAGGAAGACAACATTGTTCTCTTTTACTCACATAATTATATTTATATCTTTTTTTTACGATAATATCAGAGTTGATATATAGATTGAATTTCTATTATCCAATCAAAGTAAATAGATTAATTTGTATGTATTAGCCCATAAATTTGGAAGTTTTAATATACATGATCTTTGAGTCATATTTATAAATTTTTTGTTTTATTAACCATAATTTGTTGTTTTTGAAGAGTTGGGGTGTATTATTTTAATTGATTCCTATAACCAAAGATAAAATTCATGGTCATCCCCATTGGTTGAAGGTGATATATATTTTCTACTATTATTTCATTGATTACATTGTGATTCAATTTCCAATCAATAACATTTATATTATTTTTCAAATGAATTTTTTTAATATAATTCTATGTAATGGTTATTAGTGTATGTCAGATTATTATAATTACAATTGTATAATTTCATGTTAATAAAATTCTATTATAGGAGAAGGAAATTGTATATGAATATCTCATAGTTTAATTTTATTAGTAATTGTGATGAAATTGTGAATGCTTTTATGAGGAAATAAAAATTATAATTACGATATCATGTTTTTAGTTTTGATTCTACAACATTTACCTAGAGTTAAAATTTATGTTAAACAAAAACTACATTATTAATAAAAATATTGTTTTTAATATACATGTTTCTCTATATCTTGTTAATATGATAATAAATTCTTGCTATTTCATCAATATATATATTCTGAATCAATATTTATTAATTGAAAATAACTTAACCTTCAATGAATATATATCATCGATGGTGGAGTGATGGCTGAGTTATTGAATTATTGATCCATGATTTATTTTCATATTTTTTAAATGTTTTTTGGGAAAAATAAAATTTCCTTAAAGTAAATTTGTTATTCCAACAATCATATAATAAGATATGTGTTTTGGTGTTCTTAAATTTTATATAGATGATTAGGATGAGTGGTTACTCATTTTATCTCTTAATTAACTAGTTGTTTATTATTTTCTTGAGAGTTTAATTTGACACATTATTTTAACTTTTAGAGTTATGAGTTTTAAAATATTTATGTTTATCTCAATTTAATTATAATTCTCAATTACCATAATATTTTACTAATCCATCATTCATATTTAATTTCATAATAATAACACATGGTTTTCATTCGATTGGAGCATGGGGTCCTATAGGATACTTATCAGGTTTACCCTTGGGGTTTATCAAAACTCATATATATATAATATCAGTTTTATTTGCATTTACAATATAACATTATGATGTAGGTGAAATTATAAGGGGATTCATGACCCCGGTACTTCTCATAGGGTGTTATAGAACTAACTATAAAGGACTTATGTGAATATAGCTAAATAAATGGGAAATGCCACTTCCATAACCCAGTGTAGTTTGTCTCAAGAGACCTTATAATGTATCAAAGGGATATAGAGGTCCTCTCTATCGCACACTACATCCAATAAATTTCTAAACAAAAAGGGATGAATAATAATCAATATAATCATTTTTATTGAAAAACTGAAATAATAAATGTATAGAATTAACCTAATCAATATACATAATCCTAAACCATATATAGTAAAATGGGGGATTATAATAAATTTTTATATCCATAGTCAAAATAATCATAAACCTTAGAACTAAATAAAAATGATTGTATCAATTAAACATATCCTTATAAGAACTTAATAAAAATTGAGGTTTGATGTCGATTATGAATAAAAATAACATGACTATATTTTTACATTTTTTTTAAAAAAACAAATTCTGTCTATTTAGAAAATAACTTTTCAAATAAAATAAATCCGAAAATATTTTGAAAATAAATTTCAATGAAAATAAGAATATAATGATTTTAAAATAAACATTAAAATATTTTTTTTCCTTGATGGTGGAAATTTTCTTTCATGTCATACATGTAAAATAAATATTCCTTTTAATTTTATTATAAAATTCAAAAATGAGTTTTTTTAAATGACAAGGAGATTTTATTCAAAAAAATTAAAAATTTTAAAAATATTTAAAAATTACTTTATTAACACATTTTGATAATGTCAAAAATATTATTTATTTTTTAGAAAACATGGGTTTGGTTGAAAAACTGTTTCCACCCGAAGAGAGAATTATTATTCGATTTTCATAAAAAAACATTTCTCAATCATATTACATACAATGTTTGGAATAATGGAACTATTAAATGAAAAATTTTATGATTAAATATCAATGAATAAAATAGATATATTTTAAGATATAAATCTAAAATATTTTCCCAAAGGTATATGTAAACATAATCAATCCTAAATAATTATGATATTTTGAAATAATCCATTACCATTTGGTAACAGAGGAATCATAATCCCCATAGAATAAATGACATAAAAAGAATCATTAAATACAATATAGAAAAATATATTCAACATATAACATTTAAAAGGGAAAGTGTATACTCTAAATGATGGAAATATGTTTTGAATATAAATTATGTCTCACGGATAAAAAAATGAGATGAGAGACCTTTACCTTGAGTCTGACTCGTCATGTATGCTTTTTATCTTCCTGAATAATAACATTATGTTAATTATTTTCCTGAATAATAACCATTATAAAATTTATTATTGATTTTAATTTACTTATTACCATGTTATATATAATTACACAATCAATTATGATTACATAAGTTTTTCAATGATATTTGACTAATGTGTCAAAATTGCATTGATAAGATGGCTATTGGTCAATGAGGTAATTATATAAACATCAATATAACAATAATAATTAAATAATTAACATATTTATAGATCAATTATCTTATTATGACAAATTTTGAATGGTGGTTTTTTGAAATTAAGTATGTTATGATCATGTGGATTGTAGTTTGTACCCACACATGAGTAACGTTAACATTTCTCGTTGATCATTATTGAAAGGAGTTTAGTAATGTTTAATCATAACAGAATAATAACATTAGAATAAATACGATATTATATTTTTTTTATATTTATATAAAAATCCATGTGGTGTGATCAGGAAAATAGAGTAGTGTCGCCTACTGAAGGAGGCAGTCTACACGCACAACAATGTCATTATCAACCATTTTTGAATGAAAATGAAAGAATGAAAATGAAATATTATCTTTTTATAATGATTAATATGTCATTAATATCATTATTTTTTCATTTAAATAATATATATTAATTAATTTTACACTTATTACCTTCCACCAAATGAGTTGGTGAAATACAAATCACATCGCTTCGCTAGGCTATAATCCAACGTACAACCAAGCGATGTTATCGTATCCCATATATAATCTAAATTTAAATAGGATATATGATATAGTGACTCTTTAGATATAATTATGTTATAGATATTATAAATATACTTTAGAATCATCATTATTCCTCTGTGTGAGAGTTTTTGATGGAAAATGTGCTGCATTGGTTTATGACGAGATAAGCCACCATACACACAGGTATAGTTATTATTTCCCATTTTATGGAACGAGAGATGTAAATAGTTCATTCAATTAAAATAATAAAATATAATTATATTAGATATAATAGTGTTATTATATATTCATAAATAATTACTACTTTAAGAAGGTGGGGAAAAAAAGGAAAAAATGAATTGTTAGGAAATTTTTTGTCTTCTCTGACAACTTCTTTTAGATTATACCTAACGTATTCCCAGAATTTAATTCTAACCTAAATATGGATTCTATGAAGAGGGTTTGAATTTTAGTAATTTTTTATGGTAGTTTATGTTAGAACCAATGGGTTCTGGAAGTGTGATGATGATAGGATATGGGTTGTCATCTATAAGTGAGTGAGTGGAGCACTTGTAATTTTTTAAATGAAAATGGTATACACACGTTTTTCACTTTCCAAAATGCACTAAAATGGTCCATGATTTCATTAGTAAGATATAATGTTTATATATGACAATAAAATTTGTTTTTACAAGTTTTGGTTCATTTTTAACCATTTTATATTTATTTTTACCCCTAGGTAAATAAATATTAACTTTAACCAGAGTAAATAATATTTAATAATTATATTATTCATTATGTTAAAAATAGTTTGAACTAACTAGATAATATATTTTACCCCAAAAAAATATTAAAACCATTTTTTTATTATCAAATCATATAAGTGTAAAATTATATTTTAAAATTAATCTAGTAAACGCGATAAGAAAGGGTTTTTTCCAAGAGAAAATGTCCCAATGTTTACAAACATTTATATCTAAATTAATTATATAATAGATTCAAATGACAAAAATTGGATTATCATATATATAATTTTACTAATTTAACTTGTTTGATAATATTAATAGGTTATTCATTTTTTATAATTAAAATAAATGTTACTTCTTTATAAAAACGAGTATTTTTCAATATTCATTAAAAAACTATAAAAATTTAACCCCAAGATAAATATTAAATTTATATTTAAAAAATGAAATTTATTTTTTAGATTTAATTTTATAAAATTGGTAAATTTTAATTTAAAATTAAGTGTGAAAAGCATGACTAATATTATATTAAAAAATAATATTTTTTTGGAAATTTGTTTTTCTCTTTTAAATGGATATTATATTATACAAAATTAAAATATAATCATTTATTTTATTATATTCATATGTAAAACCATATAATTTATGTAATTTATTTATTTATATGTATACCCACCAACTAAATGGCTAGGTTATTATGGTCATTGTCAAAAACACTATTTTAAAATAGTGTCCAATTTCATTCAAACCTTGTGTTTCATGCCTCACAATATATCTCAGAGAATGAATATATTTAAAATGAAATATATCATAAAGTATTAGGATGTTATAGTTTTTTCTTTGAATGATGGTTAATGTTGTGCAATATATGGAATGGGATTTTTTCACTTTAAATATAAGTTTATTACATTCTAACCCACTTAATACAATGTGTCCTTAACATTTAATATTTTTATATATAATAAAGGGATTGACATTTGAAAACTGCATTATCTAAATCAAAAAAATGATAATATTTAGTTAAAAACCCTTTTAATTTGTGAAAATGGTAAGTACAAAGGTCATATGGAATAATCACATACCCATATTTTCAACATATAAGAACATCTATTGGAAGTGAAAATATGGACATGGAAGAAAATTTTAATTCCCAAATAATGATGGAGGGTGATAGAGGTCACAGATCAAAAGATGTTTAATGGTACATATAAATTAAACAACTTAAAACTATTAATATTCAATGAGTTAAGGTACTATTTAATTTATTAGGAATGAATGTACTAGGATAAAATTTCTGTTTCAAGATCTTTCTCCTCGAGTAGAGGAATTGCGTTTCTATCTAGAAAGATAACATAGGAAATTTTACTTGAAATATTTTTATACCATATGCACAATTTCATCGTTTCTTTTTTCTTCAATCAGTTACCTCTTCATTTCTTACTCTAGTAAATTAGTATAGAAAATGAATTATTTTTCTCGTATCACAGAATTCATGTCAGATGAATTACACATCATTCATACAATCACTAGATATTTTTTAAAACAAAATTGTTTAGAAAACAAAATCAAATAACACCCAAAGTTCATCGTAATCCATTACTTATATAGGTATCCTTATGAATCATCAAAAATTTGTCTCTCTATATTCAAAGTCCAAAAATATTGAAGGAAGCTCATTGAAACAACATTAAATTACCCATATAATATAAAGTGGATATTAATTTCAAATAAAAAATATGTAAATTCAATGATCACCATAAAATTTAAGTAAAGTATTCATGCTTCCAAAAATATGATTATAGGTATTGAAATATATTCCATATATCCATACATGATATAAAATCTATCCAAGAGAACATAACCCATCAAATCACTAACCAATATCGGGGTCCATAATAGTATCCAATAAACATATCAGGGACACAATTTTCTAAACAATGATATAGTAATAAGGGTTATGTTCTATTTATCATGTGTTTTATAACAATATCAACATTCCTCTAAAACACTTTTCTTGTTACCATTCATCACATGATATCAAATCCTTAATGAAGTAATACTATCGTAAAATCTATATATGCTTCATAATTATTATTAAAAGAATAAAATTGACTAAAATACTCAAATAACATAACTATAGAAACCAAACACGTGTTCATTAATCATTCCACTTAGTCTTTAGTAAAATTATATGTTTGAACTTTACTCCATCCCTTGTTAAGATGTATATTACCTTGAAACATGGTAAATTGGTTGGAATAATGTTCCATATCCATATAGTTAATGAATATTCGTTTATGTGGTTTTACCCTAAACTTGAATTCAATAGAATTATGGACATTTTCTCCAAAAATGTTGATAACTGATATTTCTATTTAGAAAGTACCAAGGTGTTTCCTTCTATGAGTATCACATATTAGAAAAGTATTATTTACCTCATTCACTTTGTCTATATTTTTCTCTATCATCTTATTATTCACATACTTCACTTTAAATCCATAAGATGCAGATAATTAATTACTTATTGTTAAACAAAATACAATTTCCATTTATGATTAGAATATTTGGGATACATGACCCCTTCGAGTGATTTCTTTATTCCCATAAAACAAATGATCATTCAAAAACTTAATGTTATATGCATTGATTCAATTTCCATTTCATATACAATGAACCATTAATAAAAAATGTGTTTACCCTCTATATGATTATAAAATTATGAAACACAATGTATCTTTCCAAAACTATGGAAACACTTAATGTGATTGAAAAATACATGGATAGAAAATCTCAAAGTCGAAAGTATGTTTTCTTTGGGGGTATATTTATTTTCCACTCCTTAATATTAGTCTTTAAAAAAATTAAATTATCTTCATAATATCTAATGGTAATGTCAATCCTAGCGCACATTAAGTCCCACTTTCATTCACTAGATGGCGATGGGTTTAATGAAAATGTTCCCTTTTCTGAGTTATTACACTAAGATACAATTGTTATAGAACCATGTCCGGTTTTATTATCTAGAGAGGGATGTACTTCATAGGAAAAAATATTTAATCACTTTTATTGAAAATTATTTGGAACAAATCATTTTCATATACTCAAATTATAAAAAAGGGTTATATTCTATAAATTTGTTTTCCAAAATCTAGTTTTCATTGTTCCAAATGATCTTCCTCTAATACCAACTATAGTAACCTAGAACCTAGTATCCAAGATCCGATGTCTACATTATTACATTGAAATGTCAAACAAAGAATCACATATCAAATGATTGGAACATTTAGTAGTCTTATTAATGAGGATAAATACTTAAAATCGCCATTGTAATTTACAAAATAATATTGACAAATTCTATTCATCGAAAACAGTACTATTAAATTTATAATATTCCTACATATCAATCAAAAAACACTTTGAGCTATCCTATAGAAGATATAACATATAAAAGGGGTGAGCTCATTTGATCATTAAGGGTTTGTGTGCAGAAAAATTTTGGAATTAAAAAAGGAATAAAAAATTAAAAAGATAAATATCTAAAACACATTCCATTTAATAAATAACATGAGAATAATTTTGTTGGAATAAAATATGTTCAAATAATTCCATACAAATAATCACATGGTCTTGAAAACAGAACCATAGATTATCAAAAAAAATCAAATATTCACATTGAATATCGAAAAATAGATTCATAATTATAGAAAGTATTAATTTTAGACATCTAAGACCAATCATTGAGTCCTTGTTCCAAGATATCTAAATAAATGGGTAAGTACTCGGATAAAATCCAATAAAGTTAGTCTAATGAGACCTATCAAGGAATATATGGGTTTTAATTGGACAAATCCATCCCTTAATATGTATAATTTATTCCTAATGTGAATGGATGGAAATATAATTAGCATAAACATTAAAATTTTATAACTAACATATAAAATGTTAATACTTACCCATATCAATGCTCATAATCATAAACCATATAGACTAAAATGGTGAGTGGTAATATAATTGTATATCCCCAGTCAAAATGATCATAAACCATCTAGAGAATCAATATGGATGGTATAAATGAAAAGTATCATTAGTTGATTCTAAGTAATATAGAGGGTTGATATTTTTGACGAATATAAGTACCATTAAATGATACATAAAAACATTTTTATGAAAAATTTCCTTTTTTTTGGGAAAAAAACTTTCACAAAATCTATTTCCAATTATTTTCATTACAATCAAATTTTAAAATGGTTAATAAAATAATTAAAACATTAATTTTCCTAGACGTTTTAATATTTCATTCATGCTGTATATATTTAAACAAATATTCCTTTCACATATTCAGAAAAAATAAAAATAGGTTTTTTTAAAATAAAATGATGATTAATTTACAAAAAATTATATCATATAAATATGGGAAAATATTTATTAAATAAATCAATTTTTAATGATTAAAAAACTTATTAGGAAACAAGTTTTTTGATAGAAAAGGTTTTCTAACTGAAGAGATAAATAATGTTGGATTTTCATAAAAACATTTTCTCAATCACATTAACTAGGTAAGAGTTGAAAATGGTAATATTACATGAATTATTACATGAATAAAAAATGTTTAAAAAATATAGCTATATTAAGATAAAAATATAAAATAATTTCCCATTGGTGTCTTAATCATAATCAATCCAAAAAAATGATTAGATTTTGAAATAATCAATTACCACATTGGGAATTTCGAAATAGAAAGCTACCTAAAATAAATGAAATAAATTCAGTCCAAAAATAAAACAAAAATAAATGTATTCTTAATATATAATATCAAATATAAATTTTATATTCGACATAATTTAAATAATGGTTGAATATAGAATATGTATCAAGGAAGTAAAAGTGATATGGGAAACCCTCACCTTGAGGCTGACTCGCCATGTATATTATCTATCTTCTAGGTTAATAAATTTATTTTAATTATATAAATTCATAATAATTTTTTCCATGATTATTATTCCATTTATTTCACTTCTTATCAAGTTATATAAAATTAATTAATTATTTCATCTTAAATTAGGTTTCCTAATGAAATTTGTGTTACATGTCCATGATGACTTCTAAAAGTTTACTATTGTTATGAGTTTATAGTATTAAAACATCTACAGAATAATAATAATTAAATAATTGTAATATTTATACATAAATTACAATTTTATGTCCAATAAAATAATTTTTTTATAAATTATGTTCATTATAATCATATAGATGGTGGGTCATATATACGCATGTGTTACATATCTATTTTTTCAATGATTATTTTGTAAAGGAGGTTAGTAATATTTTATCAGAACATATTGATAAAAATATCATAAATAATATATTATTTCATTTATCATTAATATATATATCCTCCACCTATTATGGTAATTTAAATATTGTCACATCGCTTCATGAATGTGGTTGTCCACACGTCCTTGAAAGACATAATCATCTTTTAATGAGTAAAATGGTAAGAAAGAGAATGACATATATCCTTAAAAGAATGATAAATATGTAATTAATATCATCATTATGTGATTTATATCACATATATCCATTTAAATCATCCTTATTATCATCCATGTAAAACATTAGTAAAAAACTAATCACAACGCTACATGATGTAGTAGTCTCTTATAAACACGAGTGATGTTATCATATCCCATAAATAATTGAATTTTAAAAAGGGTAAATATGATATAATGAATACCTAGGTATTATAGTGTTATAAATATAATATATATACTTTATATAAATCATCACACCCAATGGTGAGAGATGTCAATGGAAAACATGTCACACTAGTTTGCGGCTAGGTAGTCTGCCATACACATAAGTGATTTTATCATTTCCCATTTGAGGGAAGATGAGATGGATTTATTCCATTCCATTTAAATAAAAAATATCATTACATGGAATATATTTGTTTTTTATATAATATTAAATTAAATATATTTTAATGATGGGGAATAATAAATAAAACAAAAATATATAGATAACAATTTTCACATGTTCGACCACACATTTTGGATTATACATAAAGTATTAATCAATGGATTTAGGAAAAAGTGATTTTAGGCTGAGTATATAGAATTATTTAAGTTAAATTGGTAGGTATTTTGAAATGAATGGGGTTATGTAATTATGAAGTGGAAAAAAATATGGGGTCACCTTTAAGAAGTGAGGTTAGCGGTATATAGGTAATTTTTTAAAATAAAATTGTGTTTCCACGTTTTTCACATGTCTAAGGCCAAAAAATGGTAAATTATATATAATATAATATAAAATGTTGAAATATTACCATCCAATATGTTTTGTACATTTTTTTGGTCATTTTTAACCCTCATATTTTTAGTTTCACCCCTATGTCAACTCATTTTCACTTTAAACGTATTAAATAGTTTTTACAAAATTTACTTTTCAGTACGGTAAAAAATTAAATTAACCATATTATATAGTATCAATTAGACTTTTTCCAAATATAGAATCCATTTTAACAAATTGCATTCAATTAAGAGGAAAAAATTACTTCAAAATTAATCAAACATAATTGATGAAAAAACAGGTTTTTAGAGAGAAAATGATCAAAGTTTTACAAAGATTTAATATAACTCTTCATTATGAAATTGATTACAATGAAATATATTTCATAAATAGATATAATAAAAACTAATTTTAAATTTTAAATGATATAAAAACAATTTTTTAAAATTTCATTAAATGAAAAAAACACTTCTTAATTAAAACTAATATTTTTCAGTATTCGCTGAAAATTTTATCTTTTCAGAAACATATCAAAAAACCACGCAATGATAATTTTGACATGTTTATATAAAAAATAATATACAATTTTTCATATATATTTTATAAAATTTTTAATAAATATTATTTCAAACCATGTATTCAAATCATGGTCTATCCATTATTCAGAAAAATAGAGTTTTTTAGAAAACATTTGTTTCCCCTTCTAATGGTTCTTTTTTAATTTCTAATCAATAGATAACCATTGAATATATTTTATACATGGTCGAACCATATAATTTTAATTATTTATATACTACTATTAATACCCACAAAATTTATATCTATGTTATAATTAACATTTTTAGTGAATAATATTTTAATAAAGTGTCACATTTCATTTAAACCTAGTGTTTCATGCATTGTAAGAAATCAAAGAAAATAAATTTATTTAAAATTAAACAAATCATAAATCATCAGTGTGTTATATCTTCTTCGCATCTTGTTGTTTTAGTTAATACAATCAATTAAAGATAAAGATATCATTTAAAAAAACTAGGGTGTTATAATGGTAATCATAATAACAATCCCTAGATCTTAATAACAACCACAAGATTCAACACAACACCAATAAAAATTAGTATTAGGAACTAATTATTTAACCCACTTTAAAAAAATATTTCATATAAATTATCTAATATTACAGAAATAAATCTATTACCATATTTATTTGGTTAAACTTTTTTTAAATTTTAATCCATGTGAAACAATCGTAGAATTAGCACAGAAGTGTTCATAAAAAATATTATGTTTTGAAATAACAATGAGAAAAAAATTAATTAAGAAATAAATATCATGAATGAAATTAAAAAAAATGTGGAATCACCCCATTCAGATAATTTCAATTTATTTTGTTTTATTATACTTATAATTTCATGACATAATCCTCACTCATTGGGAGAAAATCTTGTTAAACCCGCAGTTTCAAAACAATGGGAATTTTATCAAATCATCTACATCAACTAATGATTTTTGAATCACTTATTGAGGATAAATAAAAGAAGAGATGATCATCAAGTGATTACATGAGATGAAAACCCAATAAAACCTAATCCATAATGCCCATATTAGTATCATTCTACAACATTACCCAATATAAACATTTTTACCACTACATCTCCTCATGACCAATGAAAATGGATTAATTTGTGAGGTAAAATTAGGATAATATTCTTAGATGGATGAATTCTTGATTAAAAAATATTTAGGATCAAGATTCATCAAATGGAGCTCAATATAATCCGAAAAATAAATCTCAATTATCTAATATTATAATTCAAATTATGTAAAAAATAAGGTGAAAACATTATAGAACAAATTATAACATGGATCAAAAATCCCAAGAAAGTGGTTTGATTGGTTATCTTTGAACCAGGAACATTATAAAAAATTTAATCAAAACATTATGAATTATTATAGTGATGTATTTGTTCAATATCTATTGTAGATCCAAAATTCATATAGAAAATTACCCAAAATATCACACACTTAATTCCTTATCAACTCTCTTTATCTTATATCATTAAAGTAGGGTAGCGTCATGACCCATAAGCCATATTGTGGAGATTTATCCAATATATCATCGAAAATATAACATATTTGTATTCACATCATGACATGTGGTTTTTGAATAACTAATCAAACCATCAAGAAACAAAAAATAACACAAAAACAATTCACATTTTAAACAAACCATATGAACCACAACCATGGAGTAAATAATTCCAAACAAACTAATAAGGACTATTACCACCATTATACCAAAATCCAAGACATACAACTCTTCTTCAATAGACATTTTATCTCTAACTCAACTAATTATTCCTTAAACATCTTCTTGACACCTATAACTCAAAAAATCATAATGGAATGTGTGGGTAAGAACTAAACCAAGACACTATATACTTCTAAAATAATTCTTACCCATGAGAATCATAACACATATCTAGAATGAATCCCCAACCACAAAATCTGCATACACTCCAAAGGGAGATACCTCTCAAATGATATGATGTAACTAAAAAATCGTGAAACAATACTAAGTGAAATAAAATATCAATATCCTCATAATCCAAAACTTCAATAAATTTTACAAATATAATATGTTAATCGAGGAAAATGATTCATGAAATGGATCTGGATATGAACTGATAATTTGTAACTGAGAACCCAACTTGATTTCTTGCATACCACCATGCCTCTATATAATTCAGACCATGGTATTAAAATTCCCAAATATAAACTTCTCTTGACAATCTAAGGTCTCAACTAGTTACCATATGAAAAAAATTGTCCTCAATATATAACTCCCTCAAATAAATGATAATATAAACTTTATGAAGGAATTATCATAGTAGTGACACATGGAAGAAGTCTTGGATCCGATAAAACTATGTATGAAGCACCAGGTGATATGAAACGTCACCAAAGTAGAAAAACACCTTTATAGGACCATAAAATCAAGAAGAATGAATACTCTATTGAACAAATCTATACTACCCACATCTAGGGGATACCCTCAAACACATTTCATTAGAATCATAAAACTCAATACGAACCCTCTAATAATTTACATATGAATTCTTTTGTTGTTATTTCACAATAATCTACTCATGGATCATTCGAACTTCTTTATTCATGCTCTGAAACACATCTAACCTTGGGAAATCAAAATCCCAAATATTAGTCCAAATTTTTTTTAATGATAATTAATGATAAAAATTATTCAGATAAATAATTAATGAAAGAATTTTGTGTTTCATTTTATTAAAAAACTAATCCATGGGTAAGTGATTTACTTTTGATTGACCAATAACTATGAGACATTCCTAATACATATCATATAGTTACAATATTTTTACTTATTATTCCCAACATTATAAGGATGTAAAGTAGTTATATGGTGTAACTGGGAGAAAAAAATATGTTGCAACCCCCTAAATACATTTGGGGTTAATCGAAGATCAATATCAGAAATCATGTTCCTCAGTTCCTCATGTTGTCAAAAAACCTCATCAAAATAAATCCTCACAAAAACCATGACAAAATTTGACTCCTAATCTCTAAAATAAGGGATTAAATTCTTAAAAATAAATGACCACCCATATAAAATCACACCCTCCTATGGATTGTCCTAGAACATTGAAGTAATCTATCGAGATGCCCCACTCAAATTCATCTCAGGGACATAAAATGATTATAAAAAACCTTAGATGATGTTATTCCCTTACTTAACCTATTGGAAGACTAAGAACCATGATAGAAACTAATCTCATTTCCTCTTCATCTTAAAAAAGGAATGATGACCCCTCAATGCATGATATATTTTTCACCTGTATTCAAACTCATTATTTTGTAAGGAAACTCTTAGATTAATTTTTTGTGTATCACCAATAGAACAATACCCTCTTGAAACATACCTTGATGTTTTATATCCTCTAAAAACCCTATTCAGTCTCAATATTGGTGAATTGATTCCATATCATGTCACTCAACGATCCTCCCTACAAAGACTCCTCTAGCCTTGCATCTTGGATGATATTATAGTCATCTGAAATAAAAAACCCATTGAACCAACCCCCTCAACATTTCGATACATTACCACCAGATCCTTTTTCTCCCCCCAAATATCTATATAACCATGTACAATATCACCTCAAAACCTCTTACTTGTCATGTAAAACCCCAAAATGTTATAGAACACAGTGCTCTATATCATACACAAGACACAACATGAGCCAAAACAATCAATAAAATGATATTATTTTATAGCCATGAAAAAATATCCATTGAATTATTGGATATCATTATAACCAAAAAATTGTATATATGTAATTTAAATAATTAGAAAAAATATATTGACAAATTCATATGAAATAAGAACACAATTTATTATAAAAACATTTTAGACATTAATATTCATTTTCTACACAAATATATTATATTTATTTTTTAGACAATATTTTAAATAAATAATGTATTGTATATAAATTATAAATTATAAAAATAATATATCTTTTGAAAAAAAAAATCCCATTTAAATTATCAAATAGTGAATTTTGGAATTTCTATAAAAATATTTATTTTCATAAAATAGTGAAAATAACAATTTATTAAAAACATTAATTTATTTTAATTGGAAAAAAAATCCCATTATACTTTTATTTTCATTGATAAATAATATTTCTCATACTTAGGTCAATATTATATAATTATTTAAATTTTAATCCTCATCTTTCTTGATTTTCTTATTAGTTCAATTATGGGATTAAAAATGCATTTTTCTAAAAAAATCATCACATTTTAAACATTATTATAAAAATTGTTTATTAAAACTATATGAATTTAAAATAATTATATAAAATTAGTTCTTTAATTCATAAGTTAATTTTTTATACTAGGATAACTTTTTTTAATTTCTTTAAGAAGTTAAATATTTTTTTTATAATAAAAAAAATACAATTTTTATGAAATATAGAATAGTTTATGATTCAACCAAGACATAAATATGATATATAATTTATGAAACGTATATAAAAAATAAGTTATAATAATATATTACAAATATAATAAAAAATAATTCAAAACATTTTAATTAAAATTAATTTTAGGATAAATATTAAAATCACTTTTAATCTCAATGAAGTTCGTACAAAAAATTAGAAAATTCATATTTTGTTTCCTACAGTTTTTTTATGAGTATGCCATTAATAAATACAATTATTAAAAATTAATTTATTATTTATTATTTCCACGTAAAAAAGGCAATTTTTTATTTATATACCTACTGACTTATCAAAATTATTTTACAATGTTAGCATAAGGTTAGAAAAGTAAAAATAACATATTAAAAGATTTGTTATGACATTTTTGTGAGTAAATAAACATAATGATATAATAAAAAAATTATATTAAACATAATTAATATATTTTTATATTGTAAATTTATTTTTTAAATTTAGAGATGAAATATTTATCGAATATCCTTACACAATGTGGACATAATGGTTGTTCAAGTAGTATAAAAATAAATACAATGAAATTAAAATATCAAATCAATTTAGTTTGGGTTAGTAAAAGACATCCAAGAATTTTAAGTATATGTAAACCATATTATAGTTGTTTTAATGTTTTATATGAAAATTCCAATACTATCATGTTTTTTTCAAATTCAACCTATCTAAATATTTATAAAAGTTTCATTAAAATTGTTTTATGTTAAATAACATATAACTAAATTATTTAAAAATTATATATGTGACATACCAATCATGGATGCCACTGATTTTTTCCTAATCCTATTTCTCCACTCGCCCTTAATAGAATCTCCCCAAATCCTAGAGACTATCATCTACCAACGAGGTCCTACATTGTGTCCTTAGGGAGACTATTCCCTCATTACTAGAGTTTAGAGTAGAGGATCAATATAAAACATAGGTAAATTGAGGAAGTAGTGTGAAAAACATATGGAACAACAAAAGTAGATAAGAAAAATAATAAAATGGGTACAATGAATATAAATATAAAAAATCTAATGATTATTTGTCATGTGACTATAAATATATAAAACATGGATACAAATCAGTATACCATACATTATATAAAAATGTAAAAAAATACAAAAAAAAACCCAAGCATCCTGAGTTTCGTCTTTGTCATCCGCTACTAGCTCTATCTTATAAAATCAAGTAATCATGTTTCTAATTATAGGTGCATCACTTAGTCAAAGCATGCATACATATAGTCTGACTGGGTTACAATGCTGCTCTGATAGGGTGTGAGATAAATCTCAGTAGTTCACCACCAACGGTTTCTATAACATCATGTCTATCTAATATAAAAAACCATGTGCAAGAATGTATATACAATAGTAAAGTAGTGTTGAATTGTAAATAGTTATGTACCTACCTCAGCCCTTGGATGGTGTCTGAACATGTTGATAGTGAATTAATTAATTAAGTTCCAGTTTATACATTTTAGAAATGTGGGAAAAATCCAGCACTGATGTCACCTCCTGATAGTAATTATGAATGTTCCATGATGTAATAAGGAAACCAGTATTTATATTAACAATGAATATGTCACGTGGTAAAATCCAAGGAAGCATAGACCTCATGGGGGGAAAACTAAGTAGTAATTGTAGCATGGCATTGTAGTACGAAAGTAATCCAAGGAGCATCATCCAAGGAATTCCATAACAGTGTTATCTAACCAGGTTCAAGGAATACTCCAAGGTAAAATGGGATTAGTTGTGGCTAGGGCCAAGGATGTAACAATTACACCTTATATCCTTATAATCCATTCTCGATCTAATCTGTGTATCCATGGAATCATGTAACAATAAAAGAGGGATCCTTTGGTGTTATACTAGGAATCCTCTAAAAAACAAGGATTGGGTTCCAAGGTGGTTCTTATCCAAGGAAACCAACATCCTTGAATTAGAATGGCATCGACATTTTCTAAAGGAATTACCTCAGGAATCCGAATGGTACCTCAAGTCATAACACACCTATTGTAATGATATTAAGTTCTAGATACAATTAATCACCTTACCATTAATTTATTTAATAGTTAAGGCCTTATAATGGTCATACAACTTAAATAAACAATGTTAAAGATAATGACTTTCATTACGTTGACAAGGATAATTGGGAAAAGAGACAATTTAAGTCATCTCACATTTAATTACATATTTACATCTTATAACAGTCATAACAAGACGAGTATGGTCTAAGGACGAGCAACTACATGCAATTTATTTTATATAATTATAAAAAGTAATATATATAATGTACATTATATTTCGTGTTAGAATGATTTATTATATTAAATCACATCCTTTGGTGGGTGGAGTAGAACTAGTATAAAATTTTAAGTGTTTAATTAATATGAAATGATAACCTTAAGTCAAAGCCAAATGGTGGTGTGGATACCAAAGTAATCCACTAAAAACCCAACTCTAAATAACACCCTACATGATAAGGTCATCAATGTGAGCGTATCCACCAATAATGGATGATGTCTATGGAATGGGTCTTAGAACACATTATAATGACTATAATTAAGAAAAATAAAATACATAGATGGTGCATGATGAAATCGGTGTGTCCACATAGAAATTTACAAAATGAATAATTTTGAGGTTTGAGTTATAGACCACTGACCTTGTACTAATATGACTCTCCTCATTCATTGTCAACCTCTAATTCAGACTGGATTCTATGAGATATAAATAATGTATCAATGTCCTAAAAATAGGGAATATGATCCTATATAAAAATAGTGTCATTGATAGTAATAATATCATAAAAATATTAAAAAGGTATTGAGAACACATTTATTCTGATGCAACAAGACAAACAACACATTAATCGAACACCGGACAGATGCTCGAGATCAACACATATCTTAGAAAGATTTTAGGCCTCAAAAAGTATAGAAGGAGGGGTCTTTTCCACTAAAAAGAAAAATGAATAAGATGAAGGGTTAAAATAGATCATTTAAAGGTAAAATGGTAAAATTGCCCCAATTTTTCCTTCACATGGTTTAGCCTCTTGTTTTGAAAACTATGAACCAACTGTGCATGTTTTACTATAGAGTGGAGAATACTGCATGGTTTATCTATATGATTAAGGAAACAATGCACCAATATTGTTGTCCAAATCACATAGTTTTGTAAAACCTTGCTCCACATATCACCCAGCTATCTAGCCTTACATGGTCAAATCTAACCATGTAGAGTTCCTTGAATGGTTTCTTCTAACCATGTGATAGGAAACATCCTATACCAGTTAGGGTTATAAGCTCAAAAAAAGCTCCAAAAACCTTATAATCCATTAATAAACTATATGGAATCAACATTAGGCCCATAAAATAAAATTATGAAAAAATTAAAATGACCCATACCTAAGTGAAATACCATGTTCTTATAATATACCACCTTAAAGGAACTCATCCTCGAGTTCACCTTCTATGTTTTGAAAAACATTGTCTGAGAAAAACTCTAGCCAATTGCAATGTAAGTTGGACTAAGGCTCTCAAGTATTTTCGTGTACCTAGATGTTCTAACATAGAACCCATACAATAGATACAAACATCCCTTAGATATCCTTCTTTCTCTAGTAATTTTTTTTATAATATTTCATCAAGGGAGAATTAATATCTAACTTTACTTCCTTGGGATCAAAAGTATGATATGGGTCATCATTATATAGGTGAAGCTATGAATCATTGATGAATTCATGCATGGAATGGTACCTATGTGGTAGTATAAACTGATAGGCTGCCATCCCGACTCTCCCTGTAATCTGAAACCTCTCAAAAAAGTGTGGGGACACATTTCCCTACCTCTTTATCCATCCATGACATAGCCTTAGCGACAGCCTCAAGAAAACAAGATCCCATACCACAAAATATAATGTTTGTCAATAGAGATTGGAATGATAGTTCTATTTATATTGAGTAGTATAAATGCTTCCTGATTAGTTGAACCTTCTTGGAAGTATCCTCGATGAGATGAGGACCTAGTAGGGATACCTCTCCAGCCTCTGGACAACGTATGGGTGATCATCACATCCAACCATACAGGGCATCAAAATGATCCATCTAAAATGTCTCCTGAAAGTTATAATTATAGGTTTACTCAATAAGAAGTATATACATTTCCTAATAACATACAAAATCAAGGACTCATACATAGATCATGTCCTCTAAAATATTTATTTCCCTTTCCAACTATCCATCGGTCTAAGGGAGGAATGTTGTGCTCAAAAGAACCAAACTACCAGTAGCCTTCTGCAACCCCTTCCAGATCCATTACATGAAATGAAAATCCCTATTTTAAATGATAGTATGCAGGACCCTAAAAATTTTTATTACCTCAAAGACATACAACCTTCCCAACAGATCAATAGAGAATGTCTACTAGATTTGAAGGAAGTGGGATACACTCATCATTCTTTAAACAACAACTCATATTGTGTCACAGCATCTGCGTTACATAGCTAAGAAGACTACCACGTCTATGGAAATGTCTTCCCATTTCAATTATGTGACTGGACGCATCTGTAATAAGACTATAGGTCTAAGTTGATCTTCCTTCACCTACTGATAGGTGGAACATCTAGTAATGAATTCATCTATCTTATGCTTCATCCTAGGCCACCAATACTGAAATCCCATGTCTCAAGACATTTTGGATATTCTTAGATGAAATGAACACTGAGAAGAATGGTACTGATTCATCAACTCATATCTAATATCAGAAGAACCCATACACATCTATGTATACACAGGATGTCATTAGTATCCATCGACCAATCCATAGGTGGGTCATCTCTTTAAATACTCTCATAGAAAACCAATCCCTAGAAATCTAAAAATATATTACTCTAAAAATTCTCAAGGAGGGAATTGGTATCTATCAAGGATGAGAGGTAGGAATTATCATGAATATCATGAATCAATATATGTATCCTTAAGAATATGGTCATCAATTTCGACACTTCATTGGCTTCACACGTGGCTTGTTCCTATCTTTTCCAACTAAGTGCATCAGCTACTGCATTTCCCTTTCCAAGAATGTAGGAAAGTTAAAAATTTAAGGAATGAAGATATTCAACCAATAATAATTGTATTAGATTCAAATCACATTTTTTAAAGAAATATTTGCGCCACTTATAGTCTATATACACCACAAAGAGCTCACACATTAGATAGTGTCTCTAGAAATATGTGCCATGGATAAATGATTCAAGCTCAACATCGTGGTTTCAGAAATATCTATCATGAAACCAAGACTTAAAAGATCCATACATAATGAATCTATGTTCATACATCATCACATCTCCTAGTAAAACTTCCTATGCATTAACAATCATGATATAATATATGGCAGGATCTAGTAGAATTAGTATTGGTGTTGACACAAGCCTCTCTTCTTGCTCCTGAATGTCTTTCTCACATGCTTTTGACCACAGGAACATAACACCATTATTTTTATGACTATTAATAGGTGCAGGAAGGAATTTTAAGTTATGTAAGAAATGAATCTAATATCAAGACAGTCCTAAGAAACTCTTTTTAAAAAAACATGTTATTAGGATACTACCATGAAACCATACCACTAACATTATCTAGGTCATTAGATACTCTTAATTACCAGATGATATAAACCAGTGTTTGAACATTATCAATCCAAAAGTGGAACTTAGAAATCTTGGAATAATTCTAACGCTCTCATAGTCTATTGAGAATGATATAATGGTGTTTAGAAAGGTAACTATGAGTGTGATAATACACAAAGTTGTCATCCACAAATACTATGACAAAAAAATCCAGATATGGGTAGAAAAGCCTGTTCATCAGAGAAATGAAAACAGATGGAGCGTATGTAAGACTAAAATACATTACATGGTACTTATATAGACCATATGTGCTATAGAAAGATATATAAGTTATATATAATGGCCTTACTCACACCTCATGATAGCCCAATCTAGTTCATCATATAGGATACCCTATATCATTGGATCTGGTTGAAGAGATCATCTATTTGAGGTAGTAGATACCGTTTCTTCACTTTAAACTGTTTAAACCATCTATAATTCGTGCATATGATATGGTCCCCATCTCTTTTCTAGAAAAAATGCATAGGTGAATCCATGGAGGATGTGTTTTGTCGTATAAATCCTTTGGCCTCTAAATCCTATAATTTTTAATTGAGCTCCTTGTGCTTAGAAGGTGTCATCCTATACTAATGAATAAAACCTAGAGCATCTCATGTAATGAGCTCAGTTCCAAAATCTACCACTCCCTCTGGTGGTATTCTTGAAAACAACATTGTGAAAGACATCCCTAAAATGATCTACCGCTAAATCAAATTCATCCTAAAATAAACCATGATCCTCCATGAAAATATTATCAATCTATGTGGTCACTCCACATATCCCATGATGCTCTAGCCCATCTCTACCTTCCTAGACATCCCACTCACCCTTGTGAAGATAAATTCTCCCCTCTAGTGATGTAAATTATACCTTGTAGTGATAGAATTCTACAAAGGCATGATATGGAACCGACCAATTAATCATGATATTGAAATTGAATAACATATTTTTTTAGAACAAATAGGTTCCATAATAAAGGGTAACTATCAACCTCTAGCGGAATTTTCATACGTTGGTGTGTTCCCTCTGACCATACACCCAATGGTGTATCCATGTTCATTACAGAATAGTAATATTGTATTTCTATTCTGAGTTTTTCCACGATATATTATAAGATAATGGGGAGGGAAGAACCTATGTAAAATAATGTAAATAATATCATGGAGGATACTATAATAATACCTTGTACTATTGATGGTCATATAGCCTAATCCTTGGGTATTATTTATAGTGCATGCAACTGACCTGATCCACAACCCCGAACAATACCAGGACTACCATGAACAGTAATGCTCTATAAGAACAACTAGAAATCTGAATTCTGGCTACCATGACCATGTCATCCTCCCCAGAAAGTCCAATTGGGGCTACTCTAACTCCCCACCTATTATGGAATAAAATTACTTTCCCCAGAAGGTGGAGCTAGTGCAGAACCTCTTCAACTATATGTTTATCTAATAATCCTACAGAATATATTTAAGTTCCCCATACAGTCATAAGCTCAGTAATACAGTTAGTCTTTATTTCACTATGTCTTATGATTCCCCTATCATCCAAACTGGTGACACAACATTGAAATGCTAGTATGGGAACCTTGGATTTTACTGCCCTGACAAGAAACCTCAAGAGATCTCTTTTTGTGACTGAAATAACATATGGTCTTCCATAGAACTAGTCATCTATACATAATACTATATCTATCCCTCATGTTTCACTTAATGATATGAGACTAATTATCTATTTCTGATAATGTTTTTTGGGAAAAATAAATTGGCCTGAGTATGGATGGAAAACAATAGCTCAACCTCGACCAATCTGGCACCCAAAATCTTATCAGTGGTGAGTAGCAGTGGGGTCACGACCCATCCTCGGGACCCGTGCCGTGACTACCCCAAGCTCGCCTTCCATAGGCCAGGGGCTGGCGACTAGCATCAAAGGCGCAAATCCCAACAAACTGGGGAAGGCATTACCTATATAAAGTAATAAAACACCATAGTGTAAGACAACAGAAGTAAACACTATGTAATAACAAGTACAAGTAAGTGCGGAAAAGTAAGTGGGCTGGAGTACAAACCCAAACTGAAAGTAAAATAAAACTGGAAAGGAAGTACAACGACTGAAAAGTAAAGCAGAAACGCCAAGCCTTCCACTAGAAATCCCACCTCAACGGTGGGTACAGATATCCTCCTCAGGTCCTGTCGTCAGCCCCATGTATGTCCCTCCCAGTGGTCCACCTCTAGGCACCGACTCGTCGTAAATCCACCTCTGGGAACCGACTTGTCATGAGTTCCTCCTCCAGGAACCGCCCAGCTCTACAAGCCTCAACCATGATCAGTGATGTCCGTCGTCTGCATCCAACACAATGTAGTGCAGGGAAAGCCCGTGCAGGGTTGAGTTTATGATACTCAGTAGGGACCCCAACACCCCCGAAGGTCTCCCTGAATCGAAAAAGGATAAACTACAAAGTAAATATACAATCAGAAAGTAACATCCAACACTACTTAGGTATATGCCCATACATAAACCTAAGTCATCAATTCCAGTTCGGCTCCATCATTTGAGCCCGTGTTCGATCATGTCCACATATGATAGTACAACCCAATCCACACAGGAAAGAACAACTGAATCCACATAGGAAGGCACAACCCAATACAGATAGGAATGAAAAACCCAATCCACATAGGAAAGAAAGTAAATCATACAGATGATAATGATTGAATGTCAAGACTCATCTCACACAGGTATATTTCTTCGTCAGATAATAGAGATGATCAGATGTAGCCACTGATTAATCTAAGCTGGGACCCACGTAGGATACAAGTATAGTAGTCATCAACGCCGAACACACGGAGGATTCCCGTACAGTTGTCGTCGTCGTCGAACCCACGAAGGATTCTAGTACGAAGCCTTCACTGTCGAACCCACGTAGGATTCCAATACAGTTGTCATCGTCCTCTAACCCATGGAGGATTCCAGTAAGAAAGTCTTCACCATCGAACCCACGTAGGATTCCAATACGGTTTTCATCGTCGTCGAACCCACAACTGCTGGGGAACTCCTCCTCTATCGAGTACAGTGGGCCTACCGCTACAACCAAGCGCTTCCCACTAACCTTGGACTGCTGTTGTACTCCACCTATCGAGTACTGTGGGCCTACTGCTACAACCAAGCGCTTCCCACCATGGGTTTTCCGCTACAACCAAGCGATCCCCCTCACAGCCAAAAGAGGTACTCCTTCTGTTGAGTACCGTGGGTCTGCCGCTACAACCAAGTGCTCCTCCACCGTGGGTCTGCCGCTACAACCAAGCGCTCCCCACTGGGCTATCAAAACACTCCGAGTCAGTGGATCAGCAGTCGTCAAGTCTCAGCCAGATCTAGGGTTTCTGCACACAGCACGCTCATTTCCGGGAGGGTCCGCTCCAGGAGCCAAGGGGTCGATACATCAACTGACACATAGTCCGGAGTTGATTTATCCCAAAGTTCCATCTCGACATAGATAACTCAATGTTACAGACAGCACGTCAATCGGACGCCTGGTCTAAGAGTTATTGGCCTTTTTGTTCCAAGGGCCCGGTTGGTTTTTAAGTCAAAACCAACCTGACCACAAACAAACTGCATCCAAACCTTGGGCGAAGTAATCGAAAAGGCCCTTCTCACTAAGAGGAATCCAACAAAGTCGACACCAAGTCAATCGAACGTCCGGAACACATGTTATAAGTGTTTCCGCTACGAGGTCCCGGTTGGTTTTGTGTTCGAACCAACCCAGCCGTACCCAAAGTTCCCTGAAACCTTGAGTGTAATATACTGAAACGACCTTCTCGATCCAAGGTTCCCAAAGCATCTGATGGTTCATCGATCGGAGGTCCAATTCCCATGAAATGGGCAAATGACTAAAAAAAGTCCGAAATGGGGGTCTGGTCCCGGCCCGGCCCGGCCCAACCCCCCCTGGGTCGGCCCGAACCGGATCGACCCGACCCGGTTCCGCCCAATAGGTTGCGCCCCGACCCGGTGGGCGTGGCCCGGCCCCACCTGCGCGGCCCGGCCCCCCCGGAACAGCCTGGCCTGGTGCGGCCGGTCCGGCCTGGGCGGTCGGTAGGCCGGGTGTTGGTGCGGCCCGCATGGCCAGACACCTCGGCCACCTGAGCTATCGCAGAAAGGGGTGCCCGCACTGCACCCCTATTTAGAAACTGCGGCCCCCACGTGGGGGCCGCTCCCTTGGCAGCCGGGGGTTACGACCCCCGGCTCTTCCGATCGGCCGACACGGGTGGCCGGCCGGTGCCGTCGCTGCAGAACCCCACGGTCCCGCTCCTCCGAGGCGCCGGCGGCCGACGGTTCCGGCCGCTGCTCCCTGCTCCACCATGGGCCCTGGTCGCAGGCTTGGTCCGATCGACGCGGCGCAATGGTGCCGCGCCCCTCCGCCGCGGACCTACTCCGGCCGCGGTGTCTTCGTGGTTCTTTGGCACGGCGCACCGGCATCGTGACCCCTTCTCTGTGGCCCGTCTCTGGCCGTGGTTCGTTCTGCCTCAACGGCGCGGCGCGATAGTGTCGCGCTTCTTCGCTGTGATTCTCCATGTTCCCGTGTGGTGTCGTTGCACCGCGCTTCCTTTGTTCGGGCCGAAACAAAAACAACAACAAAGAGGGAGGAGGGTCGGTTGTGTTCATGTGGTCTGACCTCCTCCCATTAAAATGATAACAGGCGGCCCAAAAAGATTAAATATCCCCATCATGCAGGCGCAAAATTAATACATAACATTTGAACTCAAACCCCTTCCTCAAGGATTTGTCGAACGATGGTCGTCACGGAACAACGGGGTCGCAGAAGACGGCGTTGCAGAAGACGACATTGCGGATCGATGCTCTGTAAGCGTCGTCGGCGTTCACCCGAAGAAGGATGTGGGGCATCTTCGTTCTTCGAAGAAAGTGTCTCTAACCGACTGTGGAGAGGGAAGAAGACGGTTTGGTGAACTCCCTTTGCGGTGAATAAGTTCTTCGTCATCGAATCAGCGTTCTTCGCGTTCTTCGACGAGGATAAAGATATTCCTCAAGAGCGCCAGAGTCCTCTCCTTCTTTCCGCACAACAAATCAACCCCCAATAAAATAAGCCATGTCTTATTTTATTATCACACACGCATGCCATTACTTTGAAATTCAAAAAGAAACTCATCCAATTAATTCACATAATTGTAGAGCGTTTAATAATCCAAATTAAAATCAAGGGTTGACTGGAAATTTAATTAGGGTGTGGGTGAGTTACAAAATAAATGCACGAGAGGGAGGTTAAATGGATTTGAAGGGGTGGGTCTAGTGAGGGCCCCACTTCACTAATATCCTACATAGAGATGTTAGGATGTATTGGGTCCCATCCCAACCTCCATGCGTAGGTTAAAACTACTTAGAAAAGAAATAAAAATTGTAGAACAATATTTTATTTCATTCTTTAGTTAAGGCATTTATTTAATAACCTTACCCGAGCAAACGCAACTCCGGTAATGGTGTTCCTAAGCAATTACTGGTGCTGCGGTTTCATCGGTGCCCTCAGATTTTGATTCCGAGAACCAGTTCAAAAGTTAGGAAAACCCGCTCGTTCGTCCACTAAACGTACCCGAGATAAACTTCGGAATTTGATTTCGGGCATACCGGGCCTCGGAATCAGGTGCCGTCAGAAACTGCATTCTTGTAAAATCCCAATGAAAATTAAGAAAACATTTCCTTTGATATTAAGGGGTTTTTAAATTACTCCCACCTTAGGGCTTTACATCCCATTAATGCTATAACACAAACTAGTGGAACAAAAGTGGTATTGAGAACGCAACTGAGCCAACCTCTCCCATGTTCTCTCTTGGAGGTTCACGTGCTGCCACTGAAAGCGCACCTGAGAAATCGACCGTCCATGTAGGACCTGCTCCTGTTGATCCACGTTCTCCACTAGAACCTCTGTGAATTTCTCCCCGTCATCGACATCCAACTCCCTGCGGTCGATGATGTGTGAAGGGTCATGCACAAATATCCTTAGCTGAGATATGTGGATGACATCGTACACCTGGTGCAACTGAGGTGGAAAGGTCAAGAGGTAAACAACTTCTCCCACCCTGCGGAGGACCTAGAATGGTCCGTTGAACCTTGGAGATATCTCGCCGACTCGGCTGCATCACCATAAACCTCGTCGAGATGAGAACCGTATAAGAACGTGGTCACCATCCTCGAACTCTAGAGGCCTCCATTTCCTGATTAGAACTGAATCTCAAAACTCCTACAGCCACGAGGGTATAGTTGGCCGACCCAAGAGTGATCAGCTACACCCTCCTAAGCATTTGATAAACATGTGCTGCTTGGGGTTTCCTTTTCACCGACCAAGGAAAACCGATCCCGACGTCTGCCTAATACATTCAATTTGTGTATGAATTGTGATTGCCCAGTCCATACTCAAACTAACGTCGTAAGGCCTCAACCCTACCACCAAGAGGTTCCAACCGAAACTCTCACTTCAATGGTCAGATCACACCGTCAGCGTAAGTGTGATTATCGAGTCTCCTCCCAGAGGTATCTCCAGACGAGATGGTCAAGTCAACGGCTTAACCGTAAACTTTAGGTATGGGACAAGATTTTTGGAAGGTAGGGATGATTCGTATTAGTGTCTTGTTGTTACGGCAGCTTGTGGAAGACACAGTTCGAACTTCGAATCATCCTTAGAGCCCTTTCGGTCGCACTCCCTGACTGCATGCAGCTACTCTTTCCCCTTCCCTCCAGCTCCCTGAGCCTAGCGGGGATTACAAAGGCGGGTTGTTGCAACATGTCAAAATGTTCACCACCCCATGCTGCTCTCCTTGCTCCACTTCCACGTCTGATGCCATACAGATTCATCTATCCTTTTCACTTCCTCTACTTGAAACATTTTACACGCCCAAGTCTCTAAGACTTGAACCAGTTTCCTTCTTTTCCACTGCTAACCTTCACTGACTGCATCCATTTAGCAAAAGAATTCTCAACCAAAAAGCTTGTTTCTAGAACCCTAGAATAAGTAGGAATGCATAGAGAAAGAAGTGTTGGATCGGATGTCCTTTAGACACACCTCACTTTAAAGTCTGAGACCTGAAGCACCAATTTCATCGTAGTCATCGAGTACTAGGAACAGTTTGGTATGCCCTGATGAATCCTCAGCTACCGACACGTCGTCCTGCCGAAGCTGTATAAGCTCTAGGAAACTCTCAGTCCCCACCTCAAGCCAGTCCTCAGCCGTCTGTGAGTCGGGCTTGCCTCTAAACATGAGGGATATCTGGTGCAGAAACATATAAGGCACTAAGCCTACAAGTGTCCTCTACCGGTACCACCTGTTGTGTTTGTTGTCCAACAGGTAGTGATGTAGCTGACACACTACCCGAAGTTACTATCTCAGGCATCAGTCCATATACCTAATGCTTTTCCCTATATATACCAACCCCATGGACACTCACTGTAAAACACAAGTAGCTATGTCTACTACCCGCTCTACTAGTGTCTAAACTAGGCATAGAACTCTAACAATCGCCTCCATCCAGTCCACTGCTGCCTGGGAACTATCTCGCCTCAAAATCTCGGAGGCCTATACTACCCAACAGGTGGTGGTTCTGCTGGTACACCACACGAAGGTTTCAACATAGTAAGAGGGTCCCACATTGGAACCTCATCTCTCGGTGGTCCATCATCGAGTACTCTCTCCGAACCCTAGCTGGCTACCGTCATGGGGCCATCTTGAAAAGAGACAGGTGTTCCATGGTCAATGATTATACCTGGTGGGATGAAACAAAGTAATCACAATGAAAACTATGGAAACACAAATGTAATCAATGTTTTCGTGCACTGACTCAGAAATCAGAAGTCAGGGTCCTGGTGAATGGATACGTCGGCCGGTGCACCAACACTGGACTACCTGGACTGATAACCACAATCAATACCCTTAACACTATTGCTTCACATAGAATAAAGATCTGTGTTCTGAGTTCTGTGGTATAACAGAACACCTTTGATACCAATTTTTCATGACCCATCCTTGGAAACCGTGCCGAGACTACCCCAAGCCCGCCTTCCGTAGGCCAGGGGCTGGCGACTAGCACCAAAGGCGCAAATCCCAACGAAAAGGGGAAGGAATTTACTTTATAAAGTAAAAAAACACCACAGAGTAAGCCAACATAAGTAAACACTAATTAATCACAAGTACACATAAGTGTGGAAAAGTAAGTGCGTCATAATACAAACCCAAACTGAAAGTAAAATACAACTGGAAAGGAAGTACATCGACTGAAAAGTAAAGCAGCAACGTCGAGCTGTCCACTAGAAATCCCACCTGAAGGGTGGGTACAGATAGCCTCCTCAGCTCCTTGGGTCCTGCCGTCCGCCCCGTGTATGTCCTGCCCAGTGGTCCACCACTAGGTACCGACTTGTCATAAATCCACCTCCGGGCACCGACTCGTCATGAGTTCCTCCTTCGGGAACTGCCCAGCTCTACAGGCCTCAACCTCGATCAGTGATGTCCGTCGTCTGAAACCAACACAACGTAGTGTAGGAAAAGCCCGTGCAGTGGGGAGTATATGATACTCAGTAGAGACCCCGAGACCCCTGATGGTCTCCCATAATCAACAAAGGATAAACCACAAAGGAAAGATACAATCACAAAGTAACATCGAACACTACTTAGTTATATGCCCATACATATACCTAAGTCATCAATTCTAGTTCGGCTCCATCATCTGAGCCCAAGTTCGATCACGTCCACATAGGGTAGTACAACTCAATCCACATAGGAAAGCACAACCCAATCCACATAGGAAGGAACAACCAAATCCACATAGGAAAGCACAACCCAATCCACATAGGAAAGAAAGTCAATCATATATAAGATAATGATTGAAAGTCAAGACTCAGATCACACAGGTATATTTCTTCATAAGATAATAGAGATGATCAGATGTAGCCACTGATTCATCTAAGCTGGGGCCCACGTAGGATACAAGTATAGTAGTCATCACCACCGAACCCACGGAGGATTCTCGTACAGTTGTCGTCATCGTCGAACCCATGGAGGATTCCAGTACAAAGTCTTCATCATCGAGCCCACGTAGGATTTCAATACATTTGTCATCGTCATCGAACCCACACAGGATTCTAGTACGAAAGTCTTCACCGTCGAACCCACATAGGATTCCAATACGGTTTTCATCATCGTCGAACCCACAACTACTGGGTAACTCCTCCTCTATCGAGTACAGTGGGCATATCGCTACAAATAAGAACTTCCCACTAACCTTGGACTGTTGTAGTACACCACCTGTCAAGTATTGTGGGCCTACTGCTACAATCAAGCGCTTCCCACCATGGGTCTGCTGCTACAACCAAGCGCCCCCCCCTCATAGTCTACAGAGGTACTCCTTCTATTGAGTGTCGCGGGTTTGCCGCTACAACCAAGCGCTCCTCCAGAATGGGTCTACCACTATAACCAAGCACTCCCCACTGGGCTATTGAAACACTCCGAGTCGGTCGATCAGTAGTCATCAAGTCTCAGCCAGCTCTAGGGTTTCCATAGACAGCACGCTCGTTCCCGGGAGGGTCCGCTCCACGAGCCAAGGGGTCGATACATCAACGGACACGTAGTCTGGATTTGATGTATCCCAAAGTTCCGTCTCGACACAGAATCTCAACGTGACAGATGGAGCGTCAATCGAACGCCCGGTCTGAGAGTTATTGGCTTTTTCATTCCAGTGGTCAGGCTGGTTTTTAAGTCAAAACCAACCCGACCGCACTCCAACTACATCCAAACCTCGAGTGGATTAAGAAAAAAAGATATGTATCACTAAGAGGAATCCAACAAAGTCGATGGAATGTCAATCGGACATCTAGAGCTCACGTTATAAGTGTTTCGGCTCCGAGGGCCCGGTTGGTTTCGTGTTCGAACCAACCCGGCCGTATCCAAAGTTCTCTGAAACCTTATGTGTAATATACTTAAACTACCTTCTCAATCCAGGGATCCCAACACATCTGATGGTGCGTCGATCGGAGGTCTGAAGCCCAAGATATGGGAAAATTACTGAAAACAGTCTGAAATGGTGTGTCTGGGCCCAGTCCGGCCCGGCCCAACCCCCCCTGGGTCGGCCTGAACCAGGTCGACCTAGCCTAGGTCAGGCCCAATAGGGCGTGGCCTGGCCCGGTGCGACCGGTCTGGCATGGGAATCCGGTTGTCATGGTGTGGGCGCGACCCGCGAGGCCAGCCAGCTCGGCCGCCAGAGCTGTCGCGGAAGGGGGGGGGGGCGCTGCCCCCCTGTTTGGAAACCGCGACCCCCACGTGGGGACTGCTCCCTTACCAGCCAGGGGTTACCACCCTCGGCTCTCCCGATCGGCTGGCCCGGCTGGCCGACCAGTGCCGCTGCAGTTGAACCCCGCGGTCCCGCTCCTCCGAGGTGCCGGCGGTTCCGGCCGCCGCTCCCTGCTCCGCAACGGCCCGAGGCCGCGGCTTGGGTCCGATCGGTGCGGCGCACCCACACCACGCCCCTCCGCCACGACCCTGCTCTGGCCACGGTGTATTTGTGGTTCTCCGGCACGGCGCGACGGTGCCGCTCCCCCTTCTCCGCAGCCCGACTCTGGCCATGGTTCGTTTAGCCTCAATGGCACGGCGCTACAGCGCCGCGCTTCTTCACTGTGATTCTCCATGTTCCCTCGCGGTGTCGTTGCACCATGCAGCCTTTGTTCGTGCCGCAACATGAAAAAAACAAAAAGGGAGGAGGCTTGGCCATGTTCATGTGGTCCGACCTCCTCCCATTATAATGATAACAGGCATCCCAAAAAGAATAAATATCCTCGTCAAGAAAGCGCAAAATTAATCCATAATATTTGAACTCAAACACCTACCCAAGGAGTTGTCGAACGATGGTCGTCACGGAACAACGACATCGCGGAAGACGGCGTTGCGGATCGATGCTCCGTAAGCGTCGTCGGCGTTCGCCCGAAGAAGGATGTGGCACGTCGTCATTCTTCGAAGAAGGTGTCTCTCACCGGCTGTGGAGAGGGAAGAAGACGGTTCGGAGAACTCCCTTTGCGGTGATGGAGTTCTTCGTCGTCGACTCGGCATTATTTGCGTTCTTCAACGAGGATGAAGATATTCCTTAAGAGCGCAAGAGTCCTCTCCTTTTTTCCACACAACAAATCAACCCCCCCCCAATAAAATAAGTCATGTCTTATTTTATTGTCACACATGCATGCCATTACTTTGAAATTAAAAAAGAAACTCATCCAATTAATTCACTTAATTGTAGAGTGTTTAATAATCCAAATTAAAATTGAGGGTTGAGTTTCCATTTAATTAGGGTGTGGGTGAGTTACAAAATAAATACTTGAGAGGGATGTTAAAGGGATTTGAAGGGGTGGGGCTCGTGAGGGACCCACTTCACTAATATCCTACATAGAGAAGTTAGGATGTAATGGGTCCCATCCCAAACCCCATGCATACGTTTAAACTACTTAGAAAAGAAATAAAAATTGTAGCACAATAATTTATTTCATTCTTTGGTTAACCCATTTATTTAATAACCTTACCCGAGAAAATGCAACTCCAGTAATGGTGTTCCTAAGCCATTACTGGCACTGCAGTTTCATCGGTGCCCTCGGATTTCGATTCTGAGCACCGGTTCAAAAGTTAGGAAAACCCGCTTGTTCGTCCACTGAACGTACCTAAGCTAAACGTCGGAAATTGATTCCGGGCATACCGGGCCTCGGAATCAGGTGCCGTCAGAAACTGCGTTCTCGTAAAATCCCAAAAAAATTTAAGAAAAACTTTCCCTTGAAGTTTAAGGGTCTTTACAAGTAGAAAAAATTGAAACATAGTGAAACTATATGAATAATCTATTACTAACCTATAACCCATCTCAATATGCATAAAATCGCAGGATTTATTAGCTATTAGCATCAGAGGAGTGAAATTATCATAGAAGGATGTTCCGAAATTAGCCCATATTGTGCCCTGATGGTGACCAACATGGGTAACTACATCCTACCGACGCATGAAAAAATCACACTGAATGTAAGTAGTAAGATTGACTTTATTCATTGAATCCATATCTAGATACACAAAAATAAAAATGGTGGCCTTCTTACAAAACTCAAAATACATTGTACTTACATCCCTCAAGAACGTTGGAGGATGCTTCTACTGTAACTCATATGTCAGATCAGCCATCATAGGTGTAGGACATGGAGCACCATGAATGGACAACATCAAATGTAGGAAACTATCATGAACTTGGTCATTTTTTCCCAAATTAGGTATATGTTTTGGTGCATCATATACCTATCATAGCAGTATGACTGGTGGCTTGGGGCCCACAATGTCTAGATCATGTTCATCTCTACCCTCCTAGCACACAACATAAAGACTTCTTCGCAGCAATGGTCGAATAAATACCAATTACACATATCATAAAAATATTTGAATCATATAGATAGAAAACTAGGGGAAGCTGATTATAAGATCGACATCCCTACCCATTGTATACATCCCCCTCTACCCATGTAGAAGGTTAGATATTGGAATGTTCTCAAGTAAATGTTTTAGGGGTTATAATAGATTAAGTGTAATCTATACCTTGAACCTTAATTTTTTGGAAACCATTACATCCATTTTATATTTAATTACAATGTTCACTCCTTTATCATTCATTAACATCACAAGGTGGTCTAATGACGGGAAACTATTTCATTTTAGAAGTCATCTTTCACTTTTATAGCTTACATTTTCACATTTTTATATATCATTGTTCATATAAAATCGATCACCATTCCAAGAGAATCAAATAACATAATTTGTATCACGGAAAATGACACCAATATGATTTTTATTGAATATATTGACTCGATAAATTTCTAAGTTTAACCCTTAAGTTGTGATAACACTTCATGAATTGAAACCAACTATCAATAAATCACATCCTTGAGAACCAGAGGTATAATATAACTATCATGGAATCACTCAGCAATAACAGGAATATCTAGAAGTGAAAGAAGTGAAGAAAACCTATATGGAGTGGAAATATGCCTGAAAATTGAATTCTATGTGCCTATTATGAAGAATGTAAAAATTCTCCATTCCCCCATATCATTGGGCCAAGGATGAAATAAATTCTTCAATAAAAAGAAGGATAATAACCATACACAACATGTGTTTCACCCAATACTGAAGGGATATTAATTGTAATAGGAAAAAATAGAACAATAATTATATTTTAGGAAACTCGGTATTTACCCCTAACAAGGATTCATGATGACCAAGAATGGATTATCAACAAGATTAAAGAATTCCTAATCCATATTTAATCATATCTAGATAGTAAAGAAAGGAAGGAACTTCTATAATACCACTTTCTGTAATCTCATACTCATATTCCATTGGAGGTTACCCAAGCTCAGTTGGGCACACGACCTCAAGCACATCTCCCCAAAAGCTAGAGGTCGCTAAATAGAATCAATGTCCTAGTGTGTGTACATAGGGATAATATACCTTCATTACCAGAGACTATCAAATTATATCAATATTAAAAACAGGTAAATACAAGTGGCATAATAATAAACAAATGGAACTATAGAAGGATATATGAAGAATAATACAATATGTGAAAATGATATAAATATAAAAAATTGGTTGATGATATGTCATGTGTCTAGGAAGATGGATAATATGAATAAAAAGAATAAAATCATAAATTATATTCAAAAGTAACAAAAGGGAATCTAATAATTATCCCAAGAATCTAGAGCTCCATCTCAATCATCTACTACTAACTCCATTCTAAGAAATCAAGAAATCATGTGTCTTAAGCTAGCCACAACCAATTTTTAAAACCAATATACATATAGTGTTCCTGGGTACCAATGACACCATGATATGATGTGTTATAAATCTTAGTAGGCCACCACCAATAGTGTATAACTTATTTTAAGTAAAATATAAACTTAAACAGTGTGTAAGAATGCATAAACAAATGTAAATCATAACCGATATGTGCCTACCCAAGTACCTTCTTCATCCCTAGTCTATTGTATGAACATGTAAACTATTAGTTAATTAAGTAATTATCAATTTATAAATTTCAGTCATGTGCAAAAAATCCATCACTAACATCATATTGTGATAGTTATAGTGAAGGTTCCATTATATAACATGGAAACCTATATTAATTTTAAAAATAAAGAGGATACAAGGTAATAACCAAGGGAACCAAGACCTCAAGGGTCTCCAACTCACATATAACTACATCCTAGAGAAGGGGTAAGAGTTTAATCTAAAGCGCATCATCCAAGGTATTCGACAATATTATGATATAACTGATTCCAAGGAATACATCCATGGTAAAATGGGACAAACTATAGCTTGGCCCAAGGATGTTACGAAAGAACTTCTTATCCATAGAAGACGTTATATATATAATGAGTGTATAAAAGGAATCCTATAATTTTGTTGGAGTGATCCTACAGTTTCATACTTGGAATCCACTAATAGATGAGGATCAGGTTCCAAGGTGGGGCTCAAACAAGTAAACCGGAATCTTAGAATTGAAATGGAGTCTATGACGGCTTAAGGCATTTCCTTGGGAATACAAAAGATATCTAGTCTATGGAAACTCACATAGTAATGATTTCATGGTCCATATAAAATTAGGAACCTTACAATTTTCATTTAATCATTAAGGCCATCCAATGGTCATACCATTTAAATAAACAAAGTTTAATACATTTCTTTTCATTCGATTGAAAGGGCTAATTGTGAAAGATAACATTTATGTCAGCATATATTTAATTAGATGTTTTTATCTATTACATTTAATAACATGAAATGTTTGGGATAAGAAATAAAAACCACATACAATTAATTTAATATAATTTGGCCTAGTCATATATATATATAATAAACCTTCCATTTCATTTTAGAATGATTTATCAAATTAAAGCACTAACCATAGGAAGCTAAAGTGGGACTAGCATAACCAATCCAATGGTCAATTAACATGAAAATATTACCTATATAAAGATCAAGCTAATTCTAACCTGAATAGTGGTGTCGAAACACCAGAAAATCCCTAAAAACACAACTATGAATAAACCCTTATAGGGGATTTTCTTCTTTGTGGTAGTAACCACTAATGATGGGTGAAATATTTGTAAAAGGTATTAGAACACAGTTTACAAGAAAGTCATATAAATTTTACAGACTGTTCCATAATAAATATAATCACTCATACTTCAATTTATAAAAAAAATCATGAAGGATGATTTATAGATGACCTACCTTATACTGGTATGACTCTACCCTTCAAATATTAGCCTCCAAGTCATCCTAGATTATATAAGATATGTAGAATGTTTTAATGATTTAAAAATATGGTATATTAGCCTACATCTAAATAGATTTTTTTTATAAAAAATATTAAAAAAGTATTGATAAAAATTATGATGCAGATCCAACTAGAAAGACAACACTACGATTAGACTCTAGATGGACACTCGCGATCAAATCCTAGATTAGATGGATTTTATAATTCAAAAGGGAGAGGACGATAGGATTTTTCTACTAGATAAAAAAATAAAAAATATGAAGAGTTAAAATAGATCATTTATGTGTTAAATTATAAAATCACCCAAATTTGGCCTTCACTTGGTTTGGCTGCACAGTTTCCAATCTCTCTTCCAACCATGAATGGTCTTCTGTAGAGAGGGAAATACCACAAGGTTAGACAGCCCGGTTTGGTAAACCATGCCCCAACCATGGGAAACACCTCAGTAATTTTTTCAATTGTTTTCACACTATCTTGCTGCACAAATTTCAAGGTTTGGGAAAAGTGTGCACCCCATATCACCCCATTGTCTATCGTTTCACAGTTAAATCAAACTATGTTTCCTTCCTCGCACAGCTTCCTCTAACCATGTGATAGGACAAGAACCTCCTCCAACCGTGGTTCTGATCTCAAAATAATCTCTAAACACCGATGAAACCTTAACTAACACATAATGTATCCACATGGGTTCCATAAAATATAATTAGGCCAAAATTAAATGGGGTCATACATGAGGGAAAAACTAGGTTCATGTAATAACATTCTTCCTTTATGATAATATGGGGGATAAATGGATGAAAATTTCAACCACTTTCCATTTATGATATAATTTACACCTTATAATGATAGTTATAACCCTTTAATATTTATAAATTCATTTCCAAAATTAATGATACAATTGGTCAAATAAGAGATTAAACTAGAATATAAGGTTTAAAAGGAAATATAGACATATGTATATTTGATTGGGCATTTATATTAAGAGAATATCATCCTTATATTCAAATCCAATCAATTTAGAACCACTTGTCTTCAGTTTGACTAACATTATTTTATAAAATTTCATGTAATTCCAAATACAACATTAATGATATTTTACAATATAAATATATTATATTTAATTATTTAAAAATTCATAAAATACTCTCCTCAGCCACATGATTGGGATGTAATTGAAAATATAAAAAATCCATTCATTACTCATTTAACCTTTTATAGAATCTTTCTTCACTCATAAATTGTAAAATATAATGATATCAGATTATTTTATAAAAGGGTTATCACGGTGTTTACACTACAAGATAAGCATTAAAAAATCATCTAAAGTTGTACCAAATTTATTGTATGGGAGGATACTGAATCATACTAATTCTATATTAGTAATATGTCAATTTATTGACTCATGACCTAGAAAATTAATTTATATAAATTTTATAATTTATTTATTTCCAATCGTTCACCTCCTATCACATATAAAATAAAACATATTCTCCCTTATTTTCACACCCTGTGAGCCACCTAGATAAGAAACCTGGAAATATTTTATTCCCAACTTCCCTATAAATGATTTAGAGGTTTTGGTATACATAAAAGTCCATTCCAAGCTTCCTTAAGAAGGATCTAAAGGTGTCCTACTAAAGAAGAAGTAATCATCTTACAAGAACAATTTCAATTTATATATTCTTATACCTCTGCTAAATATTTATTGTTCATCATAAGATAATACCTTATTAATTCTAAATATAATGAAATTACATTATGATTATGGAACTAATTATATTCACCAACTATTATATCCAATAATAAGTGAATTTATATATCATGTGTAGTGAGAAAATGCATTTTTCTTCGCCATAATTAATCTTATGTATTTATGTTAGATATAATGTTAGTTAATTATGTTTATGAAATAAGTATGCTTCTATAATTTGTATAGGCTACCATCTTCATGAATGACATATTTCATTTTTTATCTCTACATATTTTGGATGTCTAAATATATATAATGAATATTTATTATATTTTTATCTTGATTAAAATTGTGGATATTATGGAATTGTGATCCATATATAATGACTAGAGATACTTATCCAAATATTATTAAAAATGAAATAGTTAACAGCCAAAAATGATATGTTTTTATGAAATTATTAATAAATGGGTGATGAAATATTATAAATAGATAATATATATTATTTATTTAATTAAATTATTATATTATAAAACTATAATAAATTTAAATTATTTGATAGTAGGTTAGACAACATTTGAATCCTGTACATCATAAGTAATGGGATTCTCATCTCATGTTTATTTTTGTGAGACGCATGTCAAATTCGCCTCTTGTTTCATTTATGTGATGTATATACAATTCATGAATTTATATTATGATGGTTACTATATAAATTATATGGATTTAAATATCTATCTATGATTCACTCATCCATGATTTTTTATTCAAAAGTTATGAAAGTGGTAAGGGTTTTATGATTAAATATTTTTGTATACAAATGTTGTTTATGATTAAGTTTCCAAAGATGAGTTTTCATGATCAAACTCTCAAGAATATCATTAATTTTAATCTAAAATGGTTGTTTATGGAGAAAAAATATATTCCATTAATTTTACTCTCTTTTATTTAGTAAATATATGAAAAAAATTAAGAATTTTTTTGTCTCTTTAAATCATAAATCAATTTTCTTTCATGTCCATATTTTCTATAAAAATAATGAATGTTTTTAATATTCTATAAAGAATATTTAATATTATTTCAACCCATAATATACTTTTGAAAAAAAATTAAAAGGTAATATCATGTCATTTTCCATATGATGTAAATATTAATTTTTACTAAAAATATAAAAGGAAACATCAATTTAATATACATGACATTAAAAAAATTGTATTCTATCATTTCCAGACAATTAATTTTTAAATAATTTAATATTTTCCAATATAAATTTCATATAAAATGGTTTCCTTAATATTGATGAAATTTTAATATTTTAAAATGTATTTCAAAATAAAATTACATTTGTCTCAATAAATGTTCTATTGATATTTTAATGGAATTTTTTATATATGATAACATCCATTGATGTAACATATGTTTTTCTAGGGTTATTATCCCATGTTATAATCATCGTCCATTCATTGTGTGCATTTTGATGATGATTTTTTAAGGTTTATTATATGAATCTTTATTTTTTTCCCATTAGATAATTATGATATAAAGAAACATTTATCAAACACATTTCATTTCCATGGATTCTTCTATGAAGAAATGTTTAAATGTGTGTGGAAGAAAACATTCAAGGGTTTATGATATGATGAATGATTAATGATCATTTGTAACACATATGTATGGTTTTTATAATGTTATGGGTGGGAAAAAAATAATATATACCCCAAATTCATTTGGTAAATATGGATATCTCAGGAGACAATAATGATGGAAATTTGGAGTGAACCTAGTTCAGTAAGGAACTATGTTCCCAAGGATTGTCTTAGGAGTGGACATTGACTAAGGTTATGATGGATTGGATAGTGAAATAGATCAACTATGATAGTCCAGGAATAGATCCTTAACTATTGAAATGATTTTATATTCTTATTTGTATTCTATAAACATATTTCTTATACCAAAATTATTCTCCCATAGAGAATGTTCTTTGATTACATTATAATTCATGTCTTTTAAACTACTAATATTTACATTATTATTCAAGATTATGGCCTTTAATATGGTGAGAATGGTTTTAAATAGGTGACCTAATGTTATCATACCTGTATGATTATGATTTTCCTAATGTAATCATTGATAAATCATATTTTTTAACCTTACTGAGCATATGATGTCACCCATTTTTATTTTCCTATTCCGAAGGTTATAGAGTGATTTTTTATTTATGATAGTTCTAATAATGGTTCTAGTGGTGAATAACTATTTTGGAGATGTTTTAGATCACCTAATAAAATTTTTATGATATATCCCACTATCCAACGAAACTAAATGTTTAAGTTTCTACCATGGAACCTAAAGTAATATATTTATTATTATTCTAAAAAGATGTAATATTTCTATTTGAAATTTTTGGCCCATAAGTTGGTATTAGATATTGGTTTATTAAATCATTAGTGATTTGGAATATATAACATTGATAAAACCCTTGGAATATTCATATGTATAGGATAACATCATAATATTTGCTAAAATAGAGATTATTTGGATTTCCAATCAATATAAACTTATCAGAAACAAAAAATTTGATGTCTTTTTTTATAGAGATTCTTATAGGGGTAATAATCCCAAAATTATTTTGTCAAAGTATATATCATCCGTTGTTATAGTGAAAAGTTAGTATTCTCTTTCTGTGAACCAGTTTGACACACCTGATGTATATTCTGGGGTTATTTTAATTATTCCAAATAAACCACTATAGAGGATTTGAATATATCATAACCAATGTTATTTTATATTAAACACAACATATTATATATTGAAATGAACGTTGTGGGAATTATACATACTATGAACGTTGTGGGATTTTTCATGATTTTATGATTCCTCATTATCTCTATTTTTTCTTACACTATACTTATTTAATTTACTCACTATTTGGATCCATGAGGATTCATGTTATTGTAGAATGAAATGAAAAAAAGAATGATTTTACATATCGGTAAACAAATAAAAAATGATATTAAACTAAAAACCATTTGATTGTAAACAATAAACTATTTCATAATATGATTAACAATCAAATCATTTGTGTGTTTCCTATTACATTCAATATGATAAAAATGGTGTTTTGGAAAGACTATACTGGGCCTGAACTATGGGGGGATTCTGCGGAGCTCAACCCCCAACGGTGATGCCCTAGAAGAGAAGTTTGCGGCTTCGACCACCTCCTCCCCTGCGGGGGGGGGGGGGGGGGGGGGGGGGGGTCAGACAGTTCTTCCTCACCCTTTTCAGCTCGGTCATTCTCGCCTTTCAAGAACCCGGGTTTCCTTCCCCCCTTTCCATCTATTCTGTTTTTCCCTAAGGTCTCTGACCTTCACAATGGCTCACCCCAACCTGAGATCTCCACTAAAGAGTTCATTGAGGCCTTAGATCTTTATTGGTTGATGCTCGTGGCCTAATTTATAGGTCTTCATCCCTCTGTCGATGTTTTTCTTGGTTCTTTTTTTGATTCGTGGGATCTTCATGAGTGAGTGGTGGTGGGACTCTTCGATCGGCATCACTGGATAATACATTTCTCCTCAGAGAATGATCTGATTTCCTCCTAGTCCCGATCCCATCAAGAAATAAATGTATTTGGATACTTTATTCTTCATAGTTATATTAAAATCATCATGTATCATGACACACCCTCATCCTCAGTTTGGGTAATCTTCCAATATTTATCTCTTCCTTTCCATAACCCATAATTATCAGGATGTTAGGAAATATGGTTGGTATATTTTTGTGCTCTGATAGTCGGACATTAGTGGTATTTCATATGATGTCTCCTTGATTTTGTGTTTAGTTTGATGTTTCAAAGTCCCCCACATAGTTGTTGTATATTTATTTTGGTGAGGAGTTTCATTGGAAACAAAGGGATGTATTTGAATCATAGCATGGTTTCTGCTTGGGTTGTCACCAGATAGAGCACATGGTCTCTATCTGTCTCCACGGGTGTAGCGTTCGGCAAGGGGAGAATGATTCATCTTGGGGAATGTATTTCTAGATGAATCTATTTTGAACTATAAGACATAGGTTTTTGACTATAGGAATGAGCAAGCAGAGGTGTGCGGGGTTGATCTGGAGATGGTGGAGTTCTCTGTCAGAGCCAGGGTGCACAAACAACATAAGGTCTTACCTTTAGGCCCTAGTGAGACATAATTCATCAAAAGGCATAGAGGTTCCTTGGAGAGCCCCCTTCAAACAAGACTAAGGTAGGGTGATCTAAGGCCAGTGAAGTGGATGGAGGTATTCGGGTCACACTCACTGCTCCCACTCAGATTCAGGGGGAGGCTGTTGGAGCTGCTGAAGCAGATGGCTCAGTTTTTAGGGCTGATTCAAGACAAATTCCCAGCTCTAATACAATGGTGGGGAGGGATAGAAGTGGAATTGTCTCTAAATGGATGTCTAATGGAAAGAATAAGTCAAAGGTAGGTCATTTGTGGGATCGAATTTCACTTGGGGAACACATGCCATTGGATACCATGAAAGACTTCAACTCCAGGGAAACTCAACCTGACATTTTCCTCAACAACCATTTTGGGAGTTGGATCAATGATGTAGAGTCCTTGGGATATTCCAAGGGTTTATATGAGACTGTGTCTGAGGGTGATGGACAATTTTTTGATGATAATGACTTGGGAGGGGCGGGAAAAGGCATGCACAACCAAAGATAGAAGAAGGGGAACAAAGAGAATAGGGACATAGGGTACTGCATTGTTTGAAGAAAGCTGACACTTATGTGGTGCAATGTATAATCTAAAATTCCTAGATGGATGGAGACTCGATAAGCCAAAAAGAGGGGAAACCCATGGTGATCGAGTCCCAATCAGTGGAGAGAGTGGATGGCCAGCATGTCTTGGTCTCAGAGTCTCATGAGAACGAATCCTCATAGAAAGGAGATTAGTATTAGTATAGGAACTTGCATACAATGGATGAGATACTAGTGGTGGAGGATTCTAATACCCTGGGATTATAGTGTTGGGAAGGAACCCGGCCAACTGATATGATAGGAATAGAGGAAGTGGAGGTGAAAGTTAGTGAATTAGTCTCACCAACCATGGTGGGAATCAAGGGGATGCCTGGGGAGCCAAAAGGGGAGTCTTTTATTATGTAATATCCATTGGGGTTGCTATTACATTCTAAGGAGGTGATGGGAGAAAATGTGGTATCCATTTCTCGTTCTTCTTAGGCTAAGGAACAGATGCATGAAAGATTTATTCAAGTTGATATGAACAAGGAACAAATCAAGTGGATTGAAAAACAAAACCAAATCCAAGTCAGAGGGTTCAACAATAAAAAATTGAGGAGGAATAGTTATTACGAGTGTGGGTTAAGTTGGCCTCTCATTTTAGAGAAATTTTTAGAGATGACCTGGGAAAAGAGGTAACATCTCTCTCTTATAAATTTTTTAAGTATATTAAGTCTAATGGGTTTAAAATGGTATTTAATAATTTGTTAATTTGCTATTGTTTTTTACGGTTTGGTTGAACTAGTTGGTTTCAAACCTTCTCCATAAAAGAGTTCTTATTAAATATAATAATATATTTGCAGGAGAAAGACTATAGTGGGAAGAATATTTTATATTCTATATTTCAATAATGTGGGAATAAAAACTAAGAAAAATTAATTATAGGGATGAGAAGTTATCTTATGTGTTTAGTTAATGGTTATAGATAAATTAATTTCCATGAAAAAAATGTAAATAATGATGGAGGAAATTTTTTTATTCATTAGGTAAAATTTATAGTTCAATGTAATATATGTGGGAATATAGACATGATATACCAAATTCCATAATCTAATGGTGAACTCACGACCAATGAAGGACCAATTCCATTACCATCCTAGATGTTAACTAATTTATGTTTTTATTTATTGGTATTTTAGAATTATTTTTTAGAAATTCTATTTAAAAAATATTATAGATATAATAATTATTTATCATATATATATTTTTAATAGTATTTTTTCATCGAGGACATGAAAACATATTTGGAGTGGTAGAGATAACTAATAAAATTTATTTAGGGGTAAATTGATAATTATTAGTTGGGTTAAAGAGATTATTATATTTAAAAAATTAAATTTAATATCATAGATGACCTTAGAATTTACTTTTGATTTTATGAAATAGTTTTTTTAGGAAATTTTTATGAAAACTAATTCAATCTTTGGATTTATGGGAAGAATATATGACTTTATTGGGGGAATAAATCTTATGATTCTCTTTGAATGTATATATGTTTTTATGTAAATCATAATTTAGTGTTATGAAAAAAATCAAGTATTTATTTGTTTGAGGTTAATCATATGTTTGAAGCGATAGATTCCACTTTTGGGGTTTTAAGTGATAAGGTTTTAGGTGATTGTCAAATTTTTATTGGGTTTTAGGAATAAAAATCAATTGAGGTCTAAATAACCATGTGGGTTAGTATAATATTTGACTTTAACTTAATTTTGGTCTATTTGATATTTTAAAATAGATAATATTACAATTTTATACATGGTTCATTGAGAATGTAATATTTTTGGATATATTATTGGCCAAGCTAAGGATTGCCTTTCAAGTCAGTATCCATATAAGATTAATGGTATCTATGAAATTTTCAATAAATTATATGATTATATATTGATATATCATGGTGAATAATTATATTTTGTAATATTTCTCATTCATTAAAGGTATATCATTGTTAAAGGATTAACGCTTGATTTAACAAGAATAATTATTTGTGAAGAATAAAATTCAATTTATGGGGATGTATGATAAAAGGTATGAGATAACCATTAGTGTTCAAAACTCATTTGGGTATTAGGTTATTGAGGTTAATTTGGATGTAGTTTTATTTATTTGTGGAAAAATATAAGTTGGCGCATAGGGGTAATTATAATAATTTAGATGTAAATGGTGTTATTTATTAATATGAAGGTTTATTCATTTTTAATATTATCTTACATTTATTTAAACATTTCTTATAATAATTAATATTAATATCTTTCTATAATTTACAGGATTATATGATCTGTTATATGTTTATTTTTGTATGTCAAGAGTGAAAAAAATTATATTTATTTCTCAACATTGAAGAAAAATATGATATGATTGTGGAAATTAATTAAAGGATAAAATTTGTGTTGTTATGTAATGATATTCCCTTCTATTTTTAGACTAGATGGTAAATTAATTACCCAACTAAATAAAAATTATTTAGAAATCAAAATGCTGTCATATTGCATTCATTTTCGATGAATCGATGGTCTTTTTAAATCTATATTAATATATGGGTTTTTTTGTCATCAATATTCTCCGGATCATTCTATATCAGGTGATTAATGTTCTTTTCCACATTTTTTAAATATTTATCCATTAACATTCCTCTATATTTTCACTTACCTCTAATTTTATCTTATTTGGAAACCATGGTATGTGTTATTCTAGATGGAAATTATATTTCTATTTCCTCTTTCTAAGAAGAAATTTTATTCAACCATTTCACAATCTGGGTATTCAATTATGGTATTTTCATATATAAGACACTTGATTATCTAGCATAACATAAAATTTTCTAGGATTAATTTTATTTATATATAATATTAAACCCCATGATTTTAAAATACCACTATTTTTGATACTATATAAAACATGTAAAACATAGAATTAACTCACCCCGAAATTTTATTGTGTTATGTCCATTATCTCATTGTTGTTGTGTTGCAGGGTACTGATATAAGTATCTAAATAGTGAAACATATATATATATATAGTTAATAATTAAAAAACTTGTTGGTAAATTCTTAAGAAACAAGAACTATCATTTTAGTAATGTTATATTATTAATTCAATATGATTTCTTTAAAAATTATATTTATTGCATTTTTTGGATCAAATATTATAATTACAGTTTGGATATTTTTGTCCTAATATTTTATAAAAATACTAAATTATTTTAAATAAAAATATACTATTTTTTATGGTAACATTTTTGTATTCTTCTAAAATGATATTTTTTTACTCAATAGTGAAAAATAATGATTTTCTAAAAACTGGGTTTTATTTTATTTGAAAAAAATACAATTATTATTCAAATTTGTTAATATATTTAAATAATAATTTTTTATTTATCTATTATCTAGTTAATTATAACTTGTTATTCATAACACATAATTTTTTATAAGTTCATTTTTGGGCTTCAAAACGCATTAAAAATAATTTCTTATTAAATTTTTCTCATTTTATAAAACATGATATCATTAAATTATATGTATTGAGAATTATGAAATAGTATTAATTTTTGGATTCATATTGTAAAATTTATCGTATCTATAATTTTCATGATTTTTCTAAAGAAGTTAAATAATGGTGAATAGTAAAAAATAGTTTTTTATGAATTATGGTATCTTTCATGATATAACAAAGACATTAATATGATATAAATATTTATTAAAGATATGTAAAAGCACATTTGTGATAATTTACTAAAAATATCATAATAATTTAATTCAAATAACATAAATTAATATTTATTTCTTGATAAATAATAAAATCATTTTTTGTACTGATGTAGTTTTTACATTGCACTAGAAAAGTTATTTTTTGTGTTTTAGAGACAATATATGAGAATTATGAAATATTATCACTTTTTTATAATGAAATATTAAATATTATTATTTATTTTTTAATATATTTGTATTTTTGTGTCACTTAACTATTGACATCTCCAAATTAATGTGGAATTCTTTGTTAAGTGATGAAAAGTTAAAATAACATAAAAATGTTTTTCATGACATAAATCGGGGTAAATAAACATATTTGAAGAATATATAAGTTTATATTCAACTAAATTGAATTATTTTTATTTTGGTAATTTATTTTAATATTATAGTAATTATAGAATTACCTTAAATTCCAATGCAATATTGACAAATAGTTTGTGCTTGAAATAGTAAAATCAACTTATCGCTTTTTAAGACTATAAAAGTAATTTTATTCAAAGAGATAATGTATCTAGTGAATTTTGGAGAAAAATATAACATATTAAAGATTTTCAAATTATTTATAATAGAATAACATTTCCATTATAGTCTTTTCAATGTCAAATTATGTGAATACTTCGTAAAATGACTTAATAGTGTTTTATGTTTGACAATAAAATAATAAATTATTTAGAACATATAAAAATAATTAAAGTGGAAAATTAGGACATGAAGTAGAATAAAAATATTTCCAATTTTACATTTATTATCCAATTTAGATCTTATATTTAAAATTATAACAATTTAATACATAATGAATCATTACCACTATTATTTTAAAATTGGTTAACCAAGGGTTAATATATAATATATTATTTAAAATGATATCTATAATTCTCTAAATATTATTGTGTGATTATATAAAGAACAAATACTTACATATATCTTAATTAATTTCATTTTGTAACAATTTTAAAATATTTGGACACACATTATATTATAATATTGCATGTATTTATTAAAATTATATTAAAGATATTTTATTTTAAACAATATTTAATTAAATGATTTAAAATTAATAGAAACCCTTTATTTTTTCAAGTGAATTGGATATTATTGAAAAAATCAACGATTTTATATTTATTATTAACTACCCTTTTCATAGTGAATTTATTGACAAATAATTAATGAAAAACATAGACCTTAAGGTAATTGTTAAATAGTTTATCATGAGGTTATAACTATTAGATAAAGGTTTAAATGTCCCATAAATGTAAATAAATTTTATATTATGGGCCTATTTAAACCCATCATTCTCCTATAATATAAATATATCAATTTGGATCCACATGAATATGAAAATTAAATAAAATTAATTTAATCTTTTAGGTAATTCCAAGAGTTCCCATCCCCTCACTTGTAAAACTTTTTCTAATTTCTTCTATCCCTCATAACTGTTGTTCAATATATATTGATTATAATATACCCAATTATCCTATAAAATTTCATATCATGGATTTTTAGGAGTTTTTTCCTTAAAATACCATTCTAAGGGTCCCTAAAAGGGAATCTAAAAGAGTCCAACCGAAGAAGAGGTAATCGTCTTAACCTGAAAATTTGATTTTATTTATTCATATACCTTCACTAAATATACGTTAGTAATAATAAAATAATAATAAAAGATAGGTATAATATAATGTTAATATAATAATGGAATTCCCAATAACAACCCTCTATTCAGTCAAATAGGAAGTGAATCTCTCACTCATGCATAGCAATACAACACATATATCATCACCATCATTAAAGGATAAATATTATGGTAGTTGTAATGTTTTTATGTGGTGTTTATGATAAAATTATTATTCTAGAAAAATAATTTTATATATAACTTATTTCCTTCTAATCCATTGGATATTCATAATGTCACTCGTGTGAACATGTAGATTGCCAACTCCATTGATTGAAGTTATAAATTTTTAATTTCATCTTTAAATGGATAGTAATGAGGATATTTTTGACAAGTATATAAAATATATGATATAACATTGATTCTAGAAAGGTTAATCATTATTTATCTATCTTTATTTCAATATGTTGAAAAATTAAAACATTCATACATAAGTAAAATCTATTGTCTCCATGAATTGTATAATTTATTTTTCAATCCAAAACATTTATGGAGGAATATAAATAGATATATGTATATAAAAAGAATATATATTATGTTTTTATAATTATTAGATATATATATGTGATGGAACCATGATCCAAGTACAAGCATTGGTACCTATGAACTGAAATTGTCATGAAAAATGAAACAGTTAACACCAAATAATAATGATTTTAAAAAGTTATTATTAATAAATGGGGGTGTTTAAATTTTATAGTTGGATCGTATTTGATAATCTAGTTATATTAATGATTATTCTATATAATTATAATAGGTTAAATTTTATTATAATTCATGTTATGATTCATTCAAAGGATGTGAAACATATGGTAACCATTTCATATCTCACATATATTTCTATGAGAAACAAGTCATATTCACCACTTGGTATCTTTTATGTGGTGTATATGTTATTAATGAACTTAATTTTTTATACATATAATGAAATTTTTATTATTTACATATTAATATGGTTATACCATTTAAGAGATTTTTATTTGAATGCATCAAATGTGGTTAGGGTTTTTTTGAAATTTGATTGTTAATCGGGATTGTTTATCATTAATATTTCGATGATTAAATTTCATGACATACCCTTAAATAATTTCATTAATTTTTATTTACTATTATTATTCCTAGAGAATATATTTTTCCAATTTATTTTAAATTCTTTAATTACTCATGATGATGAAAGATATTTTTTAAGGACAACTCAAGTTTATTTCTCTTTTCAATAAAAATTATTTTATTCCATGTCAAGGATTTCTAAAAATATTAAAACATTATCTAATATTAAATTGTTATTGATTAAAATTATTTTTATCATGTTTTAATTTTGAAAATATATTATAAAATGAATCTTCTTTCATTTTATGAAATAATGTTCTTTTTATTATTTATTAAAAATGTGAAATAAATATTTTCATTAATGTACATGTCAAGGAAGGGATTTGTTATTACCATAACCTCTCATTGATTTGAAGCATCCTTTAAATGATTCTATGATTGATTACAATTAAAATAAATTCCACAATATTTATATAAAATTTAAAATTTAAATAAGATTTTTCAATGTGAAATGTATGTTTCCCTCATGAAATGATTCATTTATCATATAAATGAATTTTTCATCTATGATAACATCATTTAATATTATATTTGATTCATGAGGTATATGATCCATTGATATGATACACCTCTATTGGTCGGATCAGTTTTGGTGATTATTATTTAATTAATATTCTATGAAAACAATTTCTTTCCCATGGTTTAATTAATTTATGATGAATTCATTATGGAAACAATTCATTTTAATTATTTTTTTGTATGAGGAAATTCTAATGAGACAAGATTAATTTTTAAATTATATGTTATTATGAATGTTTTATGATCTAATGAAACACAAATTTTTTCTGTTCATTATGTCTTGTGTTTTTCGGGGATTATATAGCTCTCGTATACATTAGGTAATGATGGATATATCATGAGAGAATAAAGAAAACAATGGGGAGTGAATCCAATTAAATAAGGGACTATATCAAATATGATACTCTTGAAAAAGAATATTAACTAAGTATGATATAGATTGGAGAGTAAAAACAATCCAATATGATAGACTTTGTAGTGATCCTTGACCAAGGAAATAGTGTTCAACACTTATGGGAATTCCAAAAATATTGTTCTCTTTCTAATGTTATTCTCCCATGTATTATAATCATATAATACTATATCCTTTGTGTCTTATAAATAGCAAAGAATTATTCCATGATTCAATATAATACATGTTACGCTCAGTATAGTTTTCAAATTTTAACATCATGATTTCATTCACTTGTGTAGATATTCTTCATATGTAATCATTTATAACTCCGCTCTGAAAAAATACTAAGAATCAGAGATCACCCATTGTTATGAATCCTTTACCCAACATATTGAGAGATAATTAAATATGATATGTCTATTAAGGGTTCTAGTTGTGAAAAACTATGTTTCATGTAATGTAGATCTGTTATGGAAAAGTAGTTTACATATACAAATTTAGAAAGACACTAAAATTTTATAGTTCTCTTATGGATCATAGTATTTTGTGTATAAAATTAACATATAAATATTTATTCTTTATTACTCAACATATTGGATCTCTATACAATTAATTTCAAACTAAATTACACTGCCCTATGGCTTTGGTTGAACTGAAAGTCATAATCCTTGATCAACTTCATATATCTATGTTTTTATAGATTTAGATCCCACTGGGAGAAAAAAATATCTTGCATTTAGGTTCTATGAATATATAAAACACACAACAATGAGATAATTCACTACTCGAAAAATACCTTATACCAACAGTTTGGAAACGTTGGTATAGGCCTCCAAACCATTGATATAGTCTATACCAATAGTTTGGAGAACCGTTCCCAAGTATGTTGTGAGGATAGGTCTATAACAACGGTTTTGGGAAAACCATTGGTATAAGTAATATGAAAATATATACCAACAATTCCATAAACTATTTGTATATGTAATTCAAAAAATAACCTTCTGGTTGGTTTTGATCCCAACACCTCCCGTTTGTGACTGAACGACCTAACCACTAACCTAACATAATTTTGTGAACATAATTTCATTAATATATATATATGTGTGTATTATCATAAGTATTTTAAATTTTTATTTACATAACATCTGTTATAAGAAGATTACATTAAAAATAGTTTTACCTATACCAATTGTTCTCAAAACTGTTGGTATAGACCTATACAAACAGTTTTGAGAACCGTTGGTATAGGTTCTTTGATTTTGGGACCTATACCAATGGTTTGGACAAACCGTTGGTATAGGGTCTCTATAATGGACCTATACCAACGTTTTGTCCAAACCATTGGTATAGGTCCAAATTAGTTAACTATACCAATGGTTTTCCCAAAATTGTTGGAATAGATCGTACTTTCAATAGTGATTTCACTATATATTACAAGAAAAACTGGCCACTTATAAATGTAGAATATTGGTAGAGTGGTTATGCTCATTAGGAAATAACTAAATGTACCTGTATTAGATAATTTCTCTATATTATATCAAAATTACACATAGACTGAGATGATAAGAATAAAAAAAACTCATTGATCATCACGATATCCTCTATATGTTAATGGATGGGAGTCGTGATAAACATCCCCTTATAGAAGTAAAATACATCCTAAAAATGATCAGTCCATATAAAATCCCAATCCATCAAGGTCATGATTTTTGAAATGATTATGACTCTGAAAATTTATACATGAACCACCGATAGTATCCCATATGATTGAGGAAACTATATTCCTTTACAATTCTCTTGGGTGATTCCTAATAAAAATAACCCCAAAATTCGATGGATCAAGAGACACCCTCTATATATGAACTATATTCCCAGGGATGTGCACTGATCACACCTAGTGAATTCAGCTGTAAATCTTCTAATATTAATATTACTATCTTTGTACTAGAGAACAACCCTAAGTTTCCCATCATTCTCCTCCTCTAAACAGGAATATACAATTATTTCATTAAGGAATAAGAATATGAATTGATCTAGGGTAAAACAAAACATGAAGCTCATTTTTTCCACGAAATGTATAGGATTATTCATGACACTGAACAATATAACCATGAAATCAATGCGTATATAGTAACACCAGAAGTCATTATTCATGATTTCCTCAACATTCACCTTTATCTAGTGATATCCATATCAATGATTGATCTTCAAAAACAACCTATCTATGTTCAACTGGTTGAATATATCATCAATCCATGTAATTTGGTAATATTTTGTGTCCACTAGATGATTAAAATCTATACATCTTACCCATGGGGAAATCACAACCTCCTTAGGAAAAAAATTTATGAACACATCAGTGATAATAGGTAGCAACCCTGCCTATTCATCCATTATTCCAAATGATAGAGTTTATATCTAAAAAATATTATAACTCAAAGAATGTATGGCCTATATGACTCTACTAATCTCAAAATAACACAACACACTATCCATTATCATCACAAATTACAACATAACAATGTAGAAATTGATAATATTGATTAAAAATACAACTTTTTCTTATTGAGTATGACATCATACAGTGTTACGTAAATGTAAATGAAATCCTTAGAGGACTTATGATACCTTATAATCACCACACCCCCACTATAAACATCATTTATAGTCATTTAACAAACGAATATAGATATTTGTACCTTGGTATTTGGTATCCTCTATACGATGATTGTTAAGGAAATGACCAATTAAGGTTAAAAATGGAGGGGAAAATCATAAATAAAATAAATCATAATCCATGGTTAATGTTAAATATATATTTTATCTAATTATATATCTCATCTATGTAACTGAAAATTCTATAACAAAAAACATGTCCACCCCCGACTCCACTTTACTTTTTATGACCACCTCAATGATTACACTCAATACTATGTCATTTTGGGTGATGAACATCGTCATTATGTCCTCTTATGCCATCATATCATCCTAGTGTGATATATTTATATGGTCCCAATTGATGGTATTCCCCCTATGATGTCAAATATTCTTGAGGATGAAATTGAAATTTACCGTCCACAGTATGATAATCCTTAAGGATTTTTTGGAATTGAAACCACTAATGACTATATATCCCACATGAATAACACAAGTACATATCCTCTAGTAGGATTATGGGAAATATGTTTTACAGTGAAATTGAGGCAACACTACTAAAATTTATAGCCTTACAACACAAATTTTAATGATTCGGACAACTCACACCCTCTGAAGACTACTCAACTATTTGAGGGATCCAAATGGATCACTTCAAAAGATGAAACTGGTTGTCCATGCATCCTATCATTAATCTAATATATGTTATAAACTTGAATGTTTAATTCAAGAATTAAGCTTAAGTATCCTCCTCAAGAAACAGATCAGGGGTAAACTATTGGCGGTCTACAATCCTAACCTCATGTTCCCCCACAATCAGACTTCTGAGAAGATGATAATTTATCTCACGCCACTTCACCACCATCATTTTTTTAATAAAAAATATATATATGAAATGGATTTGTGAAATCGACACAAGATTCTTCATCCATATGTATTTCATTGAGATAGTATATCCACCTCTACTGCACTTCTTCTTGCATCTGACTAATAGCTAATGGGGAGGTGAATCATTTCTCACATCAGATAAAATGATTTCAACTTTGACATACCATGCCTATAATAACTTTGTACCCCCATTGGATTGAATCTATTCAATAACTCTTTGTCTATATAGATATACAATTAAGTCAAATACATAATAGAAATTATAAGTTGTAAATAAAATGTGTATTTTCACATTGTTCACCATAAAATGATACATCAATTAAGAATACAATAATGGTGTGAGGATTCACCATAATCCACTATACTCATGTTTGGTTCATATTTGAATTTAGGTCACCATTTTTAGGTTCCAAGTTAAACTATTCATACAGCGGTTATGAATGGATTATTATAGATATAAAAAAATCTCTCTTATTCTACACCATGGACTAATTTATCAAAGTATAAGGTAGTTTATACATGGGAAGAACTGCTCAAAATTTTTAAAACATGAAGTTATCTATATTATCAGTGAAATTTTTTAATTCTCCTTATATCATCATCCCAAAGATGATGCTTCACTAAGACTCCCATAATATATATTCAGATTCATTGAGTAATCAATGAGATCAAATTCTTAATCAGGGAGATAGATCATCATCTTTCACACATGATTATTGAAACAACACTCGTTTCAATAAATAATGAATATTCCATCAATGTATTACTCTTTTTGAACACCTTATCGAACAACATGAAATGTAAATTCATCAGTTTACTTTCCTATTTAAATTATTATTGAATATTACAAGATATATTCAATGTAATTATGTATATGGATCTCCTCAATATTTCACTCTTGTAAAGTAGATGTACTATTGGAGAACATTTCTATTCCAAAATTATAGTGAGTATTTTTTAATTTCTTCCATGCATCCAACACAATATATAATTATCGATATTTATTAATAATACACTAATATACCATGATCATTCTATGTGATCAACATAATTAAATATCTTGAAATACATCCAATTAGGTCATATCAATTCTAATATTCACTATACAAATATTCTACTTCAAAAAAGTCTTAAATCTTCATGATATAATAGAAATTTCATCATCATGGAATGATATCTTTTATTATGTTACAATATTTTATTTATAACCACATCAAAAAAATATATAAAATAACCCAGTTAATGTTTCCTCAATGAAAGATGCAAGATCATAATATTTTCATTAAATCTCATTTGATCCTTAAAAAATTGAGAAGTAACATTATTCTTCATGAAAAGTACCAATAACATAAAACCTCTTATTTTTGTCTTCATATAATAATTGAATAACAAAAAATGAAATCACTAGGTCGTGATATAATCAAAAACCATTACAAATTGTGGAGATAACCTCACAGAACATCTTATTTCATAGACACACAAATTTTACTTTGATTTACACTAATGAATGGATTCATCCAATAGTAATTACATCATCACTCAATTTAGTCTTACATATCTTCTGTTAATGAACAATGATATTATTTATTTAATTGTGCATAAAAAATAATTCTCATATATATCCTATCTATTTATCTGATTAATATCACACTTCTTCTAAATATTATTAATCATTCATATATATCAACATGTTTTTTCACGCTCTCCCTCTTCATATTGGATATATATATATATATTTTTCACATCTATATACATCTTTTGGAGAAATTATTTAAGAGTAATTTTTTTATTCAGTCCTTAACGTATATCCTATTCCAAAAATTATAATAATACAAAACCATTTTAATCTCACATGGGATATGTTTAAATATAGTCAATAATTATATGACATAGTAAGATTTTCCTCTAGAATACTTCAACAAACCTACTCTAAATATCACCCTTCATACTCAATCTTCATCCAACACATCATAATATTAGAATAGAAAATATATTAATTAATCACCTACTATGAGTCATGATCTTCTCATTCCACGATCTTGATATGTAGAAAAATATACGTGTCAAAATTTACCATCAACAAATCCTAAAATTATTATTATCAAATCTATCAAAAAACTCATTTTATAAAATTCTCCCACTTTAGAATTTTTTTAAAATAATTCAATATATACTACAATATCGTTTATTAGACCAAAATTTTCATGACACCCACCCCCCCAATGAGTACCCCAGAAAATACGGTAAGGATAAATGCTATATGGTGACTTCTTGAGCCTCTCCTCCAGTTAGACCCATGTCTGAGACCATTATAGATGTTATGATAAAAAACCAGATCAGATAAATAACCCCTTATAGACACATGTAGAGTAGAGATATAAGATAGATACACAAATAAATAGCTAGTTTTATATAAAAATGAAATCCAATGTTCAAATAAGAAAATTCATAGAATATAAAAAACTACTGGAAGGAAAACTAGATGTACCAAAAAGGTAATATCATCAGAAAATATGTAGATGGCCTACCTTATAAAACTAGGGATGCCACCCATGTTGTACATTCATAGTGACGTGTAAAAAATATAACATAAACAAGTCTCGTATATAACCGAACAATATAAAAAACTATTGTAAAATACATAATAAAATAATTACATTAAATGAAAACCATAAAATAAAATATATCTTGACTAAACCAGAATGTATAAAAGGACAAGGCGGACATGTTACCATGTGACCTACCATCAACTCCAAATGAAACTGAATTGTATAATATGATCAGAAGATAATAAAATATGAAACATTATGCCCTTAATATTACCTATATCCTTCAATATAACATCTACAACCTCCCAAATTCCAAATTTGGGTGTCAAAATAATGACATATAGGATACCACCATAATTAATATAAAAATTAAAATTTCTAAAATGTTATAGTTCAAGGTTTTAAAACAAAAAAAAATTAAAAAGTATTTTTTTATTAATTTGAAGGAATCTATAAATCATTTTCCCTCTATTTTTATTAAATATAGTCATATTCTCATATCAATAAATCTAACAATTTGGGGAGATAAAATAAGAAATAATATCCATACACTAAGAGGTAATCTATAAAGAAAATATCCATGAAATAACCTATCATGTGAAGAAATGTGATAAAACATAATATATAGACTTCGGACCAATAATCCATGATAAATAAATCATTGGATAAAAAATTATAAATTTAAAAGAACTCCATTTTTTACATAACATACGGGAATGCGTAGTAGACATAATAGATCCTAAACCATGCACACATTGGTACCAAAAAATATTGAGTCCTACCACAATCCCTCAATATCCCAAAATTAACCCTCAATGGTTCTACACTCATTAAGGTTACCCATGTATATTTACTGATACACACATGGTTACCAATGTTCAATTGACTAAATCCTTTTAAAAACAATACTCATAATTTATAAACCATTTTAAATTCCATGAAAATAATAATTGGTATTTTAGAACACCATTCCAATCCAAAACTATCATTAAATAATTTAATCAAACACATTGTGTTAAAAAATCATCAGTAAATGAAAATCCCTTTTAAAATATTTATTCCCTTGAAATCCCTTGAAACCAAAAATCACGTCAATTCAATTAAAAAATTATGGATCATTACAAGAATAATATGAAATTAAGGGAATTAACCCCTTTTATAGAAACACCATTTTCAAGAATGATAGAACTAAATCATCATTTATTAATGGATATTAGAAAACCATGGACCAGCCTTTAGAAGCCAAGACATGACAAGAAAAAGAAAAAGATATATAAAAAACACAATTCATCCAAAAAAACTAATACCATATCGAATTCCACAACCATGACTAAACACAAAGAGGAAATAGTTGGAATGATTACCTAGAAGGAAAAAAATGAACAAAAATAATGATCAATCACTAAACAAGTGGTCTTGAGGGTGAAGATATCTCCAAAATTATCCCAAATTGACTAGGTGTTCGAGAGGGAGGGTCGTGGAAAGAATGAGATGAAAATCATCCATACATCACCATAACAACACAATCCATGATAATTTAAACTTGTGAAATCCCCTTAAACCTTGTGGAATTGATGCGCGCCTATTGTAGGGTTTAGTAAATGAAATTTTATATTCCTAATGTACCAAAATGGCTAGCCAAGGTCATCTCACATGAGGAGTGAACTTAGTTATTCAGTCACTTAATATAATTTTCCTAAATTAATTAATTTTTTTTGTTTTTTTATCTATGAATGTGATAAAATTTAAATGAATTAAAAGATAAAACAAACATGTAATTATAAAATTTAATTAGTGAATAAATAACATGGCTTTTAAGGTTTCATTTATTGCTTCCATCATTCTCTGTGTATGTGTTTACATTATGTTTGATAATTAAATTCTTAGATATTATGAACGAACTAATATTATTTTATTTATTTTTTTGAATTATTGAATGTATTTATATATATTAATTTCACTCATCCTATAATCAATGTTTATGCAACACCTTCATTGATAGTGTGACATCTCCCAGGACCTGGCTCCATCGTATGTCATTTCAACCACTAAATGAATCAAATCCATCGTATGAAGATATCATATCCATTATAATGGAGGGAAAATATTTAATAAAGTAATATAAATTAGTTTGAGATCATTATCATGGTTTAATATCATCTCACCCATATAAATTAATTTTCGTCATCACAATAATAATAAAACATATGATTTTATGCACAGAATGAATGGAATTGCAACATACCTCCTTCGGGCCAAGCCTCAGGTTATCCCATTATTTTATATTCTAGGAGGTCATGGTGGTAAGATAATAAATAAGATAATAATAAAATTAAATAAAAAATTAAATAATTAGTATGAGAAAAAGAGAATAAAATCACACACATGAAATCACAAACTAAAAATAGATGATAAGAAGATTAAATGGGAAGAATATGGGGAAGAAAAGAGGGTAGATGGGTGGAATAAAGAAAGAAAATTAAAACCACGAATGAATTAGATATTATATAAAAGAAATTATATTAAAATTACATTGATACTAAAAATATAGTAAATATTAAAAAAATTAATCAAAAAAATGAAAAGAAATTGGAATAGAAGCTTCCCTACCAGAATATGTCTTCTGAAAGATGGATCATGTTTCATCCACCATCTCATAAATTCACCCCAAAGAACCTTATTATTGGTGTTATGAATTTAATTTATTAAATTATATAAAAATTTAACCTAAATTGGATTCTCATATAAGATGTTATGGAATAAATACTAATTGTAATGTTTTTTTGGTTAAGTTTTCCAAAAATGTGTCTTCAATGTATTCTGTTAAATGGACAAATTAATGATTTCATAACTCCATTAAGTTTATTTTTTAAATTATCCTATGAGTACTTATTCAATTCATTTTGGAATCACATCAATTATTAATTTTCATCCAGAGTTATTCTTCAGTTATAGAGGTGGGATCCACATTGTCAACCGAGAAGGTTTTTTAACATCAATGATTTTTTTGGCCATTATATGTTAGAATCGTCTTATGTTCCATCATACAAATATGAACCCAATGAAAAGAGGAATCCAATAAACATATATTCATATCAATTTTATCTTACTTGTAAATTTTATTCTCTAAATACTAAAGGTACATAAAATAGTTTCATTTTCAAAATTATTCATTTTTCTCATTTTATCCCAAAACACACCATAACTCCATAAATTGTTGTAAATAAGTTAAAATTGATAAATTTGGAGGGTTTAAATGATTTAAATTCATATATAGAATTATTAAAATATTATTTTTATCAATTCCTCAACACTTAAACCATTCTTTTACTCTATAATAAAATCTCAACATTGAATTTAGAGGGGACCAATGTTTCCAATAATAAAATCTTCAAGTTATAACATCAAAAAATTATCAATTTAAAATATAAATTTTAAAAATACACATAAAACATTAATTTAATTTCAAATTTTTCAAAGAAATAATAAATTCATGCATTTTACTTTTCCCCTCTTAAAAATTATGTTACTTCTCTTTTTATTCATTCATGATCCTCAATTAATTATTATTAGACATGTCAAGTCGTGGTTTACCTCATATGGAACTTTTCTCTCATATATAGTTATAAAATTCAAGTGGAGTTTTGATAATATCATTAGAACAAGATCATTATCCATATAATTTTAAAGTAACTACATTCTACACTTTTAAAAGTTAGAGTCGCACAAAATCATGAGGGCTTCCATTAAAGGTTCCAATGAATCTAAGGCTTAGAGTTGGTTATAATTGATGTTTCACAATTACTGCTCAATGAGGAGGTTTATCTCTTAATTAAAATGAATGATATCGAAAATAAATGTTTAGTCATACACTCCACTACAATTTTGAAACTCCCACATCCCCAAAACTAAATTTGAAGGTTATGGTCAGATAAATCATAATGAATGATTTATGCACCCTATTGAATATATTTTTTGTACATTTATACTTGTTTTTTCCTTTTCAAATTATTTTTTTTAATTTGTTGTTAAAATTTATTATTATTATAAAGCTCACATCCAATACCTAACCATGGTTGATAAAATATTATGTCTAGTCACGATGATTTTTTCCCCAAATCAAAACCCATTTTTCTTATTTTTGGGTTATTTTTGTCATTTTCCATTTTTTAATTCAATAGGGGAAAATAATGAGTATCATGAATTAATCAAATTCCTAAATTTATTCTCACAGTAATCACCCCCACATTTATTCTTTACAATTTAAATCATCCCTTTCACCACGAATTTCTTCGCCCTCACTCTTCAACTTTAACGTATCATCTAATGTACTAACTGGAGGGTAGGAATGGATATAAATGGCTTAAAACAAGGTCCATCCCTAAAAAACTCATTCATGGTTTCCATGGTTCAAATAATAATTGATATAAACATGATCTATTAAGGATAATGTCTTTCCATAATATCCCTAAATTATCTTTAATATGTTCTTTTATAGTCATTACTTTGATAAAGTTCAATAAAATTTCTAGTATATGACATTTCCTAGGATCACTAAAGAAATATTCTTAAGAAAAATTGAATTACATAGTCTAGAAATCCACTCTGGAAAAGAAAAATGATATAGGTGAATCAATCAAGGCATGATTAATAGTAAAAAATTATTTCACATGAATTCTATAAATTTAAAGCATAAAAAATGTTAGCGAATCTCATTTACATTAATCAATTAGTTTTATTTAATTAGGAGTCCTCATTTTAGTATCCATGCTTTACATTAATAATTAAGTTCTCTATTCTAATCATTCAATATAACAACCATTTAAATATATAAAATGGAATCCCAAAATTTATTGTAAACTCATGTCATCAAGATAAGTCAAGTAAATAATGAAATCAAGAGTGGGCATGATATTTCTGTTTAAGGCTCAAAACATGTTGTCAGTAAAAAATATAGGGATTTTAAAAGATAAAAATTAAAACTGAACTCCATTTTAAAATAAATCTTAGTCATCACTCCTCCTTTTCCATTTGGGTCTTCCATGTTCCATCATCAACCATCAAAGAAAAATACTCAATTAATCACTGCAGTCATTCCAATAAATCTTGAAAATATAAGTGGGAGTGCGCTGCATATTAGATTAATTCTATTGATCAAACTGAAATATAAATTTCTGGAAATAATTTTAAGATAAATCATGGTTAGATACCCCATGTGGGACCCATATTTTTACTACATCTACAGAGAAGTACTAGTTATAATCCAATGTTTACTGATGGTTGGGGATTCTATAAATTGAACCACCACATATGGCTTTTCCCAGTTCCCATTTACATATTATTTTTTTAGGATAATTCCATTTAAAGAGTACAACAGATCTACCCCTTCATAATGTGTTACATATTTCACATAGTGTCAGAATAAATTATGTAACCTCATCCTCTTTTATTACTTATTGTGCAATGTCTTATCCACAATAAAGTGATTTCTCAAGATTTGATGCAAGAAAAAAATAATCAGAGGGTGTTTCAAAATATAAATTTTATATATTAATTTAAAATTATTTACTTTTAAGATAGGAATCTTGTGTCTCTTGTTCTTTAGGAAAATCTATTGGGGTCTCTTCCTATACTCCATACCATAAATGTTTTATGTCTTAAATTGTCTACAGGTGTTCCTCAATAGGTGCAACTTGTTTTTTATCATCATCTTCCATGGAATAATACAAATTGTCTAAATATGAAAATTCAAAACTAATAGGTTTGATTCTCAATTTAGTTTCAATATAATTAAAAGATTTTATGATCAATATTGTATCATCTCACTATGTTGGTTCAAATTTAATCTCTTATTCCTTTTAGAGTTCCTCTTAGACTCTTTATTCAATGGATAGACGTAAGTAGCCAGTCTATTCCATCCTTTCTTATAATTCGACAACATGGGTGGTTTATTCTTCTTTTAAGGCTATATAGGGGTGCATTGGTGGTTTCTATCATACTTTTTATGGAATTAGGAGATCATGTTTAATTTAAATTTCTCCCCATTTTCTCCAAAATTTATCCTAATTCACAAGATCTTCATCTCTTAAACCAGTAGAAAAAGATATTTCATCAATCTACTCTATAAATGGGTGTTTGAGGTGAAATTTATCTTCAAGAAAATCCTATTTTACCCCATCGGTTTCTTAAAAATCAAAAACTAGTGGGGAATTTTCTTCAATAGCTTGGTCAGTCTCTTCCTCGAGTTCTAGCTAAGGTTTCTCCATTAGTACTCGAAGGTAGTCAAATTATATTTCCATTTTTATCCCAAATTCATCTAGAGTATTTCCCATACTTTCCTCAAAATAGATCAATATAATCATTTTATGCTTCTTGATATTACACATACAAGTAATATTACCATGAATAATAATTTTAATTTAAATAGAACATGGAAAAATGGGGTTTTCAATTTTTTATAATAAATAAATAAATGAAAAACATTTTAAAAATTTGAATTTATAAAAATTGATTGAAATAACTATTTCCCTCCCCAGAAATTGTATTAGTTTTTATGTACACGTGATTTAGGGTGTGGAAAAAGCAATCTTATTTTCTTAATGCAGTTCAAAGTCTGACTAGGGTCATCTCACTTGAAGATTTTTCTCAGTTGTTCCCTCACTTAATTTAATTCCCCTAACTAATTATTTTTAACGAATATAGGAAAGTGGAAAAACATAAATTAAATAAAATATTAAACTAACATGAAATGAAAAAATTTAATTAGTGATGAAACAAAATAGACTTTTTGGTTTGGTTTGTGGGTTCCATAATTCTCTTTATTTATGTTCATAATATGCCTTATTATTAAATTATGAGATCTCATGCATGAATTCTTTTATTTAATTTAAGGTTTTCAAATATTGAATTCATTTAGAAAACATAATTTCACCTCATCCTATAATCAAGGTTAATGACAAACCTCGATCGAGAGTGTGACATCTCCAAGGGAATGGCTCCATCATATGTCATTTCAAGCACTCAATAGATCAATTCAATCATATTAAGATCTTGTATCTTATTGAAGGTAGGTAAATGATTTAATAAAAGAATGGAAATGAATTTTTTAATAACCCGATATTTTATGAGAATTAATCTTTTTTAATTTCATTAATGCCTTGTGTTGTACACTACATCAAATTTAGCTTGTGCAATACGCAACACCGTATTAGCTTGCAGTATAAGAAACACTATTATTGGCTCGTGTTACACACAATTTCCTATTTGTTTTGTAGAAATTATTCTACACAACATTAAGTATATTTTTTGTTTAATGTATAAATGAAATAGGTTTTGAATTATGTTATACGCAATACCAAAGGGATCTTGCACTACATGCATCCCTGACTTGGCTTTCATTACACGCAATCACGACCTTCCTCGATAGCGTGTGTAGTACGTAATACCAAGTTTCACTAAACAATGATATATTGTTATAATAATATTATGGACTAGCCGTTATGAATAGTATTAACTAACTTTTTAATTTTATAACATTATTATTCATCTTAAACATTTTCTAGAATATATTATGCGAACAAAATAAATTCTTCGGGTAAAATAAGTATTTTTTAAAAAATGTAGTTTTGTCGTCCTTTGATGGTGAACCCACATTAAATCTAGTTTTTGACAGGATTATAAGTTAAATTTTAAAAAATAAAATTCTTATTTGGAATCAGGATATAAAAATTTACTTTTGATTAATTTTTCATATTATTCTGATAACATTCATATTTTAATGAATAGTAAAAACACGATATATTTTAATTAAAAAAAACTTTTTTTACTCTTAATAATGTATATGGTTAAATTATAATATTTAATGGTTTTAAAGTATAAATATAATATATTTTTACCATTCATTAGAATTGATTTTACATTTAATTCATAGGTAAAATCATTTCAATCTTTTGCAATGTTTTATCTTTAAAAACTTGTTTTCTTAACAACGAGATTAATTTTATATTAATTTATGCAACTTCTGTGATTTGAATTTGGAAAATTTGATTCCATATTTGGAATCAGTATGTCCAAATTATGTTAATAAGCTACTTTTTATTTTTAGTCGTTATGAATAGTAACTACGGTAAATTTTATTTACAATTGTTAAAGGTAAATTGGGTAATTAAGGGTAAATATAATATTATAAAATTACTCTAACACTTTTCCTAATATAATTGGATGATTATATTTTACCCTAAATCATACTTGGGTAGAAATGGAATCTAATGTAACCCACTTTTATTTGATTAAGACCTTTTATTTATTTTATTTAAATGAAAGTGAAATGTCTCCCCCGTACTTTAATTATTAGATGATTTTTAATATAATGTTATATAGAATATATATTTGATTATAAATACTTATTTTAAATCTAAAACTTTTTTATTTACCATGGTAATTTATTTTTAATTTTTAAGAAATATTTAATTACCTTAATAGCTTATACATTAATGATGAAGAAATTTTTTATTTTGTGAAAAATCAATAATATAGTTTTCATTAAATTACAAATACCTCTGAAAAGGACCTGAAACATGACCAAACATTATTTTTCGAGTAAATCTATACCCTAATCATCGAAGGGTGAATTTTTGGACCATTTGGAGCCTTATGAAACCTATTAGGACATTTATATTATTTTATTTTAAATGATGTCAAAGATGTAACCTTCATAATTTAATAAATATAACAATTTAACTGTTGTGATTTTAAGATGCTAAATTATAGTAAAAATATTTCTATGAAATTTATTATATTTATCTTCATCATAGGATTTTAATAATTTTTATACAAAAAATAATTATATTAAATAATTATACAAAAATGTTGTAGTAATTATTTTATTATGAGATATACCAAATAAATGGTTTTAAAAATATTAAAATAAATAATATATGAACTAATTTTTGTTCCCCGTGATTTTTTTTGATGAATATGACATGTTAGGTATCTATTATATATATTGTTTTGATCACATATTATGTCTGGTTTTCATTTAAATTCAAATAATGAATATTGTGAAAATTGATACTATTGATATTTTATAAAAATAACATATTATTAAATTATTTAAAAATCACAAAATATTTAAAAACATAAAATATAAATTTATTTGGTTTAAAGGTTATAAATTATCCTATTATGGTAAATTTACAACATTTAATTTTGTATTTATAACAAATTATAATTTATAATTTTATTACCACAAATAAATTCAAATTGATTAAATAATGATGAATCAAGTTGATAAGGTTTATAATAAACAAAAAAAATGTCTAATTTTTATTGTTTGATGATATTACAACCATATATCATCTCATATTCTAATAGAGTCATTTTTGGAGGTTTTTAAGTGGGGTTACATTTTATTATTAATTAATATTTTTAAGGTTTCCAAAGGTACCCCTATCATCCCTTATAAAAGGGCACCTCATCCCTCTTCTTTTTACACAATTTTGAGCCTTCAAGCTCGGAAAAACCCTGTCAACTTACATTATCTAATTACCTATAAACATTATATAGGTTCTTTTATCTTCAAAAGACCATCTCTAGGGCCTTAATAGGAGGACAAGAAGAGGCGCGTCAATGAAGAGGTAATATCTTTTACCGATTATATCCAATTTATTTCTTCTTCTACTTATTCTTCTTTATTTGTTTCATCATAAATTAATAACACAAGTATCACTCATATACTGATATGTTATTATAAATATGAAACAACCCTATTTCATCTTCTATCCAACTTACGGAAAATGAAATCAACGCATGTGCGTACGTATGGAATACCGCCTCCACGTCGTGGTGTAATCGGTTTTCCACCACCACCTAACTTGGATGGGTATAATGGTGTAAATAAATAACTATATATTATTATTGTAAAGATATATTGATTCTTTAATATTATACATAAATTTCAATACAATTCCCCGATCATGGGATTGATATCATCGATCGTGCGTACGTACGGACTACCGTATCCTCAAATGCGATGAGATTCATTTTCCATGATTAACAATTCATGTATGATTATAAAGTATATATAATAAATAATCATTAAAGATATTGCATAATAGTGATATTGTATTTGTGTAAATATATGTTTCATTTACGTAATTCCATTTAATTTAATAAGGAAATGAAAACAGTGTTCATCCGTACGTACGGCCTACCGTCTCCATGAATGGTGTATTTCATTCCATTTATCGATCTATCATATATATTTATATAATGAATATATATTATATATAAATCATGTTTTAAATTATTTAATTAATTAAATCAGGATAAAAGTAATAATATCAAGAAAAACATGTCGAAACACGTACGATAAATGAAAGGATTTTATCTAAAACCCAGCTTTAACATGGAATTTACAAAAGAACGGGTAATATAAAGTGCTATGTGAACCATATATGATATCATATCAATGAATATGATTCATTAATAAGTCAATGACATTATTTAAATCATTATACTGGATTTTCGGATACATATGAAGCATATTGGACATAATGTAAGGGATAATTTTACAATCTCATTTTTATCCGAGATTGCTTATACGTTAGTATTTACTGGGGTTATATTTTTCATCCATGTCCATAAATTTTTTTTCATAAAGTGTTTAAAATTCTTCCATGTATGTTTAAAGTCATGTTTACCCTTCTTTGAATTTTTCTTTGTGTTATGGTTGGAATCTTTCTTTTGTTTACCATACGTGGTACTTTTTGACTTTTTTGTTAAAAGTACGAGGATAATGTTTTTTTTACTTATACGACATGAACAGATTTTTACGGTTTCATAATTCATTATTTTAATGAATCTTACTAAAAAATATTTAATGACTATTTTCAACAAAATCCTTTTCTTTTAAAATTGCATGGCATTTTCTGAAATGAAAATGATTTTGAAGAAGAAAGGATTTTTTCCTCCAGAATTCATTTCAAGTGTTTTATCAAAACCATTTTCCTTCTACGATGATATTATTTCATATGTGTATGTTTCAATTATAATATCTCTATGATTTACATGGTTTCACATCTCTTTGGATGAAATGATATCCATTTGTTTTATATGGATTATGTTATGATAGGATGATGTTTGTGAAACCCATTTTATTCTTTGGGATATGATGAATGATTTATGTTTATGTTGTGGAACACGTAAGAATGATTTCATTTTGAGAAGGGTGGAACTTATATATACCTCCAATGCATTGGGTAAAGATTTATATCTCATGAGATAGACATAGTTTGAATAGTAAGTTAATCTGGTTCAGTGTTACAGGACTGGAATGAGGAGTGAACTTGATTCAGAAAGGGAATTTGTCTACTAAGATGGTCTTGGTAGTAATGGCTTGGCTACTATGGAAATCATATCATGTGATTAATGGTTTTCTACAATTACATGTTTTATTCCCATTCTATTTTATCATGATTGATGTTACTTTATGATATATTCCTTACGTAGTTCCAAGATTCATGTCTTTGCTCAAGATTTTGATGTTTATATTTTATGTTCAAGTTTTTGCATTCAAATGTTTATGGATTGTTTAATGTTCTCTATGTTTACCCTTACTGAGCATTTGAGGTCACCATTTTTATGTTTTTTTTTCAGGATATAATGAAAGGTTTTTATGCAACAAAACAAAAGGGGAAGATCCTTATGGGAGATGTTAAAGATCTTTCACCGTGATTAGAAGATTGTTTTTCGAGTTTCCAAAGACACTAAACTATTACGATCCTTGAGTGTTGGTTTTTGACATGTATTAAGTATTCTGAAAAAGTAATGTAATGTCCAAGTACGTCATGTTTGGGGTCTCTATAGTTGGTATCAGAGAAAAGGTTTAGTTAACCTTTGGAAACTAGGATGTGAAAACATTAGTGAGATCTCTAGAGATATTTCTATGGTATGTCTAGGGATGTTCCTAAGGTTATGTATAAGTATAGGTTATAGTCCTAGAATTATGATAACGATCATGAATAACCTATGATTAAACCTATGATATAAGATATTGAAAGAACTCCCCTTGATTATGTTGTTTTCCTAGTATGATTTTCCTCCCACACTATTCTTTTTGGGTTTTAGAAAATGTCTAGAAACTGGAAGATTCACGATAATGGAGGATATGATGGACAATGGAATGATATTTTTCATGAGCAGCCAAATGAAACGGGATTTGGAAGTCCAAACATTGTTATTATACCTAATCAGAAATATCATAATATGATCAATAATCACATCTTTGGTAAGCTTCCTGACTCAGCTAATAAGAGAAAGATGGAGTTTCATGATGATTATAGAGGAAAGAAAGTTCAATCTCCATTATATAAACCATGTGGTAAGAGGCATTAGGGGGAACGTTTCAAAGCAACTGGAAGATGCTTCGGGTGTGCAAAATAAGGAAACAAAGCCAGTAATTGTAAAGGAAAGGTTTCAATTAACACCATGGAAAAGGATAATGGTATTTCTAAGACATCAACAACAGTTAAATGTTTTAAATGTGGAATGTACGGGCATTATGCAAACCAATTCTCAAAGGGAAAATTTCATGAAGATAATCTGCATGGTCGTATGGGTAGTATTTATGTTGATGATGATGAAGAGAATACAAATGATATATGAGATGAAAGAAATGATGAAGCTCAGTAAGTGGTTTAAGAAGGTAGTGGAATGATTTTATGTTTATCAAAAATAATGTATGGTACTATGTAATAAATAAAAATCTAATGATTGTTACACTGTTTTCTTTCCTTGAGTTTTTTAAAGTATATGATGTATGGTACTGGTAACAATTAATGGTTATTCAAATATTTTTGGAAGGTAGATGATATGTACACAATGAAATGATAAGGATATAATGAGATGTTTGATATTATTAATTATCTCATGACTGGTATAAGGACAATGTGATATCATGGTTTGAGTATACAAATTTTTGGGATTTTGGTATGTGGAAAGAGTTAACTTCTGACAACATTCATGTTTTCAATATGGTTCAATGGGCATTCATTTTTCAAGAGAATACATGATTAAGGAATTCACATGTTTGGAATGTGACCAACAATATATATATATATCTTATGATATACGGGAGATAAATGATTGTATTCAATGCTTGGTAGATGACCATTCTAGTAATCGTTTTTTTATACTATGAGATTGGACAAAAGTATTTTGGATAAACCTAATGATTGGAAAAGATTAAGTTAGACATAAGATAGTATTTTTTTTAAGGCTAGAACATTTTTTTATTTTATAATAGTATAGTTTTTTAAAAAAGGACAGCCCATAGGACGGGCGACAACTCGTCACGTTGGACAAGGTTACGGAAATCGAACCCACAACTGAAGTGCGACAGGCCTTTATCGCCTACCACTGGACTACAGGAAGTCCCTGGTTAGTAGAAACTAGTTTTATTTTATTAACCGGTATGATAGATGAAATATAAGTCCATTTTTGGAATCATATATGATTAATCTTAGCATAAATGGTCTTATGTATATTTAATAAATTTTAATAAACATTCTACGATAGAAACAGTTGGAATGACCTATCATTCAATCGCATGATCTGCTAACACTTCACGAATGAAAAATTCAACTTCATTTCATTAAGATATAAAGTGGAAATTGTTGAAGGGACGAACAACGGTGAGATTGTACCAAAATCAAGTAAGTATTCAACAATTTCTCAAAATTAGGGAAATGATCATGAGAACTAAAAACGTTGTCCAAGTGTCCTCATATCTGATGAATCAGATGGTACCTTAAATCATCAAAAACTTATGGCTTTGTGATTGTTGGAATTTTCATAGCCATTTCCTCTACCACTCTCCATCAGAACATGATGGTAAGATTTTTATTCCATATCCATATTTCCACCTATGTTCTCCTATGTGGAAATACAGTGATGGGTTAATTTGGGTAACCATTATGTTTTATACTTCACTTATTAAAAATCTGTTTTAGTATTCCTTTTTATGATGTGGGTTTTATGAAAGAAACTTTCAAGTAGTAAACCATTTACAACCCTAACAAATTTCCAGGGAGAAATTCATTTTAAGGGGGGTAGAATGTAACAACCCACGATTTTATGAGAATTATTCTTTTTAATTTCATTTATGTCTTGTGTTGTACGCTACACCAAATTTATCCTGTGCTATACGCAACACCGTATTTGCTTGCAGTATACACAACATTATTCTTGGCTCGTGTTACACACAATTTCAAGTTCATTTTGTAGAAATTATTCTATGAAACATTAAGTATAGATTTTTTTTAATGTCTAAATGAAATAAGTTTTGAATTACGTTATATGCAACACCAAAGGGATCTTTCATTACACGTATTCTTGACCTGGCTTGCATTACACGCAATCACGACCATCCTTGATAGCGTGTGTAGTACGCAATACCAGGTTTCACTAAACAACGATATATTGTTATAATATTATTATGGAATATCCATTATTTATAGTATTAAATAAATTTTGAATTTTATAACATTATTATTCATCTTACTCATTTTCTAGAACATGGTATGTGAACAAAATAAATTTTTCAGGTAGAATACGTATTTTACAAAAAAATGCCGTTTTTCATCTTTTGATGGTGCACCCACATTAAATCTAGTTTTTTATAGGTTTATAAGTTCAATTTCACGAAATAAAATTCTTCTTTGGAATCAGGATATATAAATTTACTTTAGATAACTTTTTCATATTATTCTGATAACTTTCATATTTTAATCAATAGTAAAAACACGCTATATTTTAATTAAAAACAACATTTTTCATCGTAATAATTTAAATGGTTAAATTATAATATTTAATGGTTTTAAATTATAAATATAATATATTTTTACCATTCATTAGAATTAATTTTACATTGAATTCATAGGTAGAATCATTTCAATCTTTTGCAATGTTTTAACTTTTAAAACTCGTTCTCTTAACAACGGGATTAATTTTAAATTGATTTCTGCAACTTTTGTGATTTGAATTTTAAAAATGGATTACATATTTGGAATTAGTAGGTCCAAATTATGTTAATAAGATACTTTTTATTTTTAGTCATTATGAATAGTAACTACGGTATATTTTATTTACCATAGTTAAAGGTAAATCGGGTAATTCAGTTTAAATATAATAATATAAAATTACCCTAACACATATCCTGTTATAATTGGCTGATTATATTTTACCCTAAATCATAATTGTGTAGAAATTGAATATAATTTAACCCACTTATATTTGATTAAGACCTTTTACTTATTTTATTTACAGGAAAGTGAAATGTCTCACTCAAACTTTAATAATTAGATTATTTTTAATATAAGATTATACAGAATATAAATTGGATTATAAATACTCATTTGAAAGATAACTCGTTTTTATTTACCATGGTAATTTATTTGTAATTTTTAATAAATATTTAATTACCTTAATAGCATATACATTAATGATGAAGAAATTATTTATTTAGTGAAAAATTAATAATATAGATTTTATTAAAATAAAAATACCTATGAAAAAGACCAGAAACTTGACCAAACATTATTTTTCGAGTATATATATACCCTAAGAATACACGGGTCTATTTGTAGACCATTTGGAGCCTTATAAAACCGATTAGGACATTTATATTATTTTATTTTAAATGATGTCAAACATGTCACCTTCATAATTTAATAAATATAACAATTTAAATTTAGTGATTTTAAGATGATAAAATCGAGTAAAAATATTATTAATAAAGGTATTATATATATCTTCATTATAGGATTTTATTTTGAATTTTTATGCAAAAAATAATTATATTAAATAATTATACAAATATTTTGTTGTAATTATTTTATTAAGAGATATAGAAAATAATGGTTTTAAAAATATTAAAATCAATAATATATGAAAAACTTGATGTTCCCCATAATTGTTTTGATGAATATGACATTTTAGGAATATATTATATTTTTTCGAACATATCTTCAGTGTGGTTTTTATTTAAATTCAAATAACGAATATTGTCAAAATTGACATTTTTGATATTTTATAAAAATAACATATTATTAAATTATTTAAAAATCACAAAAATATTTAAAATCTAAAAATATAAAATTATATGGTCTAAAAGGTTATCAAGTATCCAATTATGGGATGTTGACAACATTTAATTATGTATTTATAACAATTTAAAATTTAGAATTTTATTACCACAAATAAAATTAAATTGATTAATTAATGATAAACCAAGTTGATAAGGATTAAAATAAACATAAAACATGTCTAAATTTTATTGTTTGATTATATTAAAACCTTATCTAATCTAATATTCTAATTGAGTCATTTTTGGAGGTTTTTATGTTGGGTTTCATTTTATTATAAAAAATAATTTTAAGGTTTCCAAAGGTGCCCCTCTCCTCCCTTATAAAAGGGAACCTCCTCCCTCTTCTCTTTACACAATTTTGAGCCTTCAATCTCGGCCAACCCCTATCCATTTCCCTTATAAACTTACCTAGAAACATTATATAGGTTCTGGTCTCCTAAAAAGACCAACTCTAGTGCCCTAAGTGGAGGCTAAGAAGAGGCACGTCAAAGAAGAGGTAATATCTTTTACCGATTCAATCCAATTTATTTCTTCTTCTACTTATTCTTATTTATTTGTTTCATCATAAATTAATAACATAAGTATCACTCATATACTTATATGTTATTCTAAATATAAAACAACCCTATTTCATCTTCTATCCATCTTACAGAAAACGAAATCAATGCGCGTGCGTACGTATGGAATACCGTCTCAACGCCGTGTTGTAATCTGTTTTCCACCACCACCTTACTTGGATGGGTATAATGGTGTAAATAAATAACTATATATTATTATTGTAAAGTGATATTGATTCTGAATTATTATACATAAACTTCAATACAATTCCACGATCATGGGAATGATATCATTACTCATGCTTACGTACAAACTACCATCTCCACGAAGGCGATAAGATTCATTTTCCATGATTAACCATTCATGTATGATTATAAAGTATATATATAAATAATCATGAAAGATATTACATAATAATGATACTGGATTTATGTACATATATTTTTCATTTACTTAATTCCATTTAATTCAATAAGGAAATGAAAACAGTGTTCATGCGTATGTACGACCTACCATCTACATGAACGGTGTATTTCATTCAATTTATCGATCTATCATATATATTTATATACGGAATATATATTATGTATAAATAATGTTTTACATTCTGGAATTACATAAATCAGGATAAAGGTAATAATATCAAGAACAACATTTTGAAACACGTACGATCAATGAAACGATTTTACCCAAAACGCTGCTTTAACATGGAATTTACAAAATAATGGGTAATATAAAGTCATAAGTGAACCATATATGATATAATAACAATGAATATGATTCTTTAATAAGAATGTGACATTATTTAAATCATTATACAGGAGGTTCGGACACATACAAAGCATATCAGACATAATGTAAGGGGTAATTTTGTAATCTCATTTTTATTCGACATTGCTTATACGTAAGTATTTAATGGGGTTATATTTTTCATCCATGTCCATAAAATGTTTTTCATAATGTGCTTAATATTCTTCCATGTATGTTTAAATTCATGTTTACACTTATTTTACTTTTAATTTGTGTAGTGGTTGGAATCATTCTTTTGTTTACCATGTGTGGTAAATTTTGATTTTTCCATTAAAAGTACAAGGAGATTGTTTTTTAACTTATACGGCATGAACAGTTTTTTACGGTTTCATAACGAATTATTTTAATGAATATTACTCTAATATATTTAATGAATATTTTCAAGAAAATACTTTTCTTTTAAAATTAAATGGCATTTTCTGAAAAGAAAATGATTTTGAAGAGGAAAGGATATTTTCCTCAAGTATTCATTTCAAGTGTTTTATCAAAACCATTTTCCATCTAAGATGATATTATTTCATATGTGTATGTTTCAAGTATAATATCTCTATGATTTAACTAGTTTTACTTCTCTTATTATTAAATTATATCCATTTGTTTTATATGGATTATGTTATGATGGGATGATGTTTGTGAAACCCATTTTATTCTTTGGTTTATAATGAATGATTTTTGATTATGTTATGGCACACGTAAGAATGATTTCATTATGAGATTGGCGGTACCTATATCTCTCTCCAATTCATTGGGTAATGATTTATATCTCATGATATGGACATGGATGGAAAGGTAAGTTAATCTGGTTTTGTGTTACAGGACTGGAATGATGAGTGAACATGATTCCGAAAGGGACTTTTTCCACTAAGATGGTCTTGGCAGCAATTCCTTGGCTACTATAGAAATCATATCATGTGCTTAATGGTTTTCACCAATTACATGTTTTATTCCAATTATATTTTATCATGATTGATGTTCCTTTATAATATATGCCTTACGTACTTCCAAGATTCATGTGTTCACTCAAGATATTGATGTTTATATTTTATGTTCATGTTTTTGCATTAAAATGTATATGGATTGTTTTATTTTCTCTATGTTTATCCTTAATGAGAATTTGAGCTCACCCTTTTTATTTTTTTCCCAAAGATATAAATAAAGGTTTTAGGTAATAAAACAAAAGGGGAAGGTCATTTTGGGAGATATTGAAGATCTTTCACCGTGATTAGAAGATTGTGTTCCGAGTTTCTAAAGACACTAAACCATTATGATCCTTGAGTGTTGGTTTTTATTATGTATTAAGTATTCCGCAAAAGTAATGTAATGTCCATGTATTTCAGGATTGGGGTCTCTACAAGTTTTATATCATTGTTAGGGTGGATGATAATCTCACCTATTCATGCCACTCATTCTCATCAAAAAGTCAATAAAACATAATAATTTATGTCCATAATGAAATGAATTTCAACATGCCTCCCTCAGGACAATCCATGGGTCCGCCCCTCCTTTTTTAGGTAAAATGGTCATGGTCGTAATATGAAAAATAAGGTAATTAGAAAATAATATATGGTTTATAAAAAGGAGAATAAGAACACACTCGTGAAATCAAAAACTAATAATAGAAGAAAATAGGGGAAGAAGATGAAGAAGATGAAGAAGAAAAGATGGTGCATGAGTGGAATAAGACACAAAAAATAAAAACATGCATGAATTTTATTTTATAAAAAAATTAACTTAATTAAAATCAAATTGAAAATAAAACTATATTAAAAAAGAATACAAAGAATAATAAAACAACAAAAGAATTGGGTAAAACATCTTAACATCCAGAATTTTTCCTTTGAATGATGGATCATTTTTCATCCAAAAAACTCTTAATATAACCCCATGGTTCCTTCTTATAGGTATTTCAAATTTAATTTCTATATCCCCCCCAAATTTCACATTAATTGGATGTGACTGGAGGATGTTATGGAATAAATATTGAGTATGAATTTTTTGGATAAGAGTTACCGAAATGTGTATTTCATGTATATCATTAAAAATAAACCTTAATGATTTCATAAAAACATGAAGATTATTTTTGAAACACTTCTATAAGTCCTCATTCATTTTCTGGTTGAATCACATCAGTTGGAGGTGTGTACATCGACATATGCTTTAGTTATGGAGGTGGGTGTATACTATATGTCAGTATGGTTTTAAAACTTCATTGATTTTATTAGGCCCCTATATTTTCAAATAAACTTTTGTTCTAGAATAAAAAGTTGAATTCAATGAATTTAATAATCCTATAAAAAATAATCACATCAATTGAATAGATATTATAAATTTTATGCTCAAAATATGAATGTTATAGATATCCTTTTGGTTTCCATATTTATACAATTTTCACATTTTATCCAAAAACATACCTTAAATCTAAAATTTTTGTAAATAATATAAAATTGATAAATTGGTAGGGTTTATATAATTTAAATTCATGTACAAAATGAAGAAAATATTACCTCTTTCATTAATTCAAAAAACCCAAAAACCCAAAAAAAAACTTATTTACTTGGTTTAAAAATACAGATTTAACCATTTCATTATGTATAATATATTCATTTAATGTAAAACCATCATGTTGTGAACAAATTCATGGAATCTTATCAGTGAACATTACATGATATGTAATCTAATTTCACGGAATTTAATTTCATATAAGACTATGAACATTCTAGATTCTACATATAAAGCCCAAAACCACTTATGGAATTTCCTAACTCAAGGAGAACCATGTAAGCCCTTTGAAAAATTTATACTCAGAATCCATTAAATGAAAAAAAATATTCCAGAACATTAGGAAAATTTCCTATGAAAATGATCTCTATTCATAAACCACTGATGCACCAAAATATAATGGGAAACTAGAAATTAGAGATAAGGAATTATTAAAGGAAGATAATAGGGTGTTAAAATCTACCCACCATAAATGTTTTCTAACCCCAGAATTCCCTCATATAACTAAACTCCCATAATGTGAAGTCTTATGTGTCCTCATCAACAACTTCTTCTACCCCTTATCATGGATATCCTGTATGCACTTACCTAGTACCCATAATAGTGGAATCACTTTTCCACAAAATAATTTCTCCAATCAATCTATAATCTAAACTAGATTCTCAACCACAATGGTATCAGTATCATAATCAACATCCTCCCATCCAATCACACTGAAAGGATCCAGTAGATGCATCCTTTTAATTGAAACACGAAACACATCATTGATACAATTAAAACCATATTTCATGTCCAATATATAGGACATATTTCCCAATTGTCCAATGATTTTAAAGGGTCCCCAAAACCTAATTTCCAAATTACCCTACATACCAAACTAAAGAAGCCCACAAAGTGGTGAGAATATAAGAAAACCCCAATCCCTAACTGCAAACTCAAAATGCATGAGATGATGGTCTACCTAATATTTATAATGACTTTGTGACCTTATAAATCTCTTCTAGATAAAATGCAACATCTTTGTAATCTATTAAACAAGGCTCAACCCAACCAAGGACCACTCTCCCAGCTCTACCTATCATAAGGGATATCTACATGGCCTCCAGTATAACGCATCAAATTGATCCATTTATATTTAATATTAATTACCTTTTTATAGGGAAATTTTACAAGAGGAAAGTTATTTTCCCATGATCCACCCAAATCGAGAAAACAATCCCAGATAATGAGCTCAAGAACATTGATAGATGTGTATGTTGGTCCAACCATATATCGATTATGATTTATTCACATGTTCATGTTGAAACCCATCGCATCCAATAAACCATTCTAGACCCTAGAATATAACCTTGGGTCCTTGTCAGGTTCAATTGTAGAGGGAACAACATCAATACTCACAATATCTCAGATATGCAATTCCTCTAGTTTTTCACCTCTAGCATCTCCATGATTGGTATCAATTTCACTGATTTCATGATTCAATCAATCATCACCCAATTACCATCGTTCCCATTAGGATTTTGTTATAAAATGAAGACAGTATATATGAAAATACCATTCAACATCGATAATGGAATGGGTAAGGGTTACAAAAAACATGAATGTCTCTTGTGTTCCCCCTTAATTATATGACAAGTATGACACCGTGATACAAAATATGAAACCATCCATCTCATCACCAACCAAGAATACTAATGTCTAATGTTCTAATCCGTATTAATAGCCCAATGGTGGATATAGAAATAGGGAAAATTATCATTATATATCAACTCATAACTTAGGGAGAACGTGAAAAACATCCTTCTATAAAATCACAATTTCCCACTAGAAGATGAATACCACTCACACAATTTCCCACAATAAGAAATGATTTTACTAAAGAGTAGGAAATCAGTTTCTACCACTTAGTCGAGCTGAAATCTCTCATCAAATTAGGATTTTGTTTTCCTCAAATCCAAAAACACTTTTCCACCTACCTCTTCCACTCCCAAGATCATCCCATTAGTCAAAATTTGTCGAGACCACTCTACAAATATTTCCTTCAAAACATCCATTGTTAATATTATACTCAATGGGTTAGGAACCAAATTTTATTTCCCATGAGTGTCCCCAATATCAAAATAATATGTATGAAGATACTTCACCAAATGTCTCTAACATCAGTTTAGATCCACCTGAGTAAAATTAAATTTTAGGCTCTTATGATAATAATATAACATAAATATCTACCAAAAGAGATAGTGATACCATATTTTGAGTGAATTTTTCAGGCATAGAATAACATCATGGTCTAAAATGTGATAATTGAAAGTTCATTTAATTTCAATTTCCCAAAACCCTAATGTAATATTATTCATAATATTTTTATAACTAATTTTTTTACATTGGACGAATGTAATTTTTTGGACATAGGTTTCCTTCATTGTAATCAATTTCTACCATCTAAACAGAAACATTTATATTTCCTTTATTGTTCTTGTTAGGATCCATGGTAGAATCACTCTATAGGTGGCCCACACATGTTCCAATGATCTCCATGTAACACCACTTGGACTTATGTCCCTAGAACAAAAAATTTAATGTCTTTTGTTGTCTATTATTGATCTATCATTCTTATTCCTGGAATAAATATTTCTTTTTCTCATTTATGATAGAGATACAGAAGGAGAAATCAAGAGACACTTTTTGTGTGTAAAAATTCTGTAATCTCACTTTTTAATTTTATACACATTATAAATAATTTTATTTTAATTGATTTTAGCTTTAGATCAAATTATTATTTATGTTCATGTAGTCCAATAAAAAACTTTTAAACCATTAATAAACCCCATCCATATACAAATTATAAAAATATTTTTCGGATCTCCAACTTGCACATATTGATAAATAATATTTTTGGTCCTGTAAATAAAGATTTTATCAGTAGATGTTGTATTGGACTATTATAACATATCGGTATTCATTTAAATCAAAATTAAATATTTTATTCTTCAATAAATATTTCATTCACATACGAGGGAATAATTTTTTATCAAATATTCAATAAAATAAACAAACATATTTTTATTCAAATTCCAAAGAATAAATATTTATTTAACTTATGAGATCAGCATAAATTGATTTAAATTATTCCTAGGTCTTATGAAGAATATTAATTCCATTAATTGAAATTAAATAGAATTTAATTGTGATCAATGGAAACAATAAGAATGTGAACCTCATGGATTATTTCTTATTGGAATTAGGAGGGATTTCCTAAAGTCCAAGATTACTTTATAGTATTAGGACAAGGAACCCAAGAGAATGAAATTAATTTCATAAAGATGACTAAAAAATATGAATTCTCACTATGTAATATAATACCTTTGTAATAATATCTCATCAAGAATGTTTCACATCCATGTCACCAACCTATATTCTTGACATTTTTTCTTTGATGATCTGAAATAAACACATTCTAACACCCTAGCCACGGAATTTAATGTGATGGTTCTATTCAAATCATAAGTCCAAGATATCACCATCCATAAATATAGAAGGAGAAAATACCTATTCGACATATCAATTAATCAATTATTCCTGATGACGTACCTAATGTATCCATATTTTACTTGAACTATTGTCATTATGGTTTACAAAATAGATATAAGTACACAAGTTGAAACATGAATTAATAGCAATATTAAATTATAAGTACAATCACAAATGCTCATCTATAGGAATATCTGATGAATCCAAGCCATGAATCATTCCATCTGGTGTTTCAGTTATAATAATCTCCCTTCATAGACATTACAAAGTGTGAAAAACATGAGATAATGCCTTATCTTCTTAAGAGTAACTATGCCTAAAATACTATATAAAATGTCTCCCATCATAGTACATTATCTAACTGAATACCATTATTTAAGAGTACCCTGATAGAACACCAAGGTTCTCATCATATATGGTAACTGATATGACCATATCAATGAAATGTATAATCTAGGACATTATTATATTAGATTCAAGCATAAAAAACAGTATGTAATAAGCAGTTTTATTAATATTAAATAAATCTAATATACATGTAATTAATGTAAAAAATAAGTGGTCCTTGGTGATAAACTCCAAAAAAATCCCACTAGGTCTAGAGAAAACTACTTATGTCATTTAGTCCATTAGACCTCAAATGATAGTAATGGTTTTTCTAATTCAATGCTTTATTCAAGGGGTCTTCCATGTTTTATTCAGTGGATTCACTTCTCACTATAACATCACCTGTCTGAGAAAAATATATCAAGAGATGATACTTCTATGGTATCTTCTTTATCTACTGATGTGGCCTTTTCTATTTTGAAGGAGAAACTAGTACAGTTTCATAACAATGGATTTGAATAAGATCTTTACTTCTAGGTACCATGTCATGCTCTTGGATGAAGTTGTACATTCATCCTACTTCTTTATCCACCACAGAATATATAATATACTCGGACACTAATGTAGAATTTTCAACCATAGATTACTTTGATCTCAATAAGTTAATAGTAACTACATTTTAAATAAAAATGTATCCCGTTTGAAACTTCATGTCAACTTATTCATCTTAGAAACTAGCATATGAATATTCTATAATGACAAGCTCATAATATCCTCTATAAAATAGAAACATATCCTTAGTACCCCTCAAATAGATAATTATAATCTTAACTACCATTCAATAATGGTAACCTAGATCATCTATATATTTCCATACCACACTTAATGCATAGGTGATATTTAGCCATGTACATAACAAAACATATATGAATGACCAAATTTTTGAATCATATGGAATAATTTATATTTTTTTATTACATCATTTTTATCAAGACACATATTATTTGAAATATGAATGCCATGTGACACTAGAAACAATCCTCTATTTGATTGTTTCATATTGAATCTCATCAGTTTCGTATCAATGTTTGTATTTTGACATAGGCTGAGATACCTCTTGGATCTATCATGGTAAATCTTGATCCAAATAATATACTCTTCCCCACCTAAGTACATCATAGAGAATCATTTATTCAACCCTTTTATAACATATTGTATGACAAGTATTTCATTTCCAATGAGTAATATTTCATCAATATTTATTATTATGGAAATGAATGCACTCCCAGTAAACCATCTATAGACACACGTCTCGAATTAATTATATATGAAACCAAATTATTTTATGGACTCATAATAAATGATCAATGGCATGGATTTTTTCTTTAATCCCTATGTTAATCTCTGAAACATGTATGCCATGTTAGAATACTTTGGAGTCACAAATCCCTCTGATTGTGTCGTGTAGACTTCTTCCAGAAGGTTCCCATTAAGGAAGTATGTTTTTACATCAAATTTAAAAATATCATGATCATGGAAAGCCACAATTTCATTTATAATTCTAATATATTTTAGCGTTGAAACTATCGAAAAGGATTCATCACAGTCAATGCTTGGATAATGTTTAAAAATTTTTGTAACCAGAAACACCTTATAGGTACATAATTTTCCATCCATGCCTAGTTTCATCTTGAATACCAATTTTAAAATAATGGGCATAACATCTACTGGAGGTTCTAACAAAATCCAATCTTCATTTGGTTGCATAGAATCGATTTCATAATTCATGAAATCCTACCACTTGGAAACATTTCTTCCACTTATTACTTACTTATAGGTAAGAGAATCATTATTTTCATCTAGTAATGATTAACCATCCTCAATGAATATAAAACCATGCTGTTATAGTTTTCTAACCTCTCTAGTACTTCTACATAGTAATATTTTCCTTAGAACAACTTCTTCTTCATTTAGGATTTCTAGAATTTGTTCATGGCCTAACACTTATTTATCATAAGCTGAGCTTTTAGCGAAGTCTGTCTCGCTCCCACTATCTATTTTAGATAATAGATCATTCCCACAAAATATGGGATTTTATTAAAAAATGACCTTTTTATTAAGGTTTATATAGTTTGTATCCCTTTCTTCTATTGAATATCCTATTAAGATACAATAAATGCATCATAGGGAAATATAGTTACTAGAAGACTCCATGAAAAACGATTCTCAACCACAAAAATGTTTATAATACAACACGAGTTACATTACATTCCATAATTTGTGTGGTATACCATCTATTCCCTTAGCTGGAACTCTATTTAACATGTATTATTATATTTGTAACATGTATCCCCAAAATGATATGAAAAGACTCAAATGACTCATTATTGATCTAACCATTTACAACAAGGTGGGGTTACTCCATTCACATACACCATTCCACTGAGGTGTATAATGAGGGGTGAGTCGAGATAGTATCTTGAGCTCCTATAAATAATAAACAATTAATTTATAAATATATTCTCTCATGCAGTCAGAGTAGAGTTTCTAAATAACATTACCAATCTTGTTCTCCATGTCATTCTTTTATTCCCTAAATTTATCAAAGGAATCTAACTTATACCTCCTTACATAGACATATCCATATCTACTAATGTAATCCTCAAATGTTGTAAATCGTTACTACCACCCCTAACCTCAACAACAAATGGTCTAAACACAATTTAATGTGATAATTAAATGTGATATTAAACCCTTTGACTTTTAAAACTAAATGGGTGTCTGGTAATTTTCCCTTGTAAACATTTGTGATATTCAATAACTTATTTTAGTTCAAAAGAATATAAATATCCATCTTGATGTAATTTATGCATATTATATTTATTTTCAGGAATTATCCAATGATTCCAATGTTGGGTGTGGTATGAGTCATGTGATATAATTTTCCTATTGATTTTCATAAAATGGTTTGTATAATACAACACATAAAAAACATTATTTAATTGTGCCTTACTATAAAAATGTTATCATTATAAAATAAGAAACATTTATTCAGAAATTTGAAAATAAATTCATCTATATCTAATCTAGAAACTGAAATAATATTTTTGGTAACTAAAGGCCCATAATAACAACACATTAAAAGAAAGATCATTCGGGTTGCTAATGTGAGGTGGTAGTCCCAAATAACTAAATCATCATCTTCTGCTCTGATGGATCCACATAGATCGGTCTTCCATGGGTCAGTCTTTATGAATCTACTTGCTTCGAATATTTGAATACATATGTGATCCCCACAATCTATTTATAATACCATATTTTTTAAATTTGATAAATTTCACTTAAAAACAAACACACATGAGTGTTCCACTCTCTCCTTAGGATGGGTGTGATTTTTCATCCAATGGACCTTATTTCCACATATAAAATAGAAACAATATTATTCCCTTTCATTCCACTTGATATTCTTCTTATTGTATGGGAGTGAATAATATTTTTTCTAAAATATCATAGATTTCCCTTTACATTTTTTCACTATAAGGATGGGTGTTTTTTCATGCTTCTTATCCTTATCTATGTAGATAATAAGAGTAAGAAGATATGGAAAATACTTCTCAATGTTTTTCATATTTAAATATACAATAATATCAAAGAATATCTGAGATAGTGATTCTAAAATGAATTTGGGTTCGATTTGGTTGGGGATTACAAACCCTACAATATCTACTCACTCAATATAGACAATAAGACTGACTATGTGTTTCCCAACTAGGTAATCCTATCTAAGATGGAAATGGAAAAGAACTATAGAAATTTCAAAATTTTCCTACCTAGTTATCTTCTATTATAGACAAAAAAGGTTCTTAATCATTCTATGAAAATCCATTTTATCATGTGAAATCAGGATTTGACTAGCCGTAGACAAAAGAATCTAATTTTGAACATCTACTATGTCACTAATTTTTTTTTGATAGACCCTGATTCTTCATCACATTCCACTTTAGCATACGGATTAAGCATTGAGGATTCTAGTATGTAACATTTCCACTCATGGAATATTACAACCGGATGGTTTCTAAATCACACTAGAATGTTATTTCTAGTTATGATATAGTCTTTTACTAATTGTGATCATAGGTATAGTGTGGGTGATGAGCTATTCATTTTAGTAGACAATTAAAAAGGGAAAATTTTTATTACTTTCCTTGATTAAAAATTAGGTGAGATATAATAAATAAAACTTCTCTATTAAAACTCTCATTATTTTATAATGTCCAGATATCCCTCACAATTAAAATTTTAATTTCTTGTTTCTTTAATATTCTAGAGTAAAGGTTATGCATTCCATTTCATATTAATTCATATTTCTCCATGAAATGCATAAGAAAGTAATTAGATAGGTGTTCTTGCAAACTACTGACTTGAATCTCTTTGATCTATTGAGTGGATTCCCCAATACAGAATTCCGGACATTGATTTCTAGAAAAATTTCCTCTATATGTTTATTTAATAGACATTTGATGTTAAACTCAATGAAATTTCAGTTATGTCGGCCAAAAAACCTTATGATAACAACCCAATAAAAGTGTGTGTACAAAATTTTACCATTTTCTACACTTAGTTCTGTGGTTTCATTCCTAATTAAGTAATGGAAAGTATATTATAACTCAATATTGGGTTGAGTTATTTTAATTAATTAGTCACAAATATTTTATTATTATTTTATTTACATTTCATTTTAATATTAAGTGTATTTTACTTAATTAATTAACCATGTTGGATAAAAATATTTTGTATAATCAAATTACTCAAATTTTATCTCTTCATATTTACTCATATATTTATCTAACTACCATATTCAATACGTAAAATAAATAATGCATAGATAAAAATAAGTAAATTAATGTAATGTAATGTTCATGACCTTATCTATCTTTTGATATAATGATAGTACCTTAAATAAAACTATGAACTAGGGGAATAAATCAATCACTTAGTATTTGAATGAGTAACAACACTCCAACTTTATAACTTTATATCATCATGATGGAATCATCATGGTTTTTTTGTGAACTGCATTTATGCACCATGGGATGAGGCATTAATTACAAGAAATTATTGCTCAAATCCAGGTGAGGGGAACCATAGGATTGTCTAAATGGGGTTTTATAAATATCCTTCGACATACATGTACATATAATAATTGAGGGAGTGATGAGATTTAAGACATCATTTAAATTAATATTAAATAATTTCAAACCCATGTAATAAATTAAATTAAATAAATTAATACACATTCATAGGACTTGTTCACGATCATTATCAGTTATGTTTACAACGAATATGGACAATTAACTTGTTATAATTCATTTCATTATTCATTCTTTATTATTAATGCAAACTCGCTTGAATTAATTAAATATTTAATTAATGACGTTATTAATTAATTCCATTTCATCATAATGATAATCTAGGATTAATTGGAGATAACATTAAATTATGTAAAACTTTGAAAATAAACATCAAAACCATTATTAACATATTAATAAAAAGAAAATAATTGAGCATTTGAAATTCATTAAAACCATTATTAAATTTTCAAATGCATATTTGTGTTCCAATCAATTAAAAAAGTTTTTAATACTGATGTTTTCAAATTTAATGAAACTTTTAATCTTATCCATTATTTGGAGACTACATGACATGTTAATTCAGTTACATGCCTTATATATCGATTTCTATGTATCAAGTTCACACTCCTTGGTCTACATCTTGTACATCGACCAGACTACACATCTTGAACACTCCAATTACATATCTTGTATTTTCTTTCCATGTTCCCTAGATTCATGCATATGAATTCAACATGTGTCATGGTGGACTAAATTTAAAGAACATGCACATATATGCCGTGTATCTATTTGATTCGTGTAACGTCCCACATCTGGGGCCCATCCAATGGTTACCCACACCAGATTGGTCACTTGGCTTCATGGGAATTTCCCCAAACGACAGATGCTACAGACTAGTATAGAGGTCCTTGGGTGTGATCGGGGAAACTATTCCCCCATTGGCAGAGCAACCCAGAAGAATAACAATAATAATAAACATTAGAATTATAAATTCCATACAATATAAGTAAAAAAAAGAGTGAATGAAAATAAACAACTAGAGAACATATATAAATGATGCATGTCACATATGTCTAAGAAAATAGCCAAACAAGCTAAAATGCTAGAAATACAGTTTTAATCAAAAGTAAAGAAAAAAAGAAATCAAATAAACTCCATAATCCTCGCAAGCCTTATCTTAATCTCATGCTCACTAGCTCCACGGAAATCAAGCACCTAATGATGAGGGGAGCATTTCCAAATCTAGACCTGCAACTATATAATTTGTTTGGTTCCAAAAAGATGACCCAGATATGGTTTGAGATGAATCCCTATAGACAACCACTTCATGATCTGCGCCTATCTATTAGTAAGTATATATATAGTAGGTAATAATGGAAATATAGCAAGGACACAATGAGTACAAAAAAGTAAAAAATCCTACAGTTTCTATTTACATTTATTATCATTTAATATTTCACATTTAATCAATAAGTATCAAAAATAGGTATCTCAGAAGACTACCTTTCAGTAATTGATCCAAGCTTGTTCTTTGCCTTGTAAGATGCATCCCAAACATTCTATATTTACATTAACCCTCTGGGTTGCTCACACATTCTAACCCCTCGGGATAAAAATGAAATAAGAAGGAAAAGACACTCTAAGGAAGAACTCACTATCATTACCCCTTATGGACTTTCCATAATTACAACCGACTCTCTAGGGAAGCACTCAATGTCAATTTCCCATGTGGTCACGTAACTTAAACTATAGCCACTCTAAGGGAGAACTCACCATCAATCCTCTTTGTTCTCTCATCACATGAAATATAATAGACACTTTGTGGGAGCACTCAATGTCAATTCCCCATGTGGTCTAACTAAAATAGGTTCTCACATACCTATGAAATTTAATCGTTCATATGTGATATCAAGCATCCCAATGTAATATCAACTACTAAATGATAAAACAATCCAATACATATCACAAGAATTTATTAAGTATCAAAAATCAAACAGTTCTATCCTATCAAGCAAGGAATTTAAACAAGGTTTTCCTTATATGAAACCTGGAACAAATTTCCTTAAATAGTAAAACAAGGAAACTCACCAATGGGGTGTTCCTTAAATAATCAATTTCACAAAACACTACAACAACAACCCTTAATTCATCAATCAATATATGATAGATAACATAGTGTTCCATTTCCTTAACTTGAAATACCTGAATCTGGGTAATTAGAACATTGGAATATAAAACTCAAAGAAAAACAATGAAAGGTATAAAAACACCTACCTCGATGTTACATGAAGAACACTCTCGAACAACGGCCCTTATATCGTCCTATAACATCATAGATCTACAAAAACATAAAAAAAGTTCAACCTTGAACAACTCACGATAGAAGAGGAATCTTGAAGAGAGTCTCTAGAAGAATGAATAACTCGCCTATGGGATTCCCACGCACCCTCTGGAGTTCAAATTGGACCTTGAACAGAGAAATTGTTCCATGGAAAATATTTTTTTTCTCTCGGTCGCTCCTGGATGAAAAAAGTCTACAATAAGATGACTTTGGGGAATAGATGACACCTAGGTATGATTAAAAAAAATAAAAAGTAAAGTATATGGAATGTATTGTTAGTGAACACACTGTGTATTTGACTCAACTGTCCATTAACATTAGCGATCTTCCATGTCACCCCACATGTCCATGTCTCAGCCATTACACTCCAAAGACGCGACCATATGTGGTAACTAGGTACACTGAGTCTACTCGTAAGTACCAATCATGTACTTATAAAATTTCCAAAACCTCCCTTTTTTCTCAATAACACCTGAAAACAAGAACCAACCCTAAAATGAAGATATGGGTTCTTACAAACACCCCCATTAAAAAATTAATCCTCCAATTTCACTAAAAATGTGGTGAAGTAGAATTTTCAAACAAATACTGCCTCTATTATCACACATAGGCCCCCCTCTCCCAAGTCTCATCATGTACTTGCATGTGTTTCCACAACACCCATTCTAGAGGAAAATAATTTCAATGGAAAATCGTTGCACTGCGGTCAACAATCTGGATAGGATGCTCCTCGAATGATTCATCCACCACCAACTCAACCTCCTTGAGTTGAAAATCATGAGACGAGTCTATGTTGTAATGTCATAGCTGAGAAATGAGTAATAAATCATCCATAGCCTAGTACCTCTGAGGTAACTACAACTGATAGGCAAACGGACAGACTCTCTCGAAAACCTCAAACAACCCAATGCATCTTGGTCAAAGATTTCCCTATCTTCTTATCCTTATATTTCTAAACCACATTGTGACACATATTAACTTCTATTCTCCAACCTCGAACTCCATAGGTCATCTCCATCGATCATCATTAGACCACTTTCATGACAATGTAGTATTCATCCTATTTCGAATTAACTCCACCTTATATGTGGTCTCCTTGGTAAGACCAGGTCCCATCATAGCTACCTCTCTTACATATATCCAACATAGGTTTGATCGACATGACCTACCATACAAAGTCTCATAAGGTTCAATCTGAACAGTTTCCTGAAAACTTTTGTTGTAGGAAATCTCCACCAGAGATATGTGCTTCTCCCAAGAACCACCAAAATTTAGGACGCATGCTCAAAGTGTGTCCTCCAGTACCTGAATCATGTGCTCTAACTGGCCATCTATCTAGGGATGGTATGTTGTACTCTGATGTACATGTGTACCCAAATCCATCGATAGACCTTTATAGAAACATGAAGTAAATCACGCGTCCTTGTATGAAATGATATAGTGTGGAACCCCATAAAAATATACAATCCCTTGAATGTACAACCTTCCATGATAATCAACACTGAAGGTCTCCTTAATCAATAATAATTTTACAACCATCATGAGTTTGGAAATGACCATACAAAAAACAGCATTCCCTCAAGGAGATCTGGGTAACCCTATCACGAAATCCATCGCAACGTCATTCCACTTCCACATGGGAATATGAAATTGTTGTATAATCCATGTTGGTCGCTGATTCTCTTCCTTCATCTACTTACAGGTGGAACATCTCAAAACAAAACCATCTATGTCCATATTTCTACCTAGCCACCAATTCTAATGATGCAAATATTGATACATCCTGGGAAAACCATGATGAACTACCCATGATGATGTATGAAAGTCTTTAATCACCTCCTCATGTATGTATGCTAACACCCATACATTTCCATGAATGTGTATGACCTCATCATCACCTACGATGCATCCACCTCCAACTCTACCTCCTTTGGTTGAAAAACGTGAGACGGATCTGAGATGTAACATTGTAGCTGAGAAACGTGGAAGACATCATGCATAGACTAGTACCTATATGGTTACTAAAACTGATAGAAAACTGGTCAAAATCTCTACAAAACCTCAAACGGCCAAATGTATCTTGTTGAAAGGTTTCCATTTCTCTTGATCCTTATATTTCTCAACCTCGATGTGACACATAGGAAAACCTGGTCTCCAACCTTGAACTACAGAGGTAGTCTCCATCGATCTCCATAAGACTGATATCATGACTGCGTAGTATCCATCATATATCGAATCAACTCCACCTGCTATGTTGTCTCCTGGACAAGATGATGTCGCAACATAGCTGCCTCTCCTACCTCCAGCCATCTTAAGGGTTATCGGCATGGCCTACCGTAAAAATCCCCATAAGGTTCCATTTTAATAGTTTCCTTAAATATGTTATTATTGGAAAACTATACCATAGATATGTGATTCTACCAAGAACATCAAAAAATACAAGACGCATGCTCGAAGCATGTCCTCCAGCACCTAAATCGTGTGCTCTGACTGGCCATCTGTCTAGGGATGCTAAGTTATACTCACAAGTACATGTGTACAGAGATCCTTTTGAATCCATTTCTAAAACCATGATGTAAATTGTGTGTCACTATCTGTAATGAATGAGTGAGTAACCCCATGAAAATGTACAATCTATCAGATATAAAACCTTCAATGTTCATCAACACTGAAGGTCTCATTGATTAGTAAGAATAGTGAAACCTTCATGAGTCTGTCAATGGAAAACCATAATGCATCATTCCCTCAAGGAGATCTCAGTAACCCTATTAGGAAATCTATCACGATATCATTACACTTTCAATTAGGAATGGGAAACTACTAGAGAATCTCTGATGGCTATTGATTCTCTGCCTTCACCATTTGACAGGTTGAACATCTCCTAATAAAACCAGTTATGTCGCTCTTTCTACCTGGCCACTAATACTAATGATGAAAATATTGATACATCTTAGTAAATCATGGATTAATTACCCAATATGAAGTATGAAAGTCTCTCATAAACTCCTCAGGTATTCCTACTGACACCCATACACGTCCATGAAAGCACATGACCTCACCCTCACTTATCATCCACCCATGTGTAGGGTCATCTACTGACACACACTCCAGTAGGACTATGCCTTCAGAATCTGATAGATGCCTCATTCGAACTCTATAAAATAGATTAGAGGTAATAGATGCAGAAGAAAAAAACATCTTCCCCTGTCTGTCATGCACCTCTAAATGAATTTCAAATAACATATCCATGAGCTACCACTCACTACTGGTTTCCGAAATTACTTTTACTTAAGTCCTCCTACTCAACACATCATCCACTATGTTTCCATTCCCATGAATATCGGAAAACTCAAAGTCAATAGACTGTAGGTACATAACCCACCTTCATTGTCTCAAATTCAGGTCACACTAGGTAAAGATATACTTCAGACTTTTGTTCTTAGTGTACTCCAAAAAATTCTCCCCCATAAGGTAATGTCTCCAATAGATCAAGGCATGAACAAATACAGCTAACTCAAGATCTTGTGTAGGATAATTCCAATCATGTGGCCTCAACTTCTGTGACCCATACACAATGACTCCATCCCGCCGCATCGGCACTGCTTCATGTCTGATACCTGATGCATCGTTGTAAATGGTGTAACTATTGACCATATCTAGAAAACCTATTATCGATACAGATGTTAACCTTATTTTAAACTCCTAAAAGGTCAACTCATAATAATCTAACCATAAGTACATCACACCCTACTTAGTCAGGCCCATCCAAGGCATTGCTAAGTGTGAAAAGTCCTGTATAAAGCACATGTAGTAAGAAATCAGCCCCAGAAAACATCATACCTCAAGGAAATTCTTTGGATGCTCCCATGAAACTACAACTCTCTCTTTATCTGGGTCTACTAATAATTCTGTCTCTGAGATAACATGACCAATAAAGTGAATCTAGTCCATTCAAAAGTGGCATTATGGGAGCTTAGCATATAACTAATGCTCTCTCAGTGTACTCAAAATTATCTCAAGATGGATAGATTGTTCATGTCAACTGTGATAGTACACCATGATATCATCAACCCAAACCACCACAAACGAATCAAAGTATGGATGGAACCCCCAGTTCATTACTTCTAGAGAAATTGTTGGTGCGTTTGTGAGACCGAACAGAATAACCACATTCTCAAATAGACCATACCTCCGTTGAAAGGCTGTAAGAGGTATATCTGATGGTATAATGCAAAACTGATGATAAATCGAAATCATGTTTGTCTTCAAGAACACTAAAGCTCCTCGATGTTGATCAAAGAGATCAAAAATCTTCAATAAGTAATTTCAGTTCTTAAAAACCTATTGGTTCAGCTTATGAAAATCCACACAAAGTCTTATGGTACCTTTTACCTTCTATTCAAATAGGATAGAAGAACCCCAAAGAGAAGTACTGGGTGGGATGAAACCCTTTTCTTATAACTCCTCCAACTGCTTCATGAGATCCCATAAATCTTTTGTATCCATCCAATAAGGATGAATGGATACCGGTTCCACTCCAAGAAGATGATCAATAAAGAAATATACCTCTCACTTCAGAGGTAATCTAGAAAATTCATCTGGAAAAACATCCCTGAAACTATCGAATGCACGGGTAAATTCCATATATGAAGTCTCCAGGTCATCCAAATACAAACTGGAAATCTATGTTGTTACAACCCTCAACCCTTGATGTTTGGTTCCATATCTGCTCTCCTATATATCCCATTCTCCCTTATATATAAACAATTCACCCTCTGGTGAAGTGAAACTCACCCTACAATGATAGAAATCGACAACATCCTAGAAGGGAACTAACCAGTCCCTTTAGAGATTGATGTCATATCTCATCATCTCGAATACATAAATGTCCCATAAGAAGTGACACCCACCAGACTTAAGAAGGCACTCCTTTCACTTAATTAAACTAGCCATTCTAGTCCCCAACAAAGTTCCCAATGTCATGGAATCAGCTGAAGTAACGATACATATCACATGTCTTTCCACAATAGGGATAGATATATATCTATGGGAATAACATATATCAATAAGATTAGAATGAAAAACTGAGGCCACAAAAATCGTACCTCTAAAATTTTAGGTTTTGGGATACTTATCATGATGGATCTACTCCATTGCAAAAGACTGGCCTTTGTTGTAGCCCAGTGAAGCTATTTGAGACCCCTGAGATGATCCACCATATGGCTATGGAAAACCACATGTCTGACCACTGTGAACATGACCACTGCCTCGGTCTGATTATCCTGATGAACTCTATCCCCCTATCTGATGTGGGACTGCTGGCCTTACTCTGGTATGAGGTGTCAAAATATATCCTCCCTCACTAGCTTTTGGAAGGAGTGAATTACAAAAACTCTAAATATGTACCATCTTTCCACAAGAATGGCATCACACTCAGTCCCTCGGTCACTGTGGTTTCTTATGTACACCATTCCCACACTGGTAGCACACCACCAGGATAGATGATGTAAATTCCATCCTACCTAGATATCCACATGTAGAATCTCTGTGGTGCATCCTTATATCAGCCGGAAGGGTACCAACTCTGGATGTCGAACCGCCCTAGCCCACGACTCTAGAATCCCTCAGGTTGCACTTGGTGATCTGTGCCTGTTTGACTATAGAAGATATGGAAGTCAACCTAATGATAATCCTCTGGGATCATATTTCATGTCAAAGATCATCCTCAAACATCCTCACTAGAAATAACTCCTCACCCCCCCCAGAATGGGTGTGAAGCACTGCAGTTCTATGAAGGTAGAAGAATACTCCATGACTAAGAGAGTAATCTACTCTAAACTTAGTTAATCTTAGTCTCAGTCATCCCCCAATGCATCCAAGTCGAAGTCATCAAAGAAGGTATGATGGAACTCATCCCAAAACCTAACTCATTGTTTTCCCGCATGTGATATCACATCCCACCATCTATTGGCAGAATCTGAAAGCATGTTAGTTGCGAGTTTCACCCATCACTCAAGAGGTGTCTTAAGATGCTTGAAGATATAAAACATGTATTCTAACCAATACATTGCAGCCAGAGGTCCTCAATCCACAAAAAAGTGGGAGGAAGCTACAACTAAAAAATCCAGGTCAACTCTACCATAGATAGGGAAGGATGCAGTGATCCCTGTAAAATCTGCATCATCCTAAAGAATCCTTCCAGGAACTGTGAATTAGAACCTGTATCTGGAATGATGTCTAGTTCATGAAGTTCATGAAGGTAGGTTCTACTGGTAGTCCTTGGTCTATAATTTTTGATGTCTAATCATCACCCCAAACCTGGCATACAACTGTAGAACGTCTCGGTGGCATGACTCTGCAAGTTCAAGCGCAATCCTTAGTTCAAGATTATCAAGGACTGAAACATAGAAGTGAAAGAAAGGATTAGGAGAAGAAAAAAATAAAGCTATACAAAACAAGGTTACACAGCACGTATAACATCCAAATGGTTTATTCACTTAGTTTTTAATATGATTGAGTACCTCTTCCAACACTGGTCATGTAATGTAACGTCCCAGTTCCAGAAGCCACCCAGAGGAGCCCCGTACCTGGTTGGTCACATGGCCTCAAGCGCATTTCCCCAAATACCAAAGGCTGCCGACTAGCAGTAAGGGCCTTGGGTATGATAGTGGCGAAAATATGCCCTCATTGGTAGATTACACAGCGTAAGTAAACAAAGCATTCAATTGCAGAATTAGTAAATATCCAACAACAATAATCAATGGAATAATAACACAATAAAAAACTGGAGCACATATGTATATATGAAATGATGCATGTTACATATCTAGGAAAGTTGCCAAATAGGTCACAATGCTGGAAATAAAAACACTACCATAACAAGTACAAAATAAAAGATAAACAAATCCTCAGCATCTCAAGCCTTAGCTTGATCCCATGCTCTCCTGCTCCAAAGAAATAATGTACCGGAAGTCGAAGGGTGCTTTAACTTTTCTATACCAGAAGATATATAGTCTATTTCGGCCAAAAAGCATGGACCAAACAAGGTGTGAGACTAAATAACAGTAGGCAACCACCCGAGATCTGTGTCGAATAGTCAGTGAGCATATGGTAGGTAATAGTATAGAAAGTAGTAAATAGTAATATTAAACAACATGCAGTAATAAGTAAGCAGTAATAGGATGATATACAATAGTAATAAATCTAGAGAACAACAAGCAGCAGTGAAGCAAACAGCTAACCAAAACAAGAACTCCTCTGGGAAGTACTTGCAGCCAACCCCACTGGTCATATCCAATAAGTACCAACAACCCTCTGGGCAGTGCACTCAACCTAACCCCTCTGGTTTGGTCACACTAAATTATAAGACTCTCTGGGGATGCTCGCTCGGTCAATTCCCCATATAGTCTAGGGTATTCAGGGACTCTATGAGGAAGATCATGTGGTCTAACCCTCTTATAGCCCAAAGGTCTAGAAACTCTCTAAGGATATCACTTGTTCAATCCTCCTATAGGTTCAGGTCTATCACAGACATTCTAAGGAAGCTCGCTCGGTAAATTCCTCCTCTATCCTGGAATGTTTTAAGGAAATTAAAACAAGTAATGACTCTCTAAGGAAGCGCACTCGGTATACCCTCCCGTTGTCTATAATATCCAAGACTCTCAAGGAAGCTCACTCAGTCTGTCCCATGTAGTCTATAATGTCCAAGACTCTCTAGGGACGCTCACTTGGTCTACCATCTTGTAGTCTATAATATCCAAGACCCTCTGGGAAGCTCACTTGTTCTATCCCTTGTAGTCTATAGAACCAGGTTCTCATGGTCCTGTTCCAGTCAGTTCATAATAGTACTATAAGCCCAAAGTACACCTACAGAGCTACATGGATATCCAGTCTAAAACAAACAAGCATGTCAAGAATATCATTCCATCCTATGGTCACAAGGCATGGAAAACAAGTATAACAACCAAAGGCTAACAAGACCCAAAGGTCATAATAAGACCATGACATGGGAAAAAATACAAGCACAACAATTATCCTCATACAAGATCAAATTACCTCCACAAAAGCATACAACCCAGGCAGGAATACAACAGGGGAAAAACGGTAAACACGCAATACCCCATTCACGAGTATTGGTGGAAATTTGGACATAACACTCGAGGACATCGAAAGGTAAGGCACAAACCACCTACCTCAATACTAGGAGATCAATATAATTTGACCACAAGGATTTATTCTCTTTATAATGGCTTAGATCTTTGAAAACTCACAAAACGTTCAACCCACGATAGCTTGAGAAAGAGGGAAAATCATTGAATGAAACTATAGAAGAAGGAAGAGCTCACCGTTTTGGTTCCTACGCAATCGATGGTGGTCGATTCGGAAAAATGATGGAGGCTCGGGGGATTAGAGGGTGTTCGCAGCTGTACGGACGCTCCCGGTCGAAGAACCTAGAGAAGAAGGTGTTTTCGTTGATTAGGTGTGACCCTGGTCCATTTAATGAAAAAACAAGAAACTACATGATGTGTACTTCTGGGGTAAACAGCATATACATAGCTTTTCTGTAATCTGCATTAAGCGGCCTCTACATCGCCCCTACACACCATGTGTGTGGCCCGGACACGGCCAGAACGCGGCCTTGCGCTGCATCAAAGTACATGGCGTGTACTTCGAAAATCTCCAGATATTCCTCTTTTTCATAAAAACGACCAGAAAATGAAAAACATACATGAAACAAAGATCTGGGTTCTTAGAAACTACTTCCCTTAATGAAATTCATCCCCAAATTTCCCTAGCGAGATGTAGAAGAAGAAACCCCGAACAGCTCAGGCCACTATGATCATACATCGGCCTCCCTCTCCCATGTCTCGTCCTGTACTCGCATGTGCTGCTATAACACCCGTACCAGAGGAACAGACTGGCCACAGAGAACCTTCGTACTGTGATCGTCAATCCGGATAGGATTTTTCTCAAATGATGGATCCACTTCGAGCTCAACCTCCTCAGGTTGAAAGACATGAGACAGGTCTAAAAATTAACATCATAGCTAAGAAACGTGGATGGCGTCGTGAATAGACCAGTACCTCTAAGGTAACTACAACCAATAGGCAACTTGTCCAACTCTCTCCAAAACCTTAAGCGACCCAACGTACCATGGTGAAATCTTACCCTATCTCTGAATCCTCTTGTGTCCCAACCTCGGTGTGACAGGCAGGGAAACCTGATCCCCGACCTTGAACTCTAGAGGTCATCTTCGCTGATCGACATAAGACTTCTGTCGAGACTGTGCTATAGCCATCCTCTTTTGAATCAACTCTATCTGCTCGGAGGTCTCCTGAACAAGACGAGGTTCCAGTAAAGCTGCCCCTCCGGCCTCCAGGAAGTACAAAGGTGATTAGCATGGCCTACCAAACAAAGCCTCATAAGGTTCCATCTTAATAGTTTCATGAAATATGTTGTTCTAGGAAATCTCAGCAAGAGGAATATGCTTCTCCCAAGAACCACCAAAGTCTAGAATGCATGCTCGGAGCATATTCTCAAGCACCTAGATCGTACGATTGGACTGGCCATCAATCTGGGGATGGTATGATGTACTCAAAAGTACATGTGTACACAAAGCCTTCTGAAGCCCCTTTTAGAACCGATAAGTAAAACGTGCATCCTTGTCTGAAACAATGGATTGTGGAACTCCATGTAGAGATACAATATCTTTGATGTACAACCATACCATCTCATAAACACTGAAGCTATCCTGTATCGGAAGGATGAGAGAAACCTTCATAAGCCTATCAACAACAACCCAAACAACATCACTTCCTTGAGGTGACCTCGGTAACCCGGTCACGAAGTGCATCGCGACATCGTTACACTTCCATTCGGGAATGGGTAATAGCTTCAAAAGCCTTGTGGGTCATTGATTCTCCGCTTTCACCTACTGACAATTAGAATATCTCATGATGAACCCAGCAACATCTCTCTTCATACCTGGCCACCAATACTGGTGTTGTATATCACGATACATCATGGTGACGCCAGGATGAACTGCCCAAACTGAAGAATGATAATCCCGCATTAGCTCCTCGTGTATGTCTGCTGGAACCCATACGCATCCCTATAAATGCACGATCTCATCCTCGCCCACTGTCCATCCAGGAAGAGGGTCCTATCTTGACACGCTCTCCCGCAGGACTAGGCCTTCAGAGTCTTATAGCTGCCTCATCCGTACTTGATCGAGAAGTGTAGTGGTAACAGCTACAGAAGAAAGAAATGTCAGCTCCTGACTATCATGCATCTCCAAATGCATCTCAGAGAACATAGAAATAAGCTATTAGTCACTACTGGCCTCCTGAACTGCCTGAATTTGAGTTCTACTGCTCAACGCATCTGCCAATGTATTTCCATTTCTCAGCGTATAGGCAAGCTCAAGGTCAAAAGATTGAAGATACTCAACCCACCTGCACTGTCTTAGATTCAAATCACATTTATTGAATATATACTTGATACTCTTGTGTTCGGTAAACACCACAAAGTGATCTCCCAGACGGTAATGTCTCCAATACCGTAAGGCATGAACAACAGCTGCCAACTCTAGATCCTGTGTCGGGTAGTTCCTCTCGTGTGGCCTCAACTGCCGATACCCGTACGCAACGACTCCATCTCCCTGCATATGCATATCTCCTAGTCCGAAACCTAAAACATCACAGTAATATGTATAGATATTTCCCTAATCTGGTAAGACTAGTAGTAGTGCTAACGTCAACATCCCTTTCAGCTCCATAAAGGCTGTCTCAAAATAATTTGACCATAAGAACTTTTCCCCTTTCTTGGTCAGACCTGTCAGCGGTCCTGCTAGGCTTGAAAAGTCCTATATGAAATGCCTGTAGTATCCAGACAGCCCTAGAAAACTCTGCACCTCAAAGACTTTCTTCGGCTACTCCCAGGAAAATACAGCTCTCACTTTCTCTAGGTCTACTGATACTCCTGTCTCTAAGATAACATATCCCAAGAAGTGAATCTATTCCATCAAAAAGTGTCATTTCAAAATCGTAGTATATAACTAATGCTCTCTTAGTGTACTCAAAATGATCTCAAGATGGGTAGCATGGTCATGTCGATTGTGAGAGTACACTAAGACGTCATCCATGAAAGCCACCACGAAGGAATCCAAGTATTGATGGAACACTCGGTTCATCAGTGCCTTAAACACTACTAGTGCATTCGTGAGACAGAAAAGCTTGACAGTATACTTGTATACATCATACCTGGTCCTGAAGGCTGTAAGAGGTATATCTGAGGGTATAACACACAACTGATGATAACAGGACATCAAATCATTCTTCGAGAACACTGGGGATCCTCGAAGCTGATCAAATTGGTCATTGATCCTCAGAAAGGGATATCGGTACTTGACTGTCAACTGGATCAGCTTCTGATAATCCACACAAAGCCTAGGGGTGTCATCTGCCTTCTTCACAAACCGGACAGGAAAACCCCAAGAGATGTATTGGGTCGGATGATACCCTTAGCCTACAACTCCCCCAACCGCTTCTGGAGCTCCTTCAACACAGGTGTATCCATCAATTAAAGAGGAATGGACACCGGTGCCACTCCCAGCACGAGATCAATCCAGAAGACTACCTAACCCTCTGGAGGAAAACCTGAAAAGTCCTCTAGAAAGATATCCCTAAAACGATCCACCACTGGAGGAAAGTCTAACTCCGAAGTCCCCTGGTCATCCAGATAAACACTGACAATTTGGGATGTAACTCCTCCTATCACATGATGCTCTGGTCCAACTCTACCTGCCTGGACATTCCACTCGCCTCTATGAAGAAAATACAGGCCCTCTGGTGATACGAAACTCACCATACTACGATAGTAATCGACGACTGTCTGAAAGGGAACTGACCAGTCCATACCGAGAATGACATCATAGACGGTCATCTCTAGGACATAGAGGTCCCATTAGAAGTGACATCATGAAACCTCAAAATGGAACTCTCTGCACTGACGTACGCTAGATGTCCTCGTTCCCAATGGTGTGTCAAGAGTTAACATGTCGGCAGACGGAACGATACAGATCCCCAGGCTCTCCACAATAGTAACAGAGATAAAACAATGTGAACCACCAGTATAGAAAAGAGATGAAGATAATACTGAGGCTACTAAGATCGTACCTTGAATTGTGGAAAGTCCAGGATCCTTCTCCTGATAGGTCTGCTCCACAGTAAAAGTCTGGCCTGAACTGCGGCCCTGCGCCCCTGGCTGACCACTCTGAGTTGATCCACTCTGATGTCACTGGTAACCTGGTGACTGACCACCACGGCTGCGACCTCCACCTTGGCCCGAACTGCCGGAAGAACTCTAGTTCCCATACTGGTGAAAAACTAGCGATACATCTCCTGCAGATAGGGTCACAGAAGAACTCCTACCACAAGCTGTAGGCGAGAAGATCTAACAAAAATGCTGAAGATGGTCCATCTTTCCGCAAGATCGGCACTCCATCGGGTCTCTCTGACACTGAGGCCTAGTATGCCCACTCCTGCCACACTGGTAGCTACAACCTGGCTTCACAAAGATTCATTCCTCCTACCCTAATCTCCTCAAGAAGACTCCCTGCGGCACTTCCTACTATAATTAGGAGGAACACTGACTCTAGATGTTGAACCTCCCTAGCTCACTGCTCCAGAATCTCCAAGATTGTGCTCAGTGATCAGTGCCTGATTGATGATAGAGGATATCGAAGTCAACCTGAAGATATTCACCTAGGAATGGATCTCCTACCTGAGACCATCCACAAACATCCTAGTAAAGAACAACTCATCGCCTTCGTCAATCGGCGTGAAGCACTGTAGATCGGTAATATGAGACGAGTACTCCATAACAGAAAGAGTACCCTACTCGAGACTCATAAACTCCCTGGCTAGATCGGCCCTCAAGGTCTCCGGGTAGAAGAAATCATAAAATATGCACCAAAAATCATCCAATGTCATACTCTTCTGTCACCCTGACTACGAGATCACCTCCCAACACCTCTTGGCGGTGTCTTGAAGCATATAAGTTGAAAACTTCACCCTCTTCTCTAGATGTATCTCCAGGTGCTCGAAGATCATCAGTGTGGCCTCTAACCACGACTCGGTAGCCTGGGGTCCTTCATATCCTAAGAATGTAGGAGGATGTTTCTACTGGAAAACCCGCGTCAACTCAGCCATCGATAGGGCGGAAGGCGACACTCCCTGAAAGGTCAGCATCATCCTCAGTAAGTCTTCCCTAAACTGTGCATCGGCCCCTGCAACGGGTATAACTGCCAGTGCCAAGGCTGGCACAATAGAAGGATCTACAGGAGGTCCCTGATCATCCATATCCAGTGTATGATCACCGTCTGGTAGATGACGCGCAACCGGAGGATGTCTCAGAGGCATAGCTCTGAAAGATCAAAAGCACACCTCAGATCAGGATCATCAATGACAGAGAACACAAGAGTGGAAAACGGGAACAAGAGACTGAAACATTCATGTTCTACAAAACCTGACTACACGGTGTGTATACAAACTACACGATGTGTCCTCTTAAGCCAGACACATGGGTGTGTATGTTTTCCACTCTGGTCGTGTAACACCCCAAACTACACGATGTGTTATCCCCATACACGATGTGTACTTGGACTCTATTCCCCTGCCCGAGTCTCTTTACATGGCCAACCCACACTGTCCTCTTAGCACTAGACTACACGACGTGTTCACTAAGGACACGGCATGTACTAGACCAGGTTTCAGTGACCCGTATTTTTAGTTACACGACTGACCCTTACACGGCATGTTTCAAACAAACATGGTGTGTATAGGTGGAGATTACACTAACCCTTGTAGTCTGTGACATGGCCGAGTTCCTAGGTCAAGGATACATGGTTTGTTCGTACCAAACACGACATGTACTACACATGTTTTTCGGCCACCTTGTTAGTGACACGACTAGGTACACGGCTCACTACTACACGACGTGTAATGATCGTACACGGCGTGTTTCTAAAAACTTTATCACCACCTCGTGTTTCTTCTCACATAGCCAGTGACACAGTTTAAAACTACATGGCGTGTAGTTGAAGAACCCCGGGACACCCTGAGAGGGGAGGGGTGAATCAGGGTGACAACTTTTTCTTTTAATGTGATGGATCTTGTTCCCACGTTGGTAGGAACTTGTTGAACCTGTATGATGAAAAAGATCATAATGAAAAAATGCACATTCTCAGAGAAGACATATCCATTTTTACATGGTTCACCACTAATGGCTACGTCCAAGGAGCATACGCCGACATGTTTTCGGTCGTACCAAAATCCACTATTCTTAACTAGCTGGAGAGTACAATTGTTCGGTCACAGTCACTTTGTCCCAGGCTCACTGCCTTTACAAAGGTTCGGTGATAGCTCACTGCTTCCCTCAGGTCACTCCCATTGACTCCCCCTGGCTCACTACCGTAGGTGAAGTCACACTCAGTTTATAGACGTGAAGGTCTCTTCAATAGATAGACATGAAGGTCCTTGTCTCCTGTTCAGCATGAGACTTTTCTTACATCAGAGTCCTGAGTTAATGCTCTGTTAAAGACCAAATTCCAACCACTGATGAAAACCCCCATTTCCCTTGTCCACTGGGCAAACAACCTTTGGAAAAGGCCTTCACAAAGTACCCTACTTCGCAAGGCTCCCAATTTTGGAAAGCTCAAACAAGCCTTCACGGAGCCCCTGCCTTTCCGCGAAGCTCAATCGCGAAGCACTCTCGCGATGCTCCAGCCTTCGCAATGATTGGATATCGCGGAGCTCCTCCCTCTTCGCAAAGCTCACCGAGCCAACGTGGGGCGCACGACTTTCTCGGAGCTAGAATAGCCGCCGCGAATCTCCTCTTTCGCGAAGCACACTTCCTTCATGAGAGACCTTTGCAATCTGAGAGCAAAGGACATTCTCTGAAATTCTCTCTACTTCTCTTGAGGGGGTCGACCTGTATTTATAGGCGATTCCACCGACCCTCGACCCTTCCGCGCGAAGTCAACACCACGTCATCTTAAATCACGAAGCTCCAAAGTTCCTGCCAAAAATCTCTCGAAATCACGAATCACTACGGAAATTTTCCATTCGCGGAGCTCGTCGTAATCGTGGAGTATCACCGTAATCATTCCTTCACGCCTTCACCACGAAGCTCCCTCGCAAAGCCATTCACCGCTGCGATGCGCTTCAACTCTGCCATTCGCGAAGCTTTGACGTAATCGCGAAGACTCACTGCCTCCATTCTTCTGGTCTTCACGATTTCCAAACCATGCATCCTCTCTTCACGAAATTCATGGCTTTACCATATTTAATTATTATCTTCATGGAAATTCACTTTTCTCAATGCTCAGCAACTTCCATATTTTGGACCCCAAAAATTTGGAAAACACTGGGAAACGGCGCCACCTTCAATACTGTTGTCTGCTTGAATGGTATGATCTCTTTGCTAGTACACGATACGAACTTCCATTGATGATTGAAAACAAACACAAACCATACTCCACATCGTTCATAGAAGACCATGGTTCCAACAATCTCACCCTTTGGTTTTGATGGTAATCAGAAAATAAATTCAATAGTTCTCCATCAAAAATGCAGGAATCAACTCAGCCAACTTTCTAAGTCTATGTGAGAAAAGCTCGGTGTCGAAAACAAGAGAGGAGGATTGAATTGGGTTCCACTGTTTTCCTTATCATTCTTCTCATCATAGAAGTTTCCTGAATTTATTCCATTCTCCATTCTCCCCCATTGATAATAAATCCAATGACTAGTAAATTTTTCATGTTCAGCTCAAACCATACTCCCCCTGGATAGTATCTCCCCCATAAACCTACATCACAACCATAAACATATTAAAACAATTATGAAAAATGCGGAGAGGGGAATTCAGTAACCTCTTTATGCACTGGGAGGTGTCCGAACACCGAGGTTCAACCGATGCTTCACAAACACAGCCGCTGATAGTGGCTTTGTCAGGATATCAACCACTTGCTCATCTGTTCTCACATGATCCAATCTAATAACGCTTTTCTCAACATTCTCTTTGATAAAGTGATACCTGATTTCAATGTGTTTTGTATGAGAATGATGAACAAGATAATTCGTAAGATCAATTGCGCTCTTATTGTCACAGTAAATCACCATTGGTTGCTTCACCTCATCGCCAATATTAGTTAATTGCTACTTCACCCATAGCAGTTGAGTGCATGCCTTTGTGGAGGAGATTTACTCAGCTTCAGCAGTACTAAGAGAAGTACTTTCTTGTATCTTGCTCAACCAGCCAACACATTTCTTCCCAATATAGAAAGCTCCACCACTAGTGAACTTTATGTATACTACATCACCAGCCCAGTCAGCATCAGAAACCGCTGATAATTCACTGTCCCTGCCTGCAGCAAAAAATAACCTAAAGTTATGTGTACCTTGAATCTACCTCATGATTGTTTTTACTGCTGCCATATGTTCTTCCTTTGGATTACTCTAAAAGAGGGCCGCAAGGCATGTTGCAAAGACAATATCTAGCATTGTTGTTGTCAGGTACAGTAGGCTTCCAATGATCCTCCTGTACATGGTGGGATCAACAGAGTTCCCATCCTCATGCTTTCAAAGTATAGTTCCAACTGCAATCAGAGTTGACATTGGTTTGGAGTCTTTCATATTGAACTTCTTCAGCAGCTCTCTTGCATATTTTTCCTGAGAAATGAAAGTGTATTCCTTCTTTTGAATCACTTGTAGCCCCAAGAAATATGTGAGCTCCCTAATCATAGAAATTTCAAATATTGATTTCATGTGGTTGGCAAATTCATCCACTGATTTCTGCCCACTGCCACCATATATGATATCATCAACGTAGACAAGAACCATGAATTGATCTTTTGGAGAACTCTTCACATAGAGATTATGATCAACTCCTCCTCTTTTGAATTCCAACTTCGTGAGATATGAATACCTTCGTGAGTACCACACCCGTGGTGCCTGCTTCAAACCATGTAGAGCTTTCTTCAGTTTTCAGACCTTTGTTTCATTAGTACCAAAAACAAAGCCAACCGGTTGTTCAATGTAGACTTCTTCTTCGAGTACACCATTCAAGAATGTTGTCTTGACATCCATTTGATATACTTTATATTTTATTTGGAGTGCCATGGAAAGGAAAAGCCTGATTGACTCCAGTCTAGCCACTGGAGGAAAGGTTTATTCAACATCAATGCCTTCAATCTAGAAGTATCCTTTACATACCAGTCGTGCCTTATTTCTGATGACACTTCCATGCTCATCAAACTTATATTTGAAGATCCATTTGGTACCAATCACATTGTGACCTTTGGGTCTTTGGACAAGATCCCATGTCTAATTCTTGTCAATCTAATATAATTCATCATTCATGGATTTCACCCAAGATTTATCTTTTGTAGCTTCTTCGAATGAGGATGGCTCTACAAATGACAAAAATGCAAATTGCGTGGTATTCCTCATCCTTCTTTTTTGAGTTGGTGCACTCCTGTCGCCAATTATGTTGGATGGATCAATCTCAGCTCTTCGATTTCTCCTGCGAGGTTCAGTACTATTCTCTTCAGCCATATTTTCTTCTTCAGATTCTTCTTCTGAGTCAACATCATGATGTGACTGCTGAGTGTTTTGAACAGCTTCCTCTATTTCAGCATTTGTATTTTCTTCACGTTCACATTCTTCCTGAATTTCTATCACATCCGCATATGACGTCCTTGAAGCATTTTTGGTTTTCTATTCAATTATCTTAACATCACTGCTTTCCACAATCCTTCCCAAACGCTTGTTGAAACATTTGTAGTCTTTTCTGTCCATTGAGTAACCAAGGAAAATTCCTTCATTTGCATTGTCGCCATATTTCCCTTGATTTCCTTCTTTGTTCCTGATGAAGCATTTACTTCCAAAGACACGAAAGTATTTTAGAGAAGGATTCTGTCCATGACACAATTCATATGGTGTCTTTGCCTCACCCATATAAAGTCCTATTTGATTCTGAATGTACACTTCAGCTTGAACAGCCTCTTTCCAGTAATGTCGTGGAATACGACTCTCAATCAGCATAGTTCGTGCCATGTTGTTCACCTGTCTATTCCTACGTTCAACAACTCCATTATGTTGTGGAGTTCTCACAGCAACTACCTCATGTTGTATCCCATGCTTCTCCAGATAATTCTCAAATTCAATGGACGTGTATTCTCCTCCATTGTCAGATCACAAAACATTGATTGTTCATCCAGTATCATTCTTGGAGATTCGCCGATATGTTTTCATGCAGTCAAGGACTTGTCGTTTCCTGTGAATGACCATCACACATGCCATTCAACTGTAATAATCTATGAAAAGGACAAAGTACCTTTCTCCATGAGATTCGACAACATTTATTGGCCCACAAACATTTGTATGAATCAGATCAAGAAGGTGAGACGCCCTTTTCTTCTTTGGCCGATATGAACTGTAGACTAGCTTCCCACAAATACAAGCATCACAAGATTGTTCACGCTCACACTTCAGGTTGGGAATGTCTAAGACAATTCTCAATTTTGATATTTTCTCCATGTCTTGTTGATTGATGTGTCCCAGTCTCCGATGCCAAAATTTTTTTTCTTCTTCAATAGTCATGTAACATACATTTTCTTCACTATCAACCTAATACAAGTTTCCTTCTATTCTGCATCCCTTCATAAGTGAATTTCCAGTCTTTCCCTTGATAGTGCAGCCTTTCTGATTAAACGTAAATATATGTCCTAAGTCACAGAGTTGACTCGCGCTGAGGAGATTATGACGTAGGCCATCTACGTAAAGGACATCAGTCTTCCATAGTTCTCCATTAGCTAATTCGGTACTTCTACTCCCTTTGATTTTCAGAGCCCCATCATTACCAAATCTTATTGTAACATCGACATTCCTTATGAAATTCATTAGTAGGTCGGCATTACCTGTCATATGAGATGAACAACCGCTATCTAGAATCCAGGTACTGTTGTTCTTTGTAGCTTTGAGGGCCACCTCTACAAGGTTGGATTTCTCAATCTTCTTCCTTTACATCCATGAGACATTAGATCGAGTATAAAGAACTGATGGCCTTTCAATTATCTCTTTTGCATACCTAGGTTCTTCATAGTCAAAGTCTTCTTTGAGAGGTGAAAACCTGTTTGAAAGAGAAACACTATCTTGCTGAAGAGACTTGACTTGTCTTGAACTTCAGTATGAGGTGTCCATGTCCCTTCTCTGCCTGCAATTAGCGGCCTTATGACCAATGTTAGAACAACAAAAACAATATCCATATAAATTATTTCTTCTATAAGAATTAGGATATGAAATTTTTATCCTTTGTTGAGCTTCTATATCTTCTCCATTTAGATAGCTTCTTGCATCTTCACAATAAGACATGGTATGGCCCAGATAGCCACAGAACTGACACTTCATGAGAGGAAATGTCTACTCACTTGAATTTCTCCTCATACCTTCTTCCTTGGGAGAACAGTAAGACTGTCTGTCATTTCTGAATGTTTGAGGATAATTTTCAGGTCTCCTTTTAGTTTGGATTGAGGGTTCCTTTTTCGGCACTCTAGGTAATGTTTCAACATGTTTAACTTTCATCTTATCTTTCTTTTGGATCTTTTCACTTACAGCAGTTGATGTCTCAGCCTCACATCCAATTCCACTCTTTCCCATGCAAGCGGGTCTTTGATCACTCAAGATTTTTCCAACCCCATCTGAACCACACTTGGCTCTTGCTAGTAATTCTGCATCTGAGAATCTTCCAAACTGTATTTTCTTCCTCGATTCTTTTGGAACTGATTCAGTCTCCAGTTTACTCCTTAGAGTAACTACTTCCTCCTCAAGACCATCAGCAGTCTTGGATTTTTCATCCAGTCTGGAGGTGAGGTCATTGATGACCTTTGCCTGCTCTTCAATTCTCAGCTTCAGATCTACTACATCATCATTTCATTCAATTATTTTAGACTATACCTTCACAAATTCTTCCAGTTGTTCAATTTCAGCTTCAAGTTTATCAACGTATTCAGTTGATTCTTCTACAATTTATTTCCACTTATTGTAGCTCTTACATTTAATCTTAAGCTTACTAACCGCATCCTTAAGTTTCATCTCAGGATCTACACAAGTTCTCAGTTGTGTTTCTCCATCAGTATCTTCTGAATTTTCAACAGTGGCCATCATAGAATCATGGTTCACAGTTTTTAATTCTGGTTCTTCTTCATCATAGAATTCATTATCATCTTCTTCCTCTTCACAGACAAAACTTTTCCTTTGCATTTTCTTACCAGATTTGAAGTCTCCCTTTTTGAAGAACCTTTTCTAAGGCTTCTTGAAGTTTTCATCCTCACTATCTTCATCATTGATCATTTTTAAGGAATGAGAGGAAATGTGCCCAACTTTTCCACAACAGAAACACACGAGATGTAACTTCCCTTTGAATTTCCCTTTCCCCTTCTAGAACTTCTTTGAAATGAGAGAAAGAATTTATTTTTCTTCGTCATCATCACCGCTACTATCCTTTGAGATTTTCAGTTTATCCATGGCCTTGAATGCAATTTCCTTGCTCACCCGAGTCGTAACATCTTCTGGTTTGACTCTTATTTCATATGCTACCAAGATTCACAGTAGATCATCTAGAGAAAGTTTGGAATGATCTATTTCCTCAAGGGCCGACACCTTCTCATTATACAGAGGTGGAAGTCTTCTCAATATATTCTTTACAATATCAATGTCTTTGATTTCTTATCCTAGAATCCGAATTGCTCCAACCACTTCAGTAATTCGATTGAAGAAAGAGTCTGCATTCTCGTCTGGATGCATCTTCAGATCATCAAACCGATTGTGCAGCACTTGTAGTTTCGCCTCCTTCACTTTTCTATCTCCTTCATAAATATTCTCAAGTTTATCCCACATGGATTTTGCTGAGGTGAAATTCATCACCTTTAGGTATATCTGATCAGAAAGGGATGTAGTGAGTGCATTCTGTGCTTTAGCATCTGCACAAGAAGTTTCTTGTCTGTTTCAGTCATAGCTAGGCATGTTGGATCAGTGACTTGTATTCCTTGCACAGTATAAAATAGAACTTCCATTCTAAGAGATCATAGATGAGATCTCATTCTGTTCTTTTAGATCTGGAAATTTCTTCCATCGAAGGGAAGGACTCCCCTGACATTGACCACGTTTTCCATGACGAAAAAGTTCAGATTCAACACCAACAACCTGACTCTGATACCACTTGAAAGACCCCTGGACACCCTGAAAGGGGATGGGTGAATCAGGGTGACAAAGTTTTCTTTTAATGTGATGGATCTTGTTCCCACATTGGTAGGAACTTGTTGAACCTATATGATGAAAAAGATCAGAAAGGAAACATGCACATGCATAGATAAGACACATCCCTTTTTACTTGGTTCACCACTAAGGTCTACGTCCAAGGAGAATACGCCGACAAGTTGTCAGTCGTTCCAAAATCCTCTATGCTTCACTAGCTGGAGATTACAATTGTTTGGGCACAGTCACTCTATCCCAAGATCACTGACTTTACAAAGGTTCAGGGATAGCTCACTGCTTCCCTCATGTCACTCCCGTTGACTCCCCCTGGCTCACTACCGTTGATGAAGTCACACTCAGTTTATAGACGTGAAGGTCTCTTCAATAGATAGACATGAAGGTCCTTGTCTCCTGTTCAGCATGAGACTTTGCTTGCATCAGAGTCCTGAGTTAATGCTCTGTTAAAGTCCAAATTCCAACCACTGATGAAAACCCCCTTTTCCCTTATCCACTGGGAAAACAACCATTGGAAAAGGCCTTCACAAAGTACCCTACTTCTCAAGGATCCCAATTTTGCAAAGATCAAACAAGCCTTCGCGGAGCCCCTGCCTTTTCGCGAAGCTCAATCATGAAGCACTCTCGTGATGCTCCAGCCTTCGCAATTATTGGTTATCACGGAGCTCCGGCCTCTTCGCGAACCTCACTGAGCCAACACGGGGCGCATGACTTTTGCGGAGCTAGAATAGCTGCCGCGAAGCACCCCTTTCGCGAAGCACACTACCTTTGCAAGAGACCTTTGCGAACCGAGAGCAAAGTACTTTCTCTTAAATTATCTCTACTTCTCTTGAGGGGGTCGTCCTGTAGTTATAGGTGATTCCACCAACCCTCGACCCTTCCGTGCGAAATCAGCGCCACGTCAGCTCAAATCGCGATGCTCCGAAGATCCTGCCGAAAATCTCTCAAAATCGCGAAGCACTATGGCAATTTTCCATTCGCGGAGCTCGTCGTAATCACGAAGTATCACCGTCATCATTCCTTCGCGCCTTCGCCGCGAAGCTCCCTCGGAAATCCCTTCACCGCCGCGATGCGCTTCAACTCTGCCATTCACGAAGCTTTGACGTAATCGCAAAGACTCACCGCCTCCATTCTTCTGGTCTTCAGGATTTCCAAACCATGCTTTCTCTCTTCGCGAAATTCCTGCCTTTGCCATATTTAATTATTATCTTCATGGAAATAACTTTTCACGATGCTCAGCAACTTCCAGATTTTGGACCCCAAAAATTTGGCAAACACTGGGAAACGGTGCCAGCTTCAATACTGTTGTCTGCTTGAACGGTATGATCTCTTTGCTGGTACACGATCTGAACTGCCATTGATGATTGAAAATAAACAGAAACCATACTCCACATCGTTCATAGAAGACCATGGTTCCAACAGTAGTCTTGTACACGCCAGGTATTCTGGTTTATTCTGTGCAGTAGCTCAAAAACTGCACCGATGCCCAAAAAACACTGAAAAACAAGCATGGAGGTGCCAAATTACGATCCGTGAGGGCCCATACTCCCCATGAATCAATACTTGGCATCTCCTATATATCATATAAAAGGGAAAAAAGTAAATGATCCACCAACTTCGATTAATGGGGCCCCATAACACCTCATGAATCAAAATTTGGAATCAATTTAAGTAAAGGTATAATACAAACAATTTCTCTATAAACTAAAGGGATCAAATAAAATCATCTATCACAACAGAATCCATAATCTACACAATGTCTATCACAACAACATGAAATAGCAAATGAACCCTAGATGGCATGGCAAGAATGCATGTAATGTGATTTCTAAAAAGTACCTATATGATGCATGAGATGGAATACCCTCATCTCTTCAGGTTTCAACCGAAATAGAACTACAATATAAATAACAAAAACAACACAAGGCATGTGAATCACTCGAGGTGAAATCATATCAACCGTATATCTCAAAACCAGAAAAAACCGAAATAAATGAGGTAGTATGGCTTTTCCCTGTACACGGGTTAGCTACTCTTGGGCATATCTTATTACGAAGTACCGAATCCATCCTATCCCTGGATAAAGGCTCCTAACAGTAAATCAAGAGAAAATAATTCCTCTAATACCACTTTTTAACGTCCCGGTTCCGGAAGCCACCCAGAACTGCCCCGTACCTGGTTAGTCCCATGGCCTCAAGCGCATTTACCGAAACGCCAGAGGCTGCCGACTAGAATTGAGGGCCTTAGGTGTGATAGTGGGGAAACTATGCCCTCATTGGCAGAGTACATAGTGGAGGTAAACAAAACATGCTATAGTGGAAGTAGTAAATATCCAACAACAATAATCAGTGGAAGACTAACACAATAAACAATTGGATCACTTATGTATATATGAAATGATGCATGATAAATATATAGGAAAGCATCCAAAGAGGCGACAATGCTGGAAATAAAAATAGTACCAAAACAAGTACAAAAGAAAAGATAAACATCTCTTCAACATCGCAAGACATAACTTGGTCCCATGCTCTCCTACTCCAATTCTATCGAGTACCGGATTTCAAAGGGTGCATTCCCTTCTCTATACCTACAACAACATAGACTGTTTGGGCCCAAAAGCATGTCCCAAATAGGGTTTGAGACTAAATCCCGGTATGTAACCACCCGAAGATTTGTGCCTAACAGTCAGTGAGCAGATGGAAGGTAATAGTACAGTAAGTAGTAAAAAGTAACATTAAACAACATTTAGTAATCAGTAAGCAGTAACTGGATGATATACAATAGTAATCAATCCACAGAACAACGAGAAGCATTGAATCAAACTACTAACCACAACAGGAACCCCTCTGAGAAGTACTCGTAGCCAACCCCTCTGGTCATATCCCTGAAGTACCAACAACCATATGGGAAGTGCACGCATCCTAACCCCTCTATTAGGGTCATACGAAATTATAAGACTCTCTAGGGAAGCTCGCTTGGTCAATTCCCCATATAGTATAAAGTATTCAGGGACTCTCTAAGGAAGATCACACGGTCTAACCCTATTATAGCCCCTAGGTCTAGAAACCCTCTGAGGATCTCACTTGGTCAATCATCCTATAGTCTCAGTTCTATCACAGACTCTCTAAGGAAGCTCTCTCAGTCAATTACACATCTATCCTAGAAGGGATTAAGGAAGTTCAAACAATTAAAGTCTCTCTAAGGTAGCACACTCGGTCTACCCTCCTGTAGTTTATAATATCCAAGACTCGCTGGGAAGCCCACTCGGTCTATCCCCTATAGAATATAATGTCCATGACTCTCTGAGGAAGATCACTCGGTCTACCCTCCTATAGTCTATAATATCCAAGACTCTCTGGGAGGCTCACTCGGTTTATCCCTTATAGTCTATAGCAACAAGTTCTCATGGTCCCATGCCATTCAGTGCATTATAATTCTATAAGGCCAATGTTCAGCTACAAACCTACTTGGCTAACCAGTCTACAGAAAACAAAAATTTCAAGAATATCATTCCACCCTATGGTCACAAGGCATGGAAAACAGGTATAACGGCCAAAGGATAACAAGACACAAAGGTCGTAACAAGAACAAGGCATGGGAAAAACATCCAAGCAAAACAATTAACCTCATACAAGATCAAATTACCTCTACACAAGCATACAAGCAAGGTATGTAAAGACTCGTAAATTTCAAGGAAATTTTTTTCTTAATTTGTTTTGGAATTTTACAAGAACAGAGTTTCTAATGGCACCTGATTCCGAGGCCCGGTGTGCCCGGAATCATTTTCCGAAGTTTGGCTCGAGTATCTTCAGTGAACGGACGAGTGGGTTTTTCTAACATTTGAACCAGTGCTCGGAATCAAATTCTGAGGGCACCGATGGAATCGCAGCGCCGGTAATTTCTTAGAAACGCCTCTTCCGGAGTTGCGTTATCTCGGTTGTGGTTTTTAATTTTTGGGCTTAATGTTAAGAAATAAAATAAAGTGTACGAAAAACTTTATTTTATTTCACTTAAGCCGCTTGGAAGCAACTTGAAGCCACTTACAGCAGCTTAAGCTGAGTTGATGCGGATAGGATGCTATCCAGAAATATCCTACCCTCTTGGTAGGATATTTGTGAGGTGGGCCCCGCACGAGCCCCACCATTTCTTTTCGCTAAGTAACGCACCCGCGAAAACCCGTCATTATGAAAGTCAACTGACACGTTTTCTTAATTTCCTAATGCACCAATTAATTGGGTGGTTTTATTCGTTGAATTAATTGGGCGGTTTTATTCGTTGAATTAATTTGATGTATTAATTTAATTGTTTCTTAAACTGTTTTCAATCTGTTGGCGTAATAATAAAATAATACCAACACACGACTTCTGAAAAAATGCTCGTTGAGAGGTTTGACAACTTTGTGCCTTCATCCTCCTTCACGAAGAACGTGAAGAACACGAAGAACACAGACCCCCGACGAAGAACACCAAACCCGTGGAGATCTGCGACGCGACGCCGTGTACCGCGATGCCGACGATTCTCCCTCTATGACGCTTCTTCCGCGACGATCCAACCCTGCGACAACCTTCGATCGACAACGTCAAGGTAGGGGATTGTTGTCCTTTAATTTCCTTTGTGGATTATAACTCTATATGGATTTAATTATTAAAATTAAATCTGTTTTTTCTTGGTCCTCGGAGTTCTTCAACGCAACGCCGGATACCGCGACGCGACGCTCCACTTGTTCCACGACGGTCAATTCCGCGAAGAACGCGCGTGCGACGACTTGACGAGGTAGGGGTTTGTTGTGAAATAACTTATATCCCCGTGATTGTTTCTTTTAAAACAAGAACCTGGATCAAGTGCAATTTTAAATTATTAAAACTGTTTTGATACGTTTGTCATATGTTATTTATCTTCTCGTTTGTATCATCTAACGCGGACGGTGTGAGCCAAACAAACACGGCCCGTCAACCCTCCGCCGTTCTTCATTGTTGGGCGGATTTGGAGGGCGACGACAAAACATGCCGCAAAGAAAATTTGATGATTCCGTAGAGAAGAACGGGTCCCAGGAGGAGCAGCGGCGCAGGCGGGAAGGAAAATGGGCCACCGGAGCAACTCCGGTGGCCCGTAGAAGCCACCGGCGGCGCGGGTCGCCGGCGCGCCGCCAGACAAGGCCACCGCGGCTGATGCCGCCGCGGCGGCGGCCAGCGGACCCGCGGCCGCGGCCAGCGGACCCGCGGCCGCGTGGGTCCGGCCTTCACGCGGGACGCGGAAAAACCCACGTCCGCTGATCTCCAGTGCGGCCCCACTCGGGGCCGCGGCTCTTCCAACACGCGGGGGCAGCGCCCCGCGGCTGCCTCGGTCGGCCGCTCGGCCGAGCCGAGCCGGGCCGGTCTGACCGGCCGGGCCCTGCCCTGGCCGGACCGGACCGGGTCCAGCCGGGTCAGACCGGGTCGGGTCGACCATGTTCGTCCGACCCAGGGGGGTCGGGCCGGGTCGGCCCCGGCGCAGACCCCCCGTCTTCGGACCGTTTTCGGTCTTTAGGTCGTAACATGAGCTACGGGCCTCCAAACGACGCGCTGTCAGCGGCGATGTGATCCTTGGATCGAGACGGTCGTTTTGGTATATCACACTCAAGGTTTCGGAAAACTTTGGGTTCGGCCGGGTTGGTTCGTACACGAAACCAACTGGGCCCTCGGAGCGGAAACGCTCATATCGTGAGCTACGGGCGTCCGATTGACACGCCGTCTATCTCTTTGAATTCCTCTTGAAGAGATGGATCTTTTGGCATACTTCACCCAAGTTTTGGATGCTTTTGGATAGTGGCTGGGTTGGATTGTACCCGAAATCCAACCGGGCCCCTGGAACAGAAAGCTGAAATATTTCAGACCGGACGTCCGTTTGACGAACTGTCAGCGGTGTTGGTGATCTCATTGAGAAACGGTCCCTTTTAGTATACCATATGGGAGTTCGGGGTACAGTTGAGATACGATCGGGTTGGTTCGCACATGAAACCAACCGGGCCCCTGGGACGAAAATGCTAGTAACTCACAGACCGGGCGTCCGATTGACCCGTCGTCTGTTGTGTTGAGACCCCTGTGACGAGGCGGTCCCTTGATATAATTCTTCGTGGAACCTTGTGATACTTGTAGTATCGACCAACATCTCATGGATCAGACCCTCCCTGAGACGAACGTGCGGAATACGGAGACCGTGTAGCCGACTGAGACATGACGACTGCTGATCGAATGACTTGTTGTGTTACAGAAAGCCCAGTGGGGAGCGCTTGGTTGCAGCGGCAGAACCATGACAGAGGTGCGCTTGGTTGTAGCAGCACAGGGGAGCACTTGGTTGTAGCGGAAAACCCACGACAGATGTGCACTTGGTTGTAGCAGCACAGGGGAGCGCTTGGTTGTAGCGGCAGACCCACGACAGAGGTGCGCTTGGTTGTAGCGGCACAGGGGAGCACTTGGTTGTAGCGGCAGACCCACGACAGAGGTGCGCTTGGTTGTAGCAGCACAGGGGAGCGCTTGGTTGTAGCGGGAGACCCACGACAGAGGTGCCCTTGGTTGTAGCGGCAGAGGGGAGCGCTTGGTTGTAGTGGCAGACCCACGACAGAGGTGCGCTTGGTTGTAGTGGCACAGGGGAGCGCTTGGTTGTAGCGGCAGACCCACGACAGAGGTGCGCTTGGTTGTAGCGGCACAGGGGAGCACTTGGTTGTAGCGGCAGACCCACGACAGAGGTGCGCTTGGTTGTAGCGGCACAGGGGAGCGCGTGGTTGTAGCGGCAGACCCACGACAGAGGTGCGTTTGGTTGTAGCGGCACAGGGGAGCGCTTGGTCGTAGCGGCAGACCCACGCCGGAGGAGCGCCTGGTTGTAGCGGCACGTGAGAGCACTTGGTTGTAGCGGCACGAGAGAGCGCTTGGTTGTCGCAGCAAGCCCGATGTACTCGATAGGTGGAGTACTACAGCAGTCTTAGGTTAGTGAGCAGTACCTCGGAGTCGTGACAGGACCATTTTACACTCTAGAGACGAGGTTCTTCGGCAGTTGCGGTTTGGATAATGAAAATCCTGGTTTGAGCTGAGTCTTTAATCTTTTTGTTTCCTCATGATTGAGATGGGTTACTTGATAACTTGGGTATATGTATGGGCATATACCTGGGTGGTGGTTATCCATTGATTTCATAATACCTGTGTTTTCTCATGACTGAGATGGGTTACTTGGTAACTTAGGTTTATGTATGGGCATATACCTAAGTAGAGGTTATCTGTTGAGATCTTCTTTTTGGTTATCCTTGTTGGTTTTAGTGAGACCATGAGGGTCTCGGGGTCCCCACTGAGTATCGTTATAATCAACCCTGCGCGGGCTATGCTCACACATCGTTGTGTTGGATGCAGACGACGGGCAACACTGATCGTGGTGGAGGTTTGCGGAGCAGGACGGTACCTGGAGGTGGACCACTGGGCGGGACGCACTCGGAGCGGTCAGGTAGACCCGAGGAGCAGTGGAGGCTATATGTACCCACCCTTCAGGTTGGACTTCCAGAGGATGGCTCGATGCTGTGGCTTTTCATTTCAGTTGTCGTTTTCCCCTTTCAGTTGTACTTTACAGTTGGGCTTGTATTTCCGACCCCTTTTACTTTCAGCACAACTTGTTACAGTTTTTAGTTAGTGTTTACTTTTCTGCTTGCTTACTCTGTGGTTCTTGTTTACTTTTCAAAGGCAATGCCTTCCCCTTTTCCGGGATTTACGTCATTTTTCTAGTCGCCAGCCCCTAGCCTATGATAGGCGGGCTTGGGGTAGTCACGACACGGGCCCCGAGGACGGGTCGTGACAAATTGGTATCAGAGCAGTTCGGTTCTACCACAGAATCTGATCTTTCTTCTATGTGAAGCAATAGTGTTTAGCGTATTGGGTGTGGTTATCAGTCCAGGGAGTCCAATGTTTGTGCGGCGGCCGACGTATCCGTACACTTGGACCCTGACTTCTGATTTCCGACATAATGCACGAAAACATTGATTGCGTGTGTGTTTCAAGTTTTCTTTATGATTACTTGTATCAGCTCACCAGGTATACTATTCTGACCATGGCACACCTGTTTCCTTTCAGGAAGGCCCCACGACGGCAGCCAGCTAGGGTTCTAAGTGTTGTACATGACGACAGCCCGCCGAGCGACGAGGACTCAGTACAGGGCCCTTTGACAGCTGGGGCACCGGTGGTACCTATACCTGCCGAGCCACCGATGCTACCAGCCCCAGCCGCTGACAATGCACGTCGCCTTAGTGCACTACATGAGTTCCAGCGCCAGTGACCGCCCAGGTTCCGCGGGGATACAGACCCTCAGGCCGCCGAGGACTTGCTGGAGGCAGTTGTACGAGTTTTCAGATTAGTGAGGACACCAGAAGACCTCATGGTAATCCTCGCAGCGAGCCTCCTGAACGTGGCAGTAGGCAGATGGTGGAGCTTGATGCTCCAGGTGCATGACGAGACATCTCTCCTCTGGACGGACTTTGAGAGCATCTTTCGCTCCGAGTTCGTCCCAGCCACCCTCCGAGCGGTGCGCATCCATGAGCTACTATAGCTGCGGCAGGGCAGCATGAAAGTGGACCAGTACTCGGTGAGATTTACTGATCTCTCGCGCTACTCCACAGATATGGTACGGGACCTGTTCTTCCGGGCCTGGACCTTCGAGCAGGGACTGAGGCATGAGATCAGGGCTTCGATGATCTCCCTCAACATTCCGACACAGATAGGAGTGTTGGAGTGAGCCCTCTTTGTGGAGAGTTTCCTTGCTGAGCAGTCTCCAGCAGTAGGGCCCACCACTAGCCGGGATGCGGTAGAGCCTTCTGTAGCGGGCAGTAGACAGATTACGTAGGGTTCCAAGAGGACCAGACCTACCGGTGGTCGACCGCGTGGCACAGGGTCGATTGTGCGAGGCACCCGGGGTGGACAACGACTTACTATGAGCGGATAGTGTTACTCCTGCGGCGGGGTTGGTCACATGGCTCATGACTGTCCGACCCGCCATACGGATGACCAGCAAATGAACGAAGGACCTCCTAGGCAAAGGCAGAGGTTCGATCGAGGCGGATCGCATGGAGTAGGAGACCGTGGTAGAGGAGCTGGTCGAGCAGCAGGTAGTGGATGACGATTCTAGGTGTTTCCAACACCACCACCAGGAGGTCCACCCCGACCGTAGGGAGTTGGTGGACATGGGAGAGCTCAGTTTCAGGCAGCTGAGGCCTTCGATCATGGAGCTCTGGGAGCAGATGGACAGGAGCAGAACTAGTGGATACGTCTTTTGTACTTCTAGTTCCTTGTTGTTGTTGTGTAGCGTCCTTGTATTATGAGCTGCAATAATAAAAGATGGATGCCTTTGTGATGTTTTCATTCTTGTCCTCTTTTGTGTTGTTATTAAGAGGTTCCAGTTTAGACTGTTTACTTGACCCTCACTTGTGAGACATCTACTGGAGGAGACCCATTTACCACACACTAATGCCGAAAATGTGACTCAACCCTTGGAGGCGAGAGTAACAGTTGGATATCTTGGTAGTAGCGTCGAGGCCTTATGATGTCATCCTTGGTATGGATTAGTATCATCCATGTCGGGATTGACTGTATTCGGAAAAGGAAGTGGTTCATCCAGGGGATGAGTCCAGATTTCTCTTATCGGAAAAGAAGAAATCTTAGCAGCACTTGTGGGGACGGAGATGGTCCAGGCCACGACAGAAAAGGTCCTGGTCATCCAGGAGTGGATGAGTATAGCTCAGAACCGACAAAAGTCTCGTGCTGACAGGAGGCGGAGGCCACTAGAGTTCAAGGATGGTGACCACGTCTTCTTGCATGTCTCATCTCGACGTGGATTACGGAGATTTGGAAGAGGTGGAAAGTTGTCTCCATGCTTCATCGAACCTTTCCAGGTCCTCAGCAGGATTGGCGAGGTGGCTTATCGCCTGACTCTAACACCTCAGTTGCACTGGGTGCACGACGTTTTCCACGTATCTTAGTAGAGGAGATACGTGCATGACCCGACACAAATCTCTGACCATGGAGAGATGGTCTTTGATGATGGGGCGACTTTTGCGGAGGTCCCAGTGGAGATCGAGGATCGACAGGATCGGGTCCTACGTGGACGATCGATTCCTCTAGTGTGCTTTAGATGGCAGCTCGGGAGCCTCCATTAGAGCACTTGGGAGCGGGAGGCTCAGATGCACGCTCAGCACCGCCTTTGTATCCCTAAGTTTGTGGTGAAGCTTTACGGGGACGTAAAGCCCTGTGGTGGGAGTAATGTAAAGACCAGTAAATTTCAAGGAAATTTTTTTCTTAATTTTCTTTGAATTTTACAAGAACGCAGTTTCTGACGGCACCTAATTTCGAGGCCCGGTGTGCCCGGAATCATTTTCTGAAGTTTGGCTCGGGTACGTTCAGTGAACGGACGAGCGGGTTTTTCTAACTTTTGAACCGGTGCTCGGAATCGAATTCTGAGGGCACCGATGGAATCGCAGCGCCGATAATTGCTTAGAAACGCCTCTTCCGGAGTTGCGTTTGCTCGGTTGTGGTTTTTAATTTTTGGTCTTAAAGTTAAGAAATAAAATAAATTGTACGACAAACTTTATTTTGTTTCACTTAAGCCTCTTGGAAGCCACTTGAAGCCACTTAAAGCAGCTTAAGCTGAGTTGATGCAGATATGGTGCTATCCAGAAATATCCTACCCTCTTGGTAGGATATTTGTGAGGTGGGGCCTGCATGAGCCCCACTGTTTCTTTCCGCTAAGTAACGCACCCGCGAAAACCCATAATTATGAAAGTCAACTGACTCATTTTCTTAATTTCTTAATGCACCAATTAATTGATCGGTTTTATTCATTGAATTAATTGGGCGGTTTTATTCGTTGAATTAATTTGATGAATTAATTTAATCACTTCTTAAACTGTTTTCAATCCGTTGGCATAATAATAAAATAAGACCAACGCACGACTTCTTGAAAAAAGCTCGTTGAGAGGTTTGAAAACTTTGTGCCTTCATCCTCCTTCTCGAAGAACGTGAAGAACGCGAAGAACGCTGACCCCCGACGAAGAACGCCGAACCCACGGAGATCTGCGACGCGGTGCCGTGTACCGCGACGCCAACGATTCTCCCTCTGCGACGCTTCTTCCGCGACGATCCAACCCCGCGACTACCTTCGATCGACAACGTCAAGGTAGGGGATTGTGCTCCTTTAATTTCCTTTGTCGATTATAACTCGATATGGATTTAATTATTAAAATTAAATCTGTTGTTTCTTGGTCCTTGGAGTTCGTCGACGCAACGCAGGATACCGCGACGCGACGCTCCACTTGTTCCACGACGGTCAATTCCGCGAAGAACGCGCGTACGACGACTTGACGAGCTAGGGGTTTGTTGTGAAATAATTTATATCCCCGTGATTGTTTCTTTTAAAACAAGAACCAGGATCAAGTGCAATTTTAAATTATTAAATTTTTTTTTGATATGTTTGTCATGTGTTATTTATCTTCTCGTTTGTATCATCTAACGCGGAGGGTGCAGGCCAAACTAACACGGCCCGTCAACCCTCTGCCGTTCTTCATTGTTGTGTGGATTTGGAGGGCTACGACAAAACGTGCCGCAAAGGCAATTTGATGATTCTGCAGAGAAGAACGGGTCCCGGGAGGAGCAGCGGCGCAGGCGGGAAGGAAAACAGACCACTAGAGCAACTCCGGTGGCCCGCAGAAGCCACCGGCGGCGCGGGCCGCCGACACCACGGCGCGCCGCCGGACAAGGCCGCCGCGGCTGAAGCCGAGGCGGCGGTGGCCAGCGGGCCCGCGTGCGCGCGGGTCTGGACCTCCCATGGGACGCGGAAAAAGCCGCGTCTGTAGATCTCCAGTGCGGCCCCACACAGGTCCACAGCTCTTCCAACACGCGGGGGTAGCGCCCCGCGGCTGCCTCGGTCGGCCGCTCGGCCGAGCCGAGCCGGGCCGGTCTGACTGGTCGGGCCGCACCCTGGCCGGACCGGACCAGGTCTAGCCAGGTCGGACCAGGTCGGGTCGAGCCGGTTCGGCCGACCCAGGGGGGGATCGGCCCGGGTCGGCCCGGGCCCAGACCCCCCGTCTTCGGACTGTTTTCGGTCATTTGGCCTTAACATGAGCTATGGGCCTCGGAGCGACACGCCGTTATTGGCAATGTGATCCTTTGATCGAGAAGGTCGTTTTGGTATATCACATTCAAGGTTTCGGAAAACTTTGGGTTCGGCCGGGTTGGTTCGTACACGAAACCAACCGGGCCCTCGGAGCAAAAACGCTCATATCTTGATCTCCGAGCGTACGATTGACGTGTCGTCTGTCTCGTTGAATTCCTCTTGAAGAAATAGAACTTTTGGCATACTTATCCCATGTTTTGGTTGCTGTTGGATAGTGGCCGGGTTGGATTGTACCCGAAATCCAACCGGGCCCCAGGAACAGAAAGCTGATATCTTTCAGACCGGACGTCCGTTTGATGAACCGTCAGCGGCATTGGTGATCTAGTTGAGAAACGGTCCTTTTGAGTATAACCTATGGGAGGCCGGGACACAGTTGAGATACGGCCGGGTTGGTTCGCACATGAAACCAACTGGGCCCCTTGGACGAAAAGGCTAGTAACTCACAGACCGGGCGTTCGATTGACACACCGTCTGTTGTGTTGAGACCCCTGTGACAAGGTGGTCCCTTGAGATACTTCTTCATGGAACCTTGTGATACTTTTAGTATTGACAAGAAGCTCGTGGAGCGGACCCTACCGGAGAAGAGCGGGCGGAATACGGAGACCGTGTAGCCGACTGAGACCTGACGACTGCTGATCGAACGACTCGGTGTGTTATAGAAAGCCTAGTGGGGAGTGCTTGTTTGCTGTGGCAGACCCACGACAGAGGTGTGCTTGGTTGTAGCAGCACAGGGGAGCACTTGGTTGTAGCGGCAGACCCACGACAGATGTGCATTTGGTTGTAGCAGCATAGGGGAGCGCTTGGTTGTAGCGGCAGACCCACGATAGAGGTATGCTTGGTTGTAGCGGCACAGGGGAGCACTTGGTTGTAGCGGCAGACCCATGACAGAGGTGCGCTTGGTTGTATCGGCACAGGTGAGCACTTGGTTGTAGTGGAAGACCCACGACAGAGGCGCGCTTGGTTGTAGCGGCACAGGGGAGCGCATGGTTGTAGCGGCAGACCCACGACAGAGGTGCGCTTGGATGTAGCGGCACGGGGGAGCACTTGGTTGTAGCGGTAGACCCACGACAGAGGTGCGCTTGGTTGTAGCGGCATAGGGGAGCGCTTGGTTGTAGCAGCAGACCCACGAAAGAGGTGCGCTTCATTGTAGCGGCACAGGGGAGCGCTTGGTTGTAGCGGCAGACCCACGACAGAGGTGTGTTTGGTTGTAGCGGCACAGGGGAGCGCTTGGTTGTAGCGGCAGACCCACGGCGGAGGAGCACTTGGTTGTAGCGGCACGGGAGAGCGCTTGGTTGTAGCAGCATGGGAGAGCGCTTGGTCGTAAAAATCAGGCCCGCAGTACTCGATAGGTGGAGTACTACAGCAGTCTTAGGTTAGTGAGCAGTACCTCAGAGTCGTGATAGGACCAATGTACACTCTAGAGACGAGGTTCTTCGGCAGTTGCGGTTTCGAATGAAAATCCTGGTTTGAGCTGAGTCTTTGATCTTTGTGTTTCCTCATGACTGAGATGGGTTACTTGATAACTTGGGAATATGTATGGGCATATACCTGGTTGGTGGTTATCCGTTGATTTCATAATCCCTGTTTTTTCTCATGATTGAGATGGGTTACTTGGTAACTTAGTTTTATGTATGGGAATATACCTAAGTAGAGGTTATCTATTGAGATCCGCTTTTTGGTTATCCTTGTATGTTTTAGTGAGACTTTGAGGGTCTCGGGGTCCCCACTGAGTATCGTTATACTCACCCCTGCACGGGCTATGCCCGCACTTCATTGTGTTGGATGCAGACGATGGACAGCGCTGACCGTGGTGGAGGCTTGCGAAGCAGGACGGTACCTGGAGGTGGACCACTGGGCAGGACGCACTCGGAGCGGTCAGGTGGACCCGAGGAGCAGTGGAGGCTATCTGTACCCACCCTTCAGGTGGGACTTCCAGAGGATGGCTCGATGTTGTGGCTTTTCTTTTCAGTTGTCGTTTTCCCCTTTTAGTTGTACTTTACAGTTGGGCTTGTATTTCCGGCCCCCTTTACTTTCAGCACATCTTGTTACAGTTTTTACTTAGTGTTTACTTTTCCGCTTGCTTACTCTGTGGTGCTTGTTTACTTTTCAAAGGCAATGCCTTCCCTTTTTCCAGGATTTACCCCTTGGTGCTAGTCGCCAGCCCCTGGCCTATAGAAGGTAGGCTAGGGTTATTCACGACACGGGCCCCGAGGACGGGTCGTGACAAGGTAGGAAAACAATAGTGGAAAAATGGTAAACACGCAATACCCCATTCACAGGTATTGGTGTAAATTTACACATAAAACTCAAGGACATCGAACGGTATGGCACACACCACATACCTCTATGCTAGGATATCAATATACATTGACAACGATGATTGATTCTCCTTATAATGGCGTAGATCTACAAAAACGCACAACATGTTCAACCCACAATAACTTGAGAAAGAGGGAAAATCATGGAATGAAACTCAAGATGAATTAAGAACTCACCACTACGGTTCCAATGCAATCTACGGTTGTCGATTCAGCAAACAGATGGAGGCTTTGGGGGCTTAGAAGGAGTTCACGTCCGTAAGGACGCTCCCGGTCGAAGAACCTGGAGAAGAAGGTGTTCTCGTCCATTAGGTGTGACCCCGGTCCGTTTAATGAAAAAAAGAAACTACACGACATGTACTTATGGGGTACCGAACATGTACTTAGCTTTTTCATACTCTGCTTTAAGTGGCCTACACATTTCCCTTACACACCGTGTGTGTGGCCCGAACACGGCCAACACACGGTCTTGCACTGCATCAAAGTACATGGCGTGTACTTATGAAGTACACGACGTATACTTCAAAAATTTCCAGATTTTCCTCTTTTTCTTAAAAACGACCAGAAAAGGAAAAACATACCTAAAACAAAGATCTGGGTTCTTACATGTAACACCAAAACACACGCCATGTTCTCCTTGAGACATGGCATGTACTTGAATTTTAATTCATTCCCAACTATTCCTACATGGTACTAACTACACAGTTCTCTCAGAACAAAACTACATGGCATGTATATGCCCGACACGACGTGTACCAGATGGTTTTCAGCAACTTGTTTTGTTAGTCACACAGTTGGAGACATAGTCTTTACAACACGTCGTGTATGTCTCGTACACGACATGTTCCACTAAATATTTCCAAACCCTATGTCTCTTCTCACACAATCAATCACATGGTTAAAAACTTCACGGTGTGTACATAAGGTACATGGCATGTACTTAAGAAAAGGTTTTTCTTTCAGAACATAAGAACACATGGTGTTTATTAATCATCACATTCCATGTATTCAAAGTTTTTCTAGATAGTAAGCCTCAAAAACTACCCAGGAACCCCATTAAACACTTAAAAACGCATTAAAGTTCCAAATTCTGATCTATGGTGGGGAATAATCCCCATGAATCAAATCATGGCATCATATTCATGTCATACCATAACAAAATTCAGTTAACATTCAATATGATCAATCAAATCCCGATCCAAGATGGCCCATAACACCCGAGGGACCAAAGTTTGGTGTCCATCAAAATGAAACTTTTCATATTCTAATAACCTATCAAAATAGTGGGTATTATATTAAAGAATCTATCACAACATCATGCATATTAGGAACAACTTCTATCACAATATCATGCAATCAGTAATGAACCATAAATGGGATGATAAGAATGCATGACATGTGATCCCTATCAAGTACCTATATGATACATGAGATGGAATACCATTATCTCATTGGGTTGAAACCAAAATAGATCCACAATAATATAAATTATAATAGCACAATACAAGTGAGTCACCCAATGGTGAAATCAAATAAACTGTAATAATTGAAAAACTATAAATGTTTTCAATATTCGAGGTAAATTCCCTTTTCCCTATACACGGGTTAGGTACTCTCGAGAAAAACTTATTACCAACTACCTATTCCTTCCAATACTGTATATATGCTCCAAATAGTAATAGAATACATAAAATAACCTCCTCTGATACCACTTTGTATCATCCTGAATCTGGGTGACACCCAACGGTGCCCCATACCCAGTTGGTCACATGGTCTCAGGCACATTTTCCCGAACACTAGAGGCTTCCAACTAGAAGAGAGGTCCTTAGGTGTGGTAATGGGGAAAATATGCCCTCATTGTTAGGGTAACACAACCAAACAAAAATAATAAATAATAGTGTAAATATTAATACCATACAACATAAGTAAACCATAGATGACAAAAACTAAATAAAAACATGAGCACATATATAAATTATGCTTGTCACATATGTCTAGGAAAACTACCAAACAAGTCACAATTTTCTAAATACAATACCAAACCAAATTAAAAAACAAAACAAATAAACTATAGCAGCATCGTAAGCCTAAGATTGGTCATATTCTCTCTATCTCCACAGAAATCACAAATCTGATGGTGAAGGGCGCTTGCCCTTATCTAGAACTACAACCATATAATCTTTTTGGGTCCAAAAGCACAACCCAACCAGGGTGTGAGAAGAATCCTAGTAGGAAAACAACACAATATCTATGCCTATCTATCAATAAGTATATATATAGCATATAATAATGGAATGTAGCAAAGAAACTCGGAGTAAAAAAATTAATCAATCCTACAGTTCCCATTTACATTGATTAGAATTTAATGTTCGTCATTTAATCAAGTATGTATAACAAAAAAAGAATATCATAAGACTACCTAGCAGGACTGAATCCCATCTTGTGCTTTTTCTTGGTAGAAATTTCAAAAAAATTCCATATTTACATTAACCCTCTATGTTTCTCACGCAGTGTAACCGCTGGCCAAAATGAAATAAAAAGGAAAAGACACTCTGATGAAGCACTCACAATCAATTACCCTTATGGTATTTCCACAATAAAAATTGAATCTCTAGGTAAGCACTCACTGTCAATTCCCCATGTGGCCTCATAATATAATCTATAGACACTCTAAGTTTTCACACATATTCAATCCCCCATGTGGTCTCATCGCGTGAAATATAACATAAACTTTGAGGAATCACTAAACATCAATTCCCCATGTGGTATAACTACACTAGGTTCTCATAGCCCTATATAATTCAATCATGCATATGTGATATCAAGCATCCCAAAGTAATCTCAACTACTACATTTATAAACAAATCCAATGTATATCACAGCCATTTAATAAGCATCAAAAGTAAAAAAGTTCCATCCTATCAAGCAAGCAATGTAAACAAGGTTTTCATCATATGAAACCTTGACCAAATGGACCTAATCATTCAAACAAAAAACCCATGGGGTGTTCCTTAAACAATAAATTTCACATAAAAACAACAACAACCCTTAATTCAATAATCGATCTAAGGTAGATAAAATAGGGTTCAATTTCCTTAACCCGAAATACCAAAAACATGTCTAATCAGAACTTTGGAATATAAAACAAAAAGACAAACAATGAAATGCAACAACCCACCTACCTCAACATTGTACAAAGAACACTCTTGAATGTATTCCCTTAAATCATCCCACAACATCATAGATCTGCAAAAGGCTAAAAAACATCCACCCTTGAACAATTCATAGAAAAAGAGGAATCTGTATGAGAGGCTCTAGAATAAGGGAGAATACATTGGCGGGATTCCAATGCACCCACCAGAGTTTGAATCAGACATTGGATGGAGAAACGGTTTTCCAATGAAACAAAAAGTAAAGTACATTTTATGTACTGTAAATAAATAAAACGAGTATTTTCCTTAACCGGCCACTGACATGTGTGGTCTCCCACATCACCCCATATAACCAAGTCTCAACCATTACACTCCCAAGATGTGGACGCATGTGGTTACTGGTTACACAGTGTTTACTCTTAAGTATAAGGAGTGTACTTATAAAATTTCCAAAACCTCCCTTTTTCTAAAAAATAAAAAAAATAAGATCCTTTCCTGAAATGAATATCTGAGTTCTTATAATTCTTGTTTTCATTTTACCACCATGTGGCACAATCTTTTTATCAAATAAAATATTTGATTAACTAAATTCCATGTACACATCAAAAAAATATTGTATATCATAAATTCTAATGGTTTTTAGTCTCGATTGGTTTTCATCATATAGAATGACTGCATAGATTACGTGATTTACACAGCTAAACTGTGTTGACTCCACACTGTGTACACTGATACATATCGTGTAATCCAACATATGCGTTCCAGGTTGGCCGGTCAAAATGTAGCATATTGTATGTTTAATTACTTCATAGAGCACTATGAATCCCATGACAATTCCATATACAAAAAATTATGAAACACGACGTGTACTTCTGAGTACACAATGTGTAACCCTGCCTTACAAACAAAAAATTGGAAATCATTGTTGGTATCAAATATCATTCATCATATATTCATAGAAGTTTATTATAAACAAACAGATAAGGAACCTGATTAACATGTCGAAGCATGGAAAATCAAAATATATTCAAATAATAATAATATGAAATGAAGATAAAACCAATGTTTTTCATATACTTACAATCATATGAAAATTTTAAATATTAACATCATCGATATGATACAATATTCTTATATTGGTAGAAATATTAGCAAGTGGGGGTGATGAGATAAATAAATTTTTTTGAAATTTGATTTTTCAAAAACCTCAATATAGGATCTTTCACATTATGTCTATAATTAATTTATTTTTACCAGAAGAAAGGAATAACCTGGCCTTCGGATTCATTCATCACAGTCGATGCCAATCTCCTGAAACAACCCTTTAAAATTTCCTTAATTTCCATTTTATGGATCCAAGGTAGAATTCATATAGTTATTATCCACACATGTTTCTATAATCTCTATAAAATGCCACTCGATCTTTGGGTGATAGAATGAATAATCAAATATACATCCCATTTTAATCTGGATCACTTGTTCTTCAATGTTAAAGAAATCCCTATTGTGTTTCTCATTCTTGAGAGGGTGAGAGAATGATGAGTTGATAGAGAATTCATTTTGAGAAAAAAAATTCTATTTTCTGTATTATTGGATACTATAGACAAATGAAAAAACCGTCTATTTATAGAGTATGGTTTAATGTTAAAATATTATATAACTTCATTTCTTATATTAAATAATATTTCAAACCTTTAATCAACCCCATGCCAGATAATAAATTTATGATTATTTTGTGGTGTTCCAACTTCTGTAAATTGATAAATAATATTCATAGGCCTGTAAATAATTATTTTATCACTAAAATTAGTCATCATCCATTCGAAATCCTATATATTTATTGAATTTATAAATAAATATTTTATTAATAAATAAATATTTCATTTTCATACCAGATAAAAAATATTTATTTAATTTATGTGAACAACATAACATGAATAAAATAATCACTCTGTATTGAGAGTAATATTTATCGTATTCCTTAAATTCATATTTAATCAAATATAGATCATCAAAAATGACTTTTCAGTGTGACACTCTAGGATTCATTCTCCATTCCATTAATTGGTCTTGAATAATGTCCAAGATAACTATCATTAAATGGGTCATGGAATCCATGACAATCAACTTACTTTCACATTAATGATAAGAATATATGAATTCTCACTATGTAATATAATCCCTTAGTGAAAAAATCTCTTCAAGATGGTTTCACGTCCATTTCACCAAACTATATTCTCAATATATCATTCATTTAATCTCTGAAATAAACATGTAATTACACCAAAGACATGTAATTCAATGTGACAGTTCAATTAAAATCAAAGTTTAAAGATATTTGCATCCAAAAATATAGATGGGAAGAATCCTCCCAAAATATATCCATTAATTACATGTTACTCTTAATGCACCGAATGTATCAATATTTTCTATGTACTGTTACTGTCATGGTTTACAAAATACATCAAAGTACGTGATTTTTATAATGAATTGTTAGTAATAATAAATTATAAGGACCACCAAACAAACACACTCAAAGATAGTAATATCCGATGACACAAAAACATTTGTAATTCCTACTAGTGATATTGTTCCCATAATATCCCATCATGTAGATCACAATATGTGAAATTCATCAGAAAAAGCCTCGCCTTCTTATGATTACTCATAATTGATAGTCTATGTACTATGTTTCCCATTATAGTACATTATCCAACCGCATAAAATTATTTATGAATATATTTAGAGAACATGATGGTTCTCATTATAGTGGGGAACTTATATAAACTCATCAACATGATGTATACTCCAGGAAATTATTATATTAATGTCAAGTAGAATAATTGAAAATATGCAATAAGTGGTTTTATTACTATTCTATACATCGAATATACATGTGATCAAAGTAAAAAATAGTTTTTCTTAGGAATCCAACTCCAAAATTGAGTTCATAAATAACTACTACCAACCCAATATCATTGGAAAGGGAGTTATTATAATGAGGGAATAACTTTAGAGAGCCATAAGAATCCACATGTTTCTTCTATTTTGAGACACACCCTAAACTCATTCTAAAAGCACCCCAGAAAACATCATAACACAAACTCAATTCCAAAAGTATCAAAACTGCTACTAAAGTCATCCTAAACATCATCACCTCAAAGGATATTTAGAAATATTCATTTCCATAATATTTTTCACCATTATAGGTTAAATCTATCATTAAAGATACAATCATGGATAAATCCTAAAACCCCCGCCTATAGTAAGATTAAAATTACTAGAATTTTTAGATATCAGACACATATCAAGGATACTCATAGGATGTAATATTCTGTATCATTTGAGGACTAACTGAGGAAACCCTCTTAGATATAAAATTCCCTATAAATTTTCTATTCTCAGGTACACAAATATTATTTTTAAATCTTACCATATAGATGATGTTCTTTCATGTTTTAAAGAATAAAATGTAAATGGTGTGTATGCTCCTCTCTCTTGGAGTACACAGAAATATCATCCAAAAACATAGAGGAAAATTTGGTAATTGATTAATTATTCAGTTCATCATGATAATAAATATCACATGAACATGGGAGAGACCGAATTGCATCAACCAAAACTTAAAATTAATATACTGATTCATAAACGATGTCTTAGTTATATACTCATCATGGATACTCAACTTGTGATGCCCTGAACACAGTTAAATCTATGAAATCCAACATTCTCCTTGAGGCTTATTAAAAAAATTTCAATCATTATAAAAGGATATTTTTTCTTGATGGTCAAGTTATTAAACTCCCAATAGTTAATACGAATTCTGAGTCTCCCATCTATCTTCATTGAAAAGAGGTTTGGTGTAGCTTATGGTAAAATTATATTATGAATAAATCATTTATCCTTTAGTTCTTTGAGATTGATTTTAGTTTCCTCTAAATCAATAGGTTACATTGGATAAGATGGAAAAGAAATGGGCTTCAAATGATGGAGTAGGTCTATAGTAAACTCATCCACAATCATTGTTAGTAAACTAAAGAAATAATTTAGAATGACAATGGGGTACACAGCCACCATTATACAAATTTGAATGCCCAAGTAAGGGTCAACTACATCAAGAAACATTTTTGATTAATTTAATGAGATTACCCTGAAATACCTATCAATGAGTCCCAACCTTCTCTCTCTATAGTTCCGCTCATCCTAAATAACATGAGTGACCCCATCAGAAAATATGAACTTAACTCGACGACAATAAAATTCTTTTTTGGAATTAACAATGATCATACAATCCATGATAATAATATTGTTGATGATTTGAATATAGATAACTAAAATTTTTCACTCCAACTCATAGTCATCTATCATTACTTGATATGCAGGACACCTGGAACCTTGTTTGGACCTCTATCTCAAAGGTGTGGAAAGATAAAAAAAGTATATAATACATTTCCAATGTAATCACATATTTTCAAATAAATTGATGATATGAATGGATGTGTAAAAACAATATAAATTTAATATAGTACCATAGAATAGAAAATACACATTTATCCTCTAATTGTAGATGGCCCTGATGTAGAGTCCTCTTGCACATACTCTATCGCATAAATCAATCTATTCATATCCACATGAACAACCCCTTTTCCTGAGGATTAGAACCACCTTCGCTGGAAGGATCGATACAAACTTGAGAAAACTAGGTGTGAGTTGATCCTTCCTTACTATCATGTGATATCCTTTAAAAAATGATTCATATTACTAGGTGCCCACAATGATGACTAGTCATGAGAGCCTCTATACATTTCGGATTAGTATCACTAGGCTAACCAAAACAAATATAAAAATTTGTTTTTGTCCTAAAAATTCCCTTTAAAATAGTCCTAAAGAAAACTAGATATTGTTGCAATTCTTTTTCTATCCATAAGATACAACCTAGCTAATAATAGCACCAAAAGATGATCCAACCAAGTATATCTTCTTAACAATTTCCTCCTCATCAAAAGCTACATTGTAGACCACCTCCACTAAGGTTGAATGGAACATGAGAATCAACATTTACCAAATATCATTCCTCTGTCCTAACATGAACCTATGATCCTTTATGTATATATTAGTTAAATACTCTATTTCTAGATGCACTAGATTAACCAAATAGGTAGAATACTCTAGAACAGATCACTCCCCATGCTTCAAGGAGAGAAACTATTAGGAATTCACAGCACATAATCTCTTAGGATAGAACTTATGATGGAATAATTTCATAAAGTATGGACAAGAAAGATCCACATGAAACATACATTTCACCTTAGAGCCTCATGATCTTCTTCTTGATCCATTTAGAATTTATGTGAAAAAAAAACCCACCATAGATTCTTCAACGGTCTCCATCAAATTGAATATCCTCTCAACTTTCTCATTCTACTCCTCAAATTCTTGTAGTCCCTTATCACAACATAAGATGGGTGGATTCTTCTATGGAAATTTAGATCCATGATCCACTATATTTCATATGTTCCTGACTCCCCCTCAACCTAGAGTTTGAATAGTTCATATTATAGTTTCTACCAAAAAATGGACCCCTATGGGATTCATCTGTGGATCCTATTATAAATCTTCCCCTCTCTATTTTCAAAGAGGTCTTCTAGGATGAATTTTTTAATAATCACAAGAAAAAAATCCAAATATTTATATTCATATTCCAAAATAATTGTACCAACACTTTGTATTTACGTCAATGCTTTAAATAAATAAGATTTTAATGAAATTATAAATATTATCGATTGAGAGATAGTAATTTTAGATGTAACATGTGTATTTAAATAAAAATTATATATACTTCATCCAAATAACCTCAATCATCAAGTATAAAGTATGGTAAATGTTTTTTATCCACCCCTTGTAACACGAGTTCAAACATATAAATGATATGGCCAGGAACCCTCCCATACTTACTACTTGAATCCAAAAGGTCCTAACTACTCTCTACCTAAGACATAGGCCCAAACTCTGGTAGTGTAGAAACACTTCACCCTAAGCATCCCTCTAACATTAAATTTTATATGGACATCATAGGACAAATAGATAATCCACCCAATATGTCCTATCATAATGAGGTGTATCAAATATAATTTAAACAATCCACATATATTAAAGAAATAAAATTGACTAGAGTAAAACAAGTATAAAAACTATTAAAACCCAAAAAAATACAATAAAATCCAACCTGAATAAACGAGAAAGTATAGAAGGATAAGACCAAAGAGTCACCTTGTGTATTAAAGTCACCTCCAAACCAACCCAAATTGAAAGCTGTGATGATAAGAGAATACATCATGGTACATGATTTCCATCTTTTTACCAAAATCAATCAATAGAAAATCTACAACTAACCAATGAAAAATGTTGGGTGTAAGAAAAAATCACTTTTTAATAACACCATAAAGTCTATTTAATGTCTAATATCAATAATGAAAATTTTATACATTTTAGAACAAAAATATACTTAAAAAGAAATTTTTCAAATCCAACCCAATTTTGAAAGCATTTTTCTTTTCTTTTCCAAAAACCCTTTAATATTCTTGGATATAGATATATAAAAATTATAACTGTTAAAATAGGATGTTATATCCACACACCATGATGTAATATAGTAAACATATATAAATTAAATTAGTTATACTGTGAATCCATGTGCTAAAACCGTATATAATTACATGTAAGAAATAATCCATGATAAAGAAAATACTGAGATAAATTAACTTAAATTAAAAATCACTCCATATTGGGCCCTAGAAAATGGTACTAGGTAAAAGAAATAATACATCCAAAACCTAGAATATATCGGTACCATCCAATATCATTCCATATGATAGTCCTTCGATATCCCAAAATTAACCCCTAGTGGTTAAACCCTCGCTATGGTTACCCTTGTCTAGTTCCATATGCACCCACGGATCCCAATGTTCTATTATATAAATCTATTTAAGTACCACAATCATAATTTATAAAACATTTTAATATCTATTCCAACCCATTTTGGTGTTTTAAAACCAATTTATAATCAAAACCACTATTCAATTATTCAATGAAACACATGGTTTCCAGAAACAAATTTTTAATTAAAAAACCAATTGAAAACATATGTCATTATATAAATTACAATGAAACCAAAAATATCTTCATGTGGATGAAAAAAATAAATTAATTTTATGAGAAGAAAATTAAATTCAATGAATTTAACCTTTTTATAGAATATACTACCTCATGAACTATGGAATCATATCCGACTTCAGCAACAGAGATTGTAAAACAATGGATCATCCTTAGAAATAATATGAGTGAAAGAAAACATAATATGATCCATAAAAAATACCAATCGGTCTTGAATATAACCAAAAACCACATACAATGGTTCCTTAGGCACCAAATAATTCAAGGAAATAGAATTTATGCTTCCCAGGATAGATGAACTGCAACCACAATAATAATTCATCATCCAAAAAATGTTCCAGATCATGAAAAATTTTATAGGGGTTTGATAGGGAGGTATCAGAACTGATTGAAATTATATTCATATGTGAAATGGCCTAAGAAAATAGACAATGAGAATTACATGGTGTACAATCACCTTTCACATTGTATAAATCATGAATCCCCTAACTTTTGAAAAACCCCTCACCTCATGTGAAAAATATAGATTTTATCATTTCATTATGCATAATATATTTATGGTGTGTAAACCCCTCAATCCATGAACTAATTCCTAATAACTTTCCAGATACCATAACATAATGTGCAATCCCATTACACAACATCTAATCACCCAATAGACTACAAACATCCAAGATTCTCCACAATAATCCAAAAAACCACCTTTGGCATTCTCCAAACATAAGGAAAACCCTATAAGTCCTTTTTAACATTAACATGTGAACTATGTTAATCAACAAAAATATGAATCCCATACATCCCCAATAATTTATTCATTTTCCTCTTTAAAGTATCTTCATTACTGATAATCCAGTGATACACCCAAATAGAATGTGAAACCAAAAACTAAAGATAATGAAATTCTGAAGGAAAATAATGGTGGGTTACATACCAAGAATCACGAACATATCCTTCCAAAAAACAAGACAGTAATACCAATAATTCTATGTATAATAATCTTATTTATAGGAAAAGTTTTTATATATAAATCGGATTGTCATAATAGTATAGTTAGTAGGATCCTCTATGGATCCTCTCATGAAAAAAATAAAGGACCCATACTAATACCAAGTGAACAAAAAATAAAATTAACTCATCACATAAACCAGTATATTAAATTCCAAACCTCATGAGATCTGGCTCACACTAAGTTGCACATATATGGAAACAGTTTTTATATTGATAAGTCGCTAAGGGTACCCCACTACTTCTTCATTACTGGTTTGTCACTTTAGGAAAAAGTCACATATCTGGAGCCATATCTCTCCGTGAGTAATCCTACATGAAATCAACTAGGAAATGTATTGAAAAAATATATTTATAGAAACAAGTAAATTTATTGAATATTTTTTAAAAATAAATTTAATTTCTATTATATATAGTGTTATATGTAACAACGAGTTATAACGAATCATGCTACTATATTAAAATAGTACTATTTAAAATAACCGTTATCACCTAAATATTAGATAAATGGGTTTGAATAGTTCAAATAAAATTATTAAATTCGTTTTGGTTATATATATATATATAATTAATTCATTGTTTATCATTTGGTCAAAATGGGGATAAAATTCATTTGAATGAAATATTAAAATTTCCTAAAAACAACTTTTATGCATTAAACATATTTTTATCATAATTAATCACTATTAGTGAATGATTTTTGTGAAATTAATAAATCATATATTCAATAAAAATTTAATATCCATTTATTATTATCCCTAATCTAGGGACAACAACTACCTACATTTTATGATTAAAATGTTATTTCGTCAAAAAAATAAGTTATCATCTCATTTTTCAAACTAATTTTAAAATTAATTCCTTCCAATTTTAAATATTTGAATATTATAAGAATGTATTACATATTTATAATCATGATTTTTAAATGTGGTAAATATTATATATTTAATTTTGTCTAATATTAATTGTTACCATAGTCAAATTTATCACCATTGTAAAGGATAAATCATATTAATCTCATTTAAAAATAAGTGATAATGAAATAATTGATCATCCTAGTTTTAATTGGATTGTATTAATTAAACCCTTGTCACTATATTATCAATTTATATTAGTTTTATTGAAATATTTCAATGAAATTGGTTTATATATTATTTAAATTAATGAATAGTAAAAAAATCACGATGTTTTAGATATCCATTATGTGTTCACATAGGGACAAAAACTACTTCTAAATGAATAATAATAGTAATATTTTGAATAAATAAATAATATTCATGATGGTTGTTTATTATAAATGTTTATATATAATAAAATTACCATAATGTTTTACATAATTCTAAAACAATATTTTTGTAGTTAATGGAAAAATAATATAAATGGTTTTTAAAATTTTAATAGTGTTATAAATTTGGTAATTTATAGTGTTCCATGAATTTTATAGGTAAATATGACATATTAGTGTTATTGTAAAATATTGTACTTTAATTCCAAAATTTTCTTTATATATTTTAATTAAAATTAAATGAATTGTTTCAAAAATGATTAAAATGATATTTTATCAAAATAATATGTTATTGAATCATATCCATTTCTGAAAAAATTTAAATAAGAAAAAGTGTATATTATATTGTTATAAATTTCATAATATGTCCATATATGGGACAATTTATTACTTATTATTAAAAAACTATAACCCATTAATATTGAAAAAGTTATTCCATAGTTTAAATAATAATTGTTTAACTAAGGGTAAATATAAATGTTTCGGTTTAAATTGAATAACAAACTAAGATAAATTATATTGGTTGATGTGATTACAAATTTAAAAATCCTTACCTTAAAATCCCTAGAAATTAGGAGCCATTTTTATTGATAATTAATTTTTTATAATATAATATTTTGAGAAACACCAAAACTGCCCCTCGCCAAAATTAGAAAACGGAACATCATCCCTCACTTATTGAGACCACATTGAGCCCTCTACATCAACCAGAATCTGAAAATTTCTCTTTTAAACTATGTTTTCTACATATATAGGTTCTGGTCTTCCTAAAAGACAAAACTCATATCCCTTTAGAGGATATCTAAAGGTTGTGTTTTTAAGAAGTGGTAATGGCCTTACTCGATCACTTTCTTTTCAAATCTTATTTTCCTTCTTCAAATATTGTCTATTTACCATAAAAATCATATGGATCCTAAATATTCCAAAAATTATTTTGATAATGATAGAACAGATATTCCCCAACTTTCTTATCTAATATGAAGTGAACGTTTTCTTTGTTTATATGTACAACTTTCTATCTCAACATAGATAAAAAATTTTGTTTTATAACCATCATTAATGGATGGGTATTTTATTATGTTTAATGGTTATATATTATATAAATTATATAATAATAATTATGGATTTAAAATAATACATCTACCAACTTACAATCAAATCCTTTGGAAAAAGATAACATCGTTCATGCATATGGGTGGACTACCACCTTCACGAAGCGATGTGACTCACTTCCATTTAAGTTGTAAATTAAATGTAGTGAGGAATAATTTTACGAATATATATGATATATATAATATAATAATAATCCAATAAAAGTGAATTAATATTTATCTTTATTTCATTCCAACTGTTGAGGAATGGAAAAAACATTCATTTGTATGTACGACCAACTATCTCCAGGAATGGGGTAACTCATTCTTCTATCTGTAACTTTTATTGATGAATATAAACATGTATATTAATAAATATATATGATATTTATATCATTATTCATATTTTAGAAATGATTTAACCAAGTTAAATAAACAGGGACCATAACTATTGAGCTAAAAGAGACATGGTAAATGAAAGAGTTAACATCCATAAAAATCGATTTTAATAAGGAATTATATTTCAAATGGGTATTAAACAATTATAAATTTCTAATATATGATATATTATGTGTAAATTTTACTATTTTTTATAATTATAGTAAATTTATAATTTTTATATTGAATTTTATAGTGACATTATAGAAAGGTTAAATCGAGGTAAAGGTTTTATGTCACATTGTCATTATTTATCGTGATTAATTATGACTATGTTTCTGGTTATGAAATTGTATTATATACCACCCATTGAAAAATATAAAATTTCTTATTCTATAGTCATTTGAAAAAAAGATATTTTTTCTTTCCATTTTATTCATCTTATGTACTCAATATACTGAAAATTATTTTTAAGGGATACTGATTTCATTTCTCTCTTTAGTCGAACAATTTTTCTTTGATATTCAAATTCTTTAAAAATGTTTTAAAAAAGGTTTTCATTATTCTACAATGATTTTTTAAAGACATATTTACCCATGATTGACTTTTATTAAAATTTGATTGAATGGAATATTCTTCGTTTTTTCTAAACATGGTGCTTTTTATATTTTTTTAGATAGTTTGAAAGGAGTCTTTTTTAACTTATATGACATGACCAGATTCTCCCAACACCATAATTTATGAAATTTTTTATGCTTATTTTTCATGTATAAACTGTTATTTTAAATTAAATTTTATCAATTAAATTTTTCTATGTTTTTTGGTATGTTATTTAAAAATGTAAAGTTTATTTTCCTCCAAAATGTTTTATTGATTTTTTATTTTATTTATATTAATAAAAAACACTTTATTTCACTTATTATTTATTAGTGATATGATACTATTATATTATCATTATTATAATTTTTCTAATTGGATTAATTTTATAATGAAAATATATTTATGAACCTCATTTTTTTCATACGTTATGATGAGATGAAATTATTATGAAACTCGTATTTTTAACATGGGTCATGATATGATGAAATAATGAAATAATAATGTAACCCATTTCAATTACATGGGTTATTATACGATTAAATATTATTGAAAATTATTTATTTACATGGTTTATAATATGATTAATGTTTTATAATATTTTGGAACAAACATGTATGTTTTTTATTATGTGATGAGCTGACCAATATATCCCCCCAATGACTACAGTAAATATTAATATCTCATAAGATAAATAGTAAAGTAATGGGGTGTAAAGCTTGTTTAGTATGAGATGTTGTCCATTTTTATAGTATTTGGAGTGAACATGATTGTTTGATTGTTTGGGGAGAAAAACCAATCAACTATGATTTCCTGGTCAATGATCAATTACTTCTAAGGCAATTATTTTCTATTCTTATGTCTATTCAAAAAATAATTTTTTAAAGCCTATGTCATGAATTCATTTTTAATTTCATCTATTCCACTGTGATTCATGTTTTATGAGCTTCCATGATATATTCCATTACTTATGATTATGATCTTCTATATGTGTGCTATAGATTACAGACATTTTGATCTTGATATTATACCTTTATGATCATTTTATGAATATATGATCATTGATATCTCCCATTTTATCCATATTGATAATTTGAAATAAAGATTTTCTTAGTATTGGCTTCTTCAAGTTATGAAGAAATTTATTAAGTATGATATTTCTAAAAAGGGTTCTAATATGAATGGAATAAGTGAGAGATAATGTACAAATTTTATGAACATTTGTTTTTCATGTTTCCAAATATAATAAATATAAATGATTATAAGATCCAAAAAAATGATATACAATTAATAATCATTAATCAAGATGTATAATATGTGTATTAAATGTATAGGCCACTATTTTTTTATAATAGAAATGTTTAGTAGACCAATGGAAACTTAGATAATAAAATTTTAGATACAACCCTTTGCATATGTCTAAGTATATTATAAAATCATAATGTTTTAATAATGATAATTAATTTCCAGAATTAATCCTAAGGTTCTATGATTTATATATCATATGAAAAATGTTCCTTTATTATGTAGTTTACTAATGTGATTATTTTTTCTCACAATCTGTTTTTTGGATTGGTAAAATCGATAGAAACTAAAGTAATGATGTTACAAATTAATGTGATGGGCAATGAAATTGTGGTCCTCCCGAGAAGCTTAATTTTATGGGAGGTGAAATAAAAATTCACATTATTGTATTCATGAAACATTCTAAAGAAATTTATCACAATGATATTACAAATGAGAACCATATGGAAGAACATTCTATTGAGTAACCTTATTTTAGTGTGTCCAGTGTTCCCCTAGTTTATGATAAATGGAATCGTACCATTTAAAATGTATTTTCTATTTATTAGCATTCATATCCTGAGAAAAATATTCTTTCTATTATTAATTTGGAAGGAAAAAGGATTGATAGTTGACTCTTTTCATGAACTCAAGATAAAAATAATAACGTCAATCTTTTGAGTGGGAAGATATTAAATTTTTATTTTTCAATAAAAAAAATTTTCGCATATTATCTGTACATAATTGGATAGGTATTTCATTGAGTTAAAATAAAATGTTAATTTATGTGTTGTTACCTCTGAGGAACAAATTTTCAATACATGTGAGGTTTGATTTTGGTATTATCATACAACCTGAATGTAGGGTTTATCAATTCGTCAATGGATAAAAAAACATGTCTCAAAATGGTATTATACATAAGGGAATTTATTTTCTAGGAGGAATTTGTTTGATTTGATCTCAAGGTGGAGATATATATTAGAGTTACCTATCAATATCATTCTTTTGAAATTAAAAATTTTCAATTCAAATTTAATTAAAAACCCATTGAGAGAAGAAGATGGTCTTTTATTTATGTTCAATGTGTTATGAAAATATGGTTGAAATTGTTTTAAGGGAACTGGTAAATTTTTATAGGGTGTAATTGAAATTCATCTATTAGAATAATAACGATGTGATCATAATAAGTATACTAATGACATGAATAAATTTACTACTCTACAGAATGAACCACGTACACTATAGTATTTTAAATTCAATGAATATGTGTGTTACGCAAACCAGTTCCCATATACGATGGTTAATGATGTCTATCAACATCAAAAACCAGAAAACACTTAATAAAAATGGATATATCTTTTGATCTATATTTTTAATGATGGGTGATATAATGACTTGGTGAATGGTACATTTTCCATCCATTATTGAAGTTATAATGTCATATTTGATTTTTTATATACCCAATAATTTATATCTAAATAATTTTCTAAATGTAACATAGTACCACCTCCAAAATTAGTTGTTTAGTTAGTATTAAAAACACCAAATAGTATGATTGTCACATCCAAAGTATGTTATTATTCTTCAGATGATGTTTTTGGGAGTGTGTTTTCTAAAAATCATTTCATTCATCCACTGGTTGAATTCTATGTAATTTAGGGAATGTATTGGCATTCATTACACTGGTATCACATAGAACTCATAATTAGTGACACATATTTTTTCAAGAATCGATGTAAAATGGTCCTAATTGAGTTTCAATAATTGAATAAAAACTCTTAGAGATTGTTTAAAAGGTATTCATTCATCCAATTGTGTCATCTTGGGTAGAACCTATTTTTTTATAATAAATATGGATCAATGAGACTATTTATTGATTATCTAGAACAAAAATTGATCACTACTAAGAACAAGTATCTTATACCACATATTCATGACTTTTTTTTGACAGAGTTAACATATCTCAATACATTTAAATGATTGATATTTAGTCTGGATATCAAAAATTATGTGTCAAGAAGGAGGATATAACAAATCCATAATTCCATACATGTTTTTAACACTATTCATTTATAGTGATTCCATTTTGTCCTACTAATTTACCTTTTATCATTATATTATGACGAATAGATTCATTACATATTACCATGATCATATTATAGTGGTATTTATAGAATATATTCTTTATTGTTGAAAGAACATGGAATATCATGAAGATCATTTCAGAATTGTTCTCAAGAGCCTATGGAAGGACGATCTTTTTGAAAAATTTACCAATTTTGGAATTTTTCATCAAAAATATTCATTCATGGGTACGATAATCTCAAGTGTGGGTATATTAGCAGATCCTTAAATAAATTATTTTATTAAAAATCAGAACATACCAACCACTATAACATAAATCCATAATTTTCTTGTTTTTGTTTTGTTATCATCATCCCATTTTAGATACTTTTTCAATGTTATCAAATCTTCTCTCAAATTTAACTAGGAAGGGAACCAAGTTCCATTGAACAGATGAATGAAATTAATATTTTGTGGTACTAAATAAAAGACCAGTTAGTTGACCTCATCACACCTTACACAATAGTCTACAATGGTTTCTAATATATATATATGCATTAAAGTTGTTAATGGGATGTGTGGTCATACAGAATGATATGGTTATATCTTATTCCTCATGAAATTTTTAGGTCAATGAGTAAAATTTAGCACCCCAATGTCTTAAAATAATTAAAAAAATTATAGCTTGTATGACATTAAACATAGTTCTTATTATAATAGATATAACCCTATACATTATGAAATATTTACTTTTAAATAAATTTAATCACTTCAACTATTTGAATAACATGCAAACCCCAGTCAAAATGAACCATAATATAGTATACCATTATAAACTATCCATTAAGTTGGATGGTATTATTTTTACTAAAAAAGTTACTAAAATTATAGTTATCTATTTATGAGATAAAATATGAATCAATTAAAATAATAATAAATGTTTTCCAGAAGACTATATTTTTTCTAAAAGGCTGTTTAGTCACGTTTTGCGCATAGAATTTAAAATAAATTTTTACCACATTGATAAAATTTATTTTGAAAATTAAACATCCTTTTCAAAATAATAATATCAAAATTACCTTATGGTGAATTTTTTAGATTTTTTTGAAATGATTCATTTCTTGATAAATGGTGAAAAATTACTGAATTGTAATTGAAAACAACATTTTTGTTTAAATTATTTATAACATAAAATTATTTTTTATTTTTTATTAAATTATAATAACATAAATTTTATATATAATTCCAATTTAGGTCATTAGAATCATTTTTATATATAAATTTGATATATTAACTTTGAAAACATTTGAACATTTTCTCTTTAAAACCCACATTCCCTCAATGTATGTGAGATTAATATAACAATAAAATTTTACAAATATAGGAATGGAATTTGAAAAAATTTATTCTATTTTATTAATTATAATAAATTCTATTTTATAATATGTTCACCTTAATTTTTTACCCTAATTTATATTGAAATGATTAAATATTAATTATCATAGTTAACAAAAATATTATTTACCGGGGTTTAATGAAAAAAGGTAAGGGATAAATTTATCAATTAAATTGTCTAAAATCAATTATGTAGTCATATTTTGACCCAATAATATATATTTCATTATAATAGTGAAGTGCATGGATCAGTGTAAATCGCTAAGAGGGGGAGGGGTGAGTCAGTTATCCCTTCAAACATTTTTACAAATTGATTCCATTCAATTAAACCTCTATGGCTAGTTAGAGCTTATATACACTATTCATATGTCTCTTAAACTTACCTCGGATGATCTTGTAAATATAACGGCACTCAACAGAAGGATTTACAAGTTTCGATTCAAAGACCTACTCTTTTTTGTGTTGGTTGTTCTCCCCAACACAGATTCTCCACGATAATCTGATTAGTATTTTCAATGGTCAATATAGCGTCACATTGTATCTCTCTTGATTCCCATAGAAGGTTCTTTATATTTCTTCTCACAGTGATACCTGAGTCCCACTAGCCTGCTTTAGAGTCCCATAGAAGACTTCTTCCTCATATCCGTCACAAGTGATACTTCTTGATTCATTATGGATAGATCTTCGGATCTTCCCTCACTAGATTTCTGAATCACACTTTCCCATGAATCTCTTTAAGAATATTAAAAAACCTTTTATATGGTCTGTTGGCCATACTCAATAACTCTGATCACTTTTGCTGATCAGTTCTTAGTCGCAACAATGCTCAAGAAATTTTTTCTTCTTCTGATGAAGACCTGGCCTCACTGAGATCTATTCCAATAGTGTACACAACCTCTTCAAGAATATAATATGATATAATGATCTCGAAGAATATAATTATTAACTTTATTCTTGGATTCTCAATTACTGAAAACTCAGATAGAATAAATTATTTAATTATGTCTACCTCCAGTCTCAAAACTCAGTAACGTTATGAATGGATTTCATGGGATCCAATACCTCTGGTATCTATATATCTCAATGATTTTCACATGTTCATGTGTTCATGCATGATTGCATGCATGGGTCTCTTGCTTTTGAAAACACACTTCCTTCTCTTATTTTCTCAATATTCACACACTTTTGATTCTTTCATCATGTGTGCATGTGCATGCACGCATTCACGCACTCTTCCTTTTGTTCTTCAATGTGTGAAAACCACTAAGGGTAAAATACTTTTTTAACACACAAAATTTCTTCTATTTCTCCCTTTCTATTTATCTTCCTCTTTTGGGTCTTAGAACACACACACATTTTTTTAATTTGGGTTAAAAGGGTGTGTTCTATTTTCATTTCTTACTCCTTAACATGTGCACACATAGTTTATTATTTTGTTTCCTTTTAATGAAATTGGTTTCACCATAAGTTCATGTATTCATGTTCACTATACATGCCCTTCTTATTCTTGTGAACACACCCGAAAGCATAGGCTCTTTGTCTTCTCTAAGAGACTCGGGTTGCTTGTTCTTCAAATATAACACACACAATCTTCGACCATCATGAAACCACCATGTTCTTAAAATAAAAACCCCTAAAACAGTATATATATATATAAGGTGTTGGAAAAAGGGTGTTTCTTCTTCATGAAAACATGAGGGCATAAGTTCTTCCCCTTCACGCCCACGGTTCGGGTGGGTATACATCACAGAACAAATAAAACTCCCAGTTCGTTCTTTTCAAAGCACAACAAGGGTGTGTAGCACCGGTTGTGTGTTTTTGGTGTCTAATAAGCATGAATAGGTTTCCAAAAAACCTATCGTGTGTTTAAGAGATTCTACGCACAGAGGGTGTGGCATCTTTCACTTAAGGGATGTGTGACACTTCGTTTAATAACCAAGGGGTTCTTGGTTCTTCTCTTCATGAACCACAAGTGGTGCATGGTTCTCCTATATGAAAGGGAGGTGCAAGACTTTTCCATTCACAAACTAGAGTGGGTCCATTTGAGATACATTTCATCAATCAAACGGGAGATTCTTTCTTTAGGAATGGAAGTAGCTTTTCTTGCCTCAGGATCCTCCTTTTATAGGCACGGGTGACTCCTCCTTCCATGTTCAAAATCCTATTGTTATACCATTGAGATCACAATTTAAATGCATGATATATATGGAATTTTGAAATCTTCCGACATGGGAGAAATTTTACACCAAGTATCTTAGATTGTTTCCATTCAATGTGTGTCCTTCTTTCTCGATGAGTATAATACTCAGGTACATGAATTTTCAAATTCATGCAAATCACCTTCTTCGATAACATAGAATAGAACATCCTCATAATCCTTTAATTGACTCGGCCACTATGTGTTTCTTCGATTTGTTGCATGCATGTGTTTATTTTTCTTTAGACAATCCATATGAGAATTGAATGAGATCAAATGATGGTCGGAGTGATGAGATCAATGTCCTAGATTATCACTAGTTCACAGGTTCATTGGGGGTGGCCAGATGTTGATGATAACTTGGTGAAGTAGATTGGATATCCATCATTCAATCCTAAACCACGATGATTAGATGGATGGCTCAGATGTGCATAATTGATATTTGTATTGTTCGGATGGTAGACTATGTGTATGTGATGCATCGGATGGCTGATATCGATTCCCGGGTTTTTATTTCTGTCCCACATCGAAATAGGATAGTGGGGGAGCACTTGATTATAAAGATGAGTGCTCCAGCCACAGCTCAAAATTCTCCTCCCCTCTCGAGGTGCCTCCCCACAATGGTGTTCTGTAGGCGTGCTTATGTGCCCACTCTATACTCCTCAAGCACACTCCAAGAATCAATGATTCATGGGTTAACCATTTTACACGCTTCTATGGGATTATATATGGCCCTCATGCCCTACGACTCTTGTGGGTATGGCCTTAAGGATTCCCTTATTCATGGTTGACCCTCAGGTCCCACATGGGCCTAAGGTTGAGGTCCTCGGCTAACCTAGTATGGTGGCCCATATTTTTGAAAATGGGATAGAAAAAATAAATTTTTTTAAAACAATGTATAGACAAGATGGTATGATATCCTTAAATACCAAGCCCCTCATTATCTCTTCTTGTTTTTTCTTTTCCTTCAAAACATTTTCATTATTTCATACGGTTATGATCATTAATTTCAAACCACTTTATTAAGATTCTTTGAATTAATCATGGAGGATGTGGGGGGTTCTACTTCACCTCGTGCATTTTAATCATAATTAGTGGTAATCTAGTTGGGATTAATTTATTTTCCTTTGAACAGGTGACTTGTAACTTTGAAGATCAGCTGTTCAATATTATAATTTAGTTCACATAATTCATATATAATCAATGTGGGATCTTCACTGAATTACTAACATCACTTTAATCATCACCACTTCAATCATCGACACAACTTCTATCATCACTTTTCTATACCCATATTGACAACTTATTGACACTTGACTCCTTGTTAACAAAAAATTAATCATTATTCCCTACAATATCCCCCTTTGTATTTTGTTTTCAATATTACTTAATCACACTTTTAATGGGTCAATATTTGGGCCAATCTTTTCTCCATTTTATTTGAAACCAAATAAAAATGTGTAGTGGGTTCTATTAAAAACATGTTCTCCTCCTTTTATATAATATCTTCTGGAATATTTCTGAGAGGGGGATGATGCCCGATGGCACACTTAGCAAAGAGACTTTAGTAAATCAAATATTAGTCTACTATGGGACAACCTAGTGCAGAAAACAAGAGAGATAATACCAAGGTTTTCTATGTTATCCATTTACAACCATACATAAAAAAACATGCTCAAAATATATGAAATCCTATCTGAGGGGTTACAAATAGTCAGATTTATCAATTAGATGCAAAATCATACACATAATTCACCAAAAATATTAAAAAGTTCATGTAAAAAGATAAATCTCCCTCTTTCATCCCATATTTTCATTAATAAAGAAATCCACTTTAATTTACATGATAAATACAATTACGAACTAGGGATGAATGTTTGATGAGAATACCTATGTTTCATCTTATAGAGATGATATTAATATCAATTTTTTTCATGAAATAATCCCTGATATAATATCCTTCATTTTTATTCCCAATCAATGGGTGCACTCCCTTTTAATTATCATGGTGTATAATATCATCAGATAATCATGAAGATATGCATGTTGATAATCATCTGATGTGGATCTCTTCAAGTAATTATAAAATAATTAATAATGAGTCCAAATTTTATTTCTCTACTTTTCTCATCCAATTATAATCTTGAGGATGACCTTCAACTTTAATTCCATGAAATTTAATCACATGGATGTCTGAAAAATATAAGGGATTAATATAGAACACTTGTAAACTTCATAATAGAATCACTGGGGAAGATAATTTTATCTCAACCCAATAACTACCATCCATTAGGCACTAAAGTGTCTAGTATTATTTATGTTTAGTGTTTCCACTCTAGTTGAAATTTTGATTTTCTTTTTCATCATGGACTCTTTAAATCTATTTACCTTCAACTTGTGGGGATTATTTTTATTTAATTCTACCAGTAGTGAAGTAGCTTCCAATATTCAATGTTCTTCATTTTTCAGAGTCACTATTTTTCCTTGTAAAATAGATATCCATTTGTTTGCATGATTAAAATATTTCTTGCACCATACACACCATATTTTTGAGACACATTGGATTTCATATTATGACAACCACTCATGAAATTAAAATTTTTCTTCATGTGGAATGACTTTTTTACCTTTTCCCTTTTCTTTATCTAGTACTTTATCTTTTTCTCTTCGTAGTTTTTGATAAATTTTCAATTGATTAGGAATGATTACTAAACACTCCTTTCTATAATATTCTATCTTGAATCCTCCACATGGATTCTTCAATTCTTTTAAGTTACCTTTCTTTGGCAACATATCAAAATTATTTTTAGGAATGTATTAAATCAATATTGTCTTCTTCTGGATTAATTCTCTTTTCAATTCCAAATTGCTTCCATTCATTTACACGGCTTGTTTTCTGTGACCATGGTATAGACATTCCTTTAATTGTAGAAGCATCTTTTCATTGTTGAGATTACACACATGGAATCAAGATTAGGCTTATTCTTGGGAATTCTTTGTTCCATATTTTTCTTGACATTAGTGTTTTTCATATTCCCAATAGAAGACTTTTCAACCATTTTTCATTTTTATTTCCTTTGTTGTTTTCAATGATTATTATAAAAATAATCATGATTCATCATGGGAATAAAATATAATTCCTTATATCTATGACCACTTCTATTTAACACATCATAGAAGTCTTCAAGATATTCAAATTTATTCATAATAGATATATTCTTCTTCATATGTGCATTCTTTCTTAGCATTGCATGTTGCTTCATTTATTCATGTCTACTTTCCTTGAATGTAGACCTTCCACAATTTTCATATGTTGACATATTATTCCATAAATCATTTTCATGATGACAAAACATCAAAATACACAAAAAATATCCAACAAATCTCTTTATTTTACTTATAGTTTAAGTCTAACTATATTTAGTGCATTTTTTGTTTCTAAATTTATCATTATTTATTTTGAGCATACTTTTTGGAGTTTTTGTTATTAATAATTCTAGTATCCACCAATGAAATTTTTATTGATGTATTGACATTTTTATAAATCCACATCTCCCAAGATTTTGGATTCGAACCTGTACATGGAGATGAAACTCCGTTAGTAGAAACAGAAATAACTGGGTTATGAGATACCTTCTTCTTAGAGGATGTTTCCATTGAATTTGAGGATGACCTTGTACTTCTTTTGGAATCATTGTACTCAATGAAAAAATGAGTGGCATCATATATTCATTCAGCTATTTGGGAAGTTCAATCTTGGATTTATTTTTGATTCTTCAATTTCACCTCTAACTCTAAACACTTCTTGTTGAGGGAGATATTCTCTTCCTCAACTGATCTTAGATTTCTTTCCCAATTCTACTTAAGATTTATCATTTGTTATTCTTGAATATTTTTAATTTTTGAAAAGATATGTCAAGATCCTTTACCTTGTAAGCTCCGTCTTATAGTTGAGAAGCTTTGACAAACATAGAAACTTTTTGTAACATCAAAAATGAATAAAAAGATTCAAAAAATACCACGTTCAATGAATTATTTCCCACAAATACTTCCCTATAATATTTTAGTGACATCATTATATATGTAATTTCAAATATAAATTGTTTCTTCCTTTTCTTTCACAAGTTTTGTTAGAGTGTTGGATAGAACATTCCTTTTATCCAATTCATCTTCCATGGAATGAGCTTATTCTTCTAGTTGTAATTTTTCATCTTGAAGAGTATTAATGCATGGAGAAATGTGTCTTTCCACGTCTCTAGGGTCATTTTCCAGATGATCTTGATTATAGTCGGAATATCACTAATTTATCTATCATCATCATATCTTGAGAAGGATTCATTAGACGAGTAATATTAATAAAATTAATTATCACATGTTGTACCTTTCATTTTACCTTAAGTAGTAGAAGTTTCCCCATTATTAGTAAGATTCTTATTCAAATTCTTTGTTTATTTCTTCATTTTGTTATTATGGGTCTTGGAAAATATATCCATTTGAGGTTGTTCACTCATCTCCTCAAATATACACTTCATAAATACTCCCTTTGATCTTTTAGAGGGAACCTCCCTTTGATACCAATTGAAGTTCTCGGATCAGTGTGAATCACTGAGAGGCAGATGGGTGAATCAGTGAAACCATTAAATATTTTTAAAAATTGATTCTTTTAAATTAAACCTATATGTCTTGTAAAAGACTCAATCCAATATTGTGTCTCTCAGCCTTACCTTTGATGATTTTGTAAATATAAAGGCATTCAACACAAGGATTTATAAGGTTCAGTTCAAATACATAATTTTTTTTGTTCTCTATTCTCCCAAACACAGATTTTCCACAATAATAAGATTAGAAATTACAATGGTCGATACAGAGTCACAATGTATCTCTCATGAGTCCCATAGGAGGTTCTTTATACTACTTCCCATAGTGTTACCAGAGTCCCACTAGCCTTCTTCAGAGTCCCCCTAAATACTTCTTCCTCCTTTCCCTCACAAGAGATGCTTCTTGTCGCACTGTGAACCGATCTTCTGAACTTCCATCATGAGCTTTCTGAATCACACGTTCTTGTGAATCTCTTCAATAGTATTCAAAATCTATTGATAAGTTATGTTGGAATTGATCAATAACTCTAACAACTTTTTTTGATTTGTTCCCTGTTTCAAAAATGCTCAAGAAATTCGTTCTTTTTCTGATGAATACTTGTCCTCACTAGGATGTGTGCCAATGGTGCACACAAATTCATTATGTATATAATTTTCAAGAAAGATCTTTCACAATATCAGTACTATTTTTTTTCATGGATTCTAAATTACTAATAACCCAAATAGAAGACCTTATTTAATTATATATGGATCCAGTCTCAAAACTAACTTACTTCATGAATGGATTTTATGGTATCCAATACGTCTTGTATCTGGATATCTCAATGATTTTCACACATGTATGTTTCATGCATTATTGCATTCATGGGCCTATTACATTTTAATATTCACTCTCTTCGCTTATTTTATCAATATGCACACACCATTTTGATTCATTCTTTATGTGTGCATGTTCATTCATGCATTCATGAACTCTTCCTTTTGTTATTCCTTGTGGGGAAACCTATATGGTTAAAACACTTTAATAACACACACAATCTCTTCTCTTCCTCCTTTTCTCTTTATCTTCTTATTTTGGGTCTTATCCCACACAAACTTTTTATTTGTAATTATGGTTAAAATTATGTGTTTTATTTTTATTTATTCCTCCTTCTTCACATGTGCACACACACTTTGTTATTTTCTTTTCTTTCCATGAATGTGATTTTAGCTCATGCAGATATATGAATGGCACCATGTGTGCCCTTCTTCTTCTTTTGTATACTCCCAAAATCGTGGGTTCTATGTCATCTATAAGAGACTTTGGTTCCTTCTTCTTTAAATAGAACACAAAAAAGCTTTGGCCATTATGAAACCACCTTATTATTCAAATAAAAACACCTACACATAGTATATATATAAAAGGTTCATGAAATGGTGTGTTTATTCTCTGTGCTAATAGGAGGGAATGATTTCTTCTCCTTCACGTCCATGGTTCGTGTGGGTCTCGTTCAAATAACCAAGAAATATTTTTGTTCATTCTTCACAAAGCATGGCAAGGGTTCATTGAACTGGTTGTGTTCATATGGTTTATACAAATCACGATGAGGATTCTAAAGAACCTATCGTGTGTTTGAGAGATTCTATGCACAGAGGGTGCATCCTTTTTCATGCAAGGGATGTGCGGAACTTCTTTCATGAACCAAGGGGTTTGTGGTTCTTCTCTTTGTGAACAGAAAGTGGTTTACAATTCTCCTTCATTTATGGGATGTGTGGGAATCTTCCTTTCTCAAACCATATAGTTTCATTTATAGATCTATTTCAATATATAATCAAGATATTCTTTATTTAAGAATGGATGTAGCTTTTCTCTTATCAGGCTCCAATTTTTATAGGTTAGGGTGAATCCTACTTCCAAGTTCAAAATAATTTAGATATTCCATGGAGATCACCGTTTAAATGCATGAGATATACAAAATTTTTAAATCTTCAAATGTGGGATAATAGTTACAGAGTGTCTCTCAGTTTGTTTCCATTCAACGCGGGTCCTTCTTTATCAGTGGGTATAATCCTCATGTGCATGCATTTTAAAATGCATGAAAATCACCATCTTCATGAACATCAAATGGAACAGCCTCGAAAACCTTTCATTGTCTCAGATACTAAGTGTTTCTTTTATTTGATGTGTGAATGAGAATGTTAATGCATGCATGCATTTCTTTTTCTTCAAATGAACCAAACCATCTTGGAATGAGATCAAACAGAGGCCGGAGTGATGAGATTGGTGACTGGGATCATCACTGGTTCTCGGGTGCATCAAGGGTGGTGGAGGTTGAAGATAACTCGTTGAAGTATATTGGACAACCACAGTTCAATCCAGAACTACAAATATCAGATGGATGGCTCGGATGCAAGTGATTGATATCGCGATTGATCAGATAGTAGACTGCGTGTTTGAGATGCGTCGAACAGCTGAAATCAGTTCCCGGTTTTTTTCCATCCCACATCAAAACGGGGTAGCCGGGGGTAACTTTTTTATAAGGTTGAGCACTCCAGCCTCAGCTTAGAATTCTACTCCACCCTCTCCTGGTGCCTCCCCGCATCAGTGCTCTGTGGGTGCACTTCTGCACCCACCCTCTACTCCACAGGTACTCTCCAAGTGCCTATGATGCATGAGTTCACCATAGTAAAAACTGTTATAGGAATATACATTACCCAATCTCCCTAAAAATCTTACGGGGCTGGACATGAGGCTTTCCTTAGGCACGATTGACCCTCGAGTACTGCATGTGCCTGAGGTTGAGGTCCTCTACTGGCCTTTTCTGGTGGCCCATATTTTGGACAAAGTAATAGAATAAATATACTTTGTTAAAAACAATGTATAACCAATATGTTATTCCATCCTTAACTAACAACCCCCTTCTTCATTATCTATTATTGTTTTATCTTTTCCTTCAAAACATCATCATTCTTCCTTAAGGTTTTGATTATGAATTCCAAACCTCTTTATTATACTTCATTGAATCAATGAAGGATTATGTGTGGGTTCTACTTTACCTCATGAATGTTAAGAATAATTCTTGGTAATCTTGTTGTGAGCAATGTTTTATCCTCTAAACACCTGTCTTTGATCATTTAAGATAATCTATTCAATAATCTGATTTTGTTCACAACCTTCATCCATATTCAATGTGGGATCTTCACTGAATTACTTACATAACTTTAAGAATCACCACTTCAATCATTGGAAGAACATACATCATCACCTTTCCATATACTTGTTGATAACATTTATACCCTTTATTCCTTATTGACAAAACATGAAACACAATTCTCTACAAATACTCCACTTTTGACCATTGTTCTATGGAAAAAATGATGGTACTTATTTTTCTTTTCAAAATATACAAGTGTTCCGCTCACCCCACATATAAAACGTAACTTGGTCTCCACACATTTTCAAACCTTAAAACTCTTTATGATCATCCATTCACTTCTCAAATAATTTCCCATCATCATTCACAAAATCCTAGAAGTCTTATTTTGGTTTTAAAGAAACCCTTTTATGATATTGGTGGAAAACTATGGTTACCCAAATAATAGGTAACATTATTCAATGTGCGTTTATATATTATTTAATAATCATTCTAATACAAGTCATGTTAAAACATTTTGATATGTTAAATTTTCTATCTTCTATATACTTATATTTTTCTATAACATGGTCATGGCCTACAACCGTCCCCACTTTCTATAAATGGGTTGAAAAATCTGTATTTATGTGTATAGAGAACAACTACCTCATGAACCAATGTCATTCGGTTTCCATTACCAACTCTCATGGATCAGTATGATGATGGATATAAATTATATATATAGGATATTTATAACCAAATTATATCTTTTTATTAATAATATCACATAAACCATTATTACATTCCATTTAATAGGGGATAAGATAATGTTGATTGTGTGTACTATGAACTACAACCACATAAAGTGATGTTATTCCACTGTTAGTAACAATTTATATGGAATGTTATAGTGATAATGATAAATATATATGTGATATTAATGAAATAATTGTGTTATTAATGACATGATTATCATTCTGAAAAGATAATATATCATTTTAATTATTACACTAAAAAATTAAAACATCGTTCGTGTGCATGTGGACTACCGCCATCAAGAAATAAAGTGGCTCCCTTTTCATCACAACACCATATGGATGATATACATAAATATATTTAAAGAAATTATATTATATATATATATATTATATTATTATAATTCGGGGAATGTAATATATTTATTACTTATATTCTATTGTGTCCATTCAAAATTTGAATCATTACTAATGCTTACGTATGGCCTACCATCTTCATGATTGTAAAATTATTAATTTTTTATAAACATCAATCATTATTTGTTTAAAAATTATAATTTATTTATAAATAATATGATTATGGAATGATTATTTTTATTTATATGTTTTAATAATCTACTCTTTGACCATAGTCAACATGCCAAAATCGTATTTGACACAAAATCCAAATAAAATATAAATATCAAATGAAAAATTATTTGATAATGTAATAATATATAACATGGTAATAAGATAATAAAAATTATTAATAAACATGAAAAAATTTCTTATCAAATTAAGTAATTAACATAAGTTCATTAATTATAAAGTCAAAGAACATACAAGATGATTAAGAATCATGGTAGGGTTTCTCATCTCAATTTTACTTTCATGAGACATATGACATATTCACCATATAAATATTTTGTGAGTGGTATATACTTATATTATTATATTATATCATGAATTAATTTATTTTCATGGTATTTAAGGTTTCATTTAATATTATTTAGTTCTTGGTTATTGTGATTCAAAAGAAACCAAAGTGGTAAGGGTTTATTTCATAATCTCAATATTGTTGTTAATGATTTCACTGAGCCTTTCACGTCTTGCATGTTTTCTAGAAAACATTAATTCTTTCTAAAGGTGTTAATATTTCATCACTTTCATTGGTGATGTATTATCCTTATTTAAAATGGGATGATGGGATGTGGTTTCCTCCATTTATGGATTCATACTTGGTGCTCAATGGCTAGTTCGGGTCTCCTCATAGATTATTTCATGTTCATGGAGATCATTCCTAGTTATATATATATATGTATTATGATTAATTATAATTATTCATTCATTATAGGTTAGAAACCATGGTCTAGGATAGTAGTCAAATTGGGAATCTCTGGTCATGTATATACATTGGGAACCTTGGTCTCCTGTTAATCTTCCTCTTAGGAGGGAATCTCTTATAATAAGTCATAGTTGTGGAACCCAAGGCTTCCATTGTTGACCATGAGGTAATTAACAACATATTGTGTAAGTATTCCAAGGTTTATTAATTAAAAATCCAATTCTTATACATGGGTTAGTTGTTCTAGTTCTGGTCACATATTCTACATCTAGTTAATATGGATCAAAAAGTCTAGTTTTGATGCATCAAGCCATAAGTTAACTTTCTTCTCGAGATGTGATGGTTGATAAAAATTCTACATGGAGGATGATCGGGGATGTGGCTCCCTAGGAGGGGATATGCCAAACCTGGAAGTTTATCAATGGAACAGAATTCCCCATGGAGGCGGACTAGGGAGGTATATCCCTTGGATGGAACACCTTGATAGTTTTCCAATAGATTAGAATGCACATGGTTCCTAGTCTGGGAGGTGTAACACTTGGAGGGAATATTTCATTCTTAATTTTACCAAAGTATCATAATTACCCTTTGAGGTTGATTTGTGAGGATCATCTCTAGGAGGAAACACATGTATATTATTCTAATTGGATTATAACACCTTATGGATGTGGTTTTGGGAGGTGATTCCCTATGAGGGAAGACATAGATTGTTAATGATGTCTTTATTGAAACTCTGGGAGGCGTACTATGTAAAATTTTTAGATGACAATGATAAAAATGTAGTTCTATGTCAAAGTTTATTTTCATGTGATAAGAACGGTCCATGTTGTATAACATCTTGCAGTAACGAAGCTCATATCATGAAAGAAGAATTAACAAGGGATGATGTGGGTCTTACAATTTGAAGCATCTTATATTGGTGTTTTGTCCCATGATGGGGAAATATAGTGTGGCGATTATGAAATGAAGCTTCCCAGTATGTGAGTCACATATAATTCTAGGGGATGATGGTGTGGGGCACACATAAGGAAGTTGACTAGTATGAGAAAAAAGATATGATATATAGAGGGAGGTAGAATATCATGATGATCGTACATGATGAATAATATTTTCATCACACAGGGTATGAGGTGTGGGGTCACCCTATTTCATTCATACAGAGTTCATCTTTTGTATATCGCACATGATAAGAAGTGTGTGGTCATCCCATGTCAATCATAAATGGGTAATCTAATGATCATTGCATAGGGTAAATCTATAGTTTTATATCATGTGATGAGGCCATTATCATTTAGTTTCACATTTTTTGACAAGTATGTGGGACTAGGAAGTTTTACATCATGAAGATCAGTCGTTGGTAGGAACACTCTATACCCTTAGGTCTTACCTAACAAATGCTCATGCACCTCTAGGAAGGACATGGCATTGGAACTATCATGGAGAAGTTACCAATCAGGTATTTTACCTTATATTATAGATACATAGAAGAAATAAGAATTATAGTACCTATACATAGAAGAAAAAGTCATGAAAATGGATGTACTATAGTAGTAGGGGACGTTACGTGGTGGATCAGGAAGTTTTTTCAAACTATTGGCATGGGATGCGCAGAAAAGATGGGCAAGCAGGGGGATCAATATGATGGGTATAAAATTGATTAAAAAGGAATATTTTCATGTAATTTTTGGTTGTGTGTAGATCTATATTACAAAAAAGATAAATTCTTTTTGTGTAATCTCAACCTATTTTAGGTAATGTTGCACAATGATCACTACACTCTAAACGAGGTACTATTTCGACCCACATGAGGTCTCCCACAAAAATGATCTACCTTTGGGAGTCTATGATCACTAGTTCAATCTATTTTCGTGGATTAAATGGAGTTAAATGTAGCTAATAATCACTTCAACCTATAGAGAGCCTCTCAAAAGGGGTGGTTGAGCTTCTATTTATAACATAAATCATTGAATGTTGGCACGAAACTCCTTGGTAGTGGAACTCGAGTAGTGTAATTCTTTTCCCCTAGACGCTGGGGTTTGGATGCAAGAAAATCATAGATGGATGGTACCTTTGGCTCTCAAAAGTATTCTTTCACTTGAGGTTTGCGCAAAATAATACATTATCATGTGACGTAAGGATTTCTTACATGCATGGAATTCAAGAATTCCATTTCTATGAGGATCATTCGTGGAACAATATGTCACCTTTGGTGCATAATTATTCTGTGTTCAGGAACACATTGTTTCTCAAACTCATCAAAAACTACACACATCCTCTTTATCTTCCTTAGAATGGTCCTTTTGCGGAGGTCTCATGCTCTGTTTATCAAAAACTAGCCATTTTTTGTACCATAAGAGATTTTATTTTCAATAAATGCACCCTATAAGAATATGAGATGATGGGGAACTGGAAATTTGGGATCTAAGGGTCTCATAAGAGAGAGTGGTTCCTTTATATTAGTGTGACAAACATTCATTCCCATGTGTGAAAATGGAATTGTGAGCTACATGAAAACCAATGTTCACCACCTATAAATAGGCCAGGGAGTCCAATTGTATGGTACTAGGACTTATCATGTGATAATCACTTTCTCTCACGAAAATAACTCTTCTTTTGAGTGAAATCCAAATTTTAGTTTATTTCATTCTGTTAAAACACCCTTTCACGCAGCTAGTTCCATTATCGAGGGGACCTTTTTCACACACACATCAAATTATGTGCACCAATTCTCTCTTTTCACGTCTGAAGCATACATTTTTGTGCTCTTTGATAGGTTTTGGGGCCCATAGCGGAAGCCAGTGGGTCGGGGATTTTAAAATTTTTGCCGGAGGGATGACGGAACATGTCGTCACCGACAATCTGAGCCTCGAAAAAGACAGAGGATCTTTTGTAAATCATATGGAGAACAAAAATAAAATAAAAACATACCTATTTCAAACCTGAAGCCGTAGTCGACTGTAACTAGTTGATAGAAATTGTCACTTGAAGGATCCAAAGTAGGATCCCTCTAGATCATCCACACATGCTCCCAAAATCCACTGGAACATTGATCATCAAACACTGGGAGCTAGCACGGTGATCCAATGATGCTTTTGATGTCCCGAATATCACCACATCGAGAATCCTTTGATGCGTGAGAGATCTTGATCATAGCTTCTTGGATCGAGAGCTTCTCACTCTAGAGATTGGGAGGAGATAGAGTCTCTCAACTTTAATTCCATGAATTAATGAATAGTGGTTATCACACCAAGGGAGAGATCCTCCTCTCTAATTTATAATGGAATTCCAAAATACCTGGTTGGGTTCCCCGACCCCCGTTTATTTCAATGTCCACTAAATAAATAATTTTGATGAACTAAATGGAACCAATATTATTTATTATTTTATAACATACTTGTAATATATATATATATATATATATATAATATTACATGATAAAATATGAGCCATTTAACTCGATTCGTTGTCCCACTTAATATCAAACGAACCATGAATATTAAAATAACATTCGTTGGATTAATATTTTTCTTATATTAACTAAACATGTAAATACATTAAATAAATTCAATCCCAATTATTCATAACCTGAATAATAATGAATTTATTTAATTCATCGGTGATCTATAACATGGAAAACACTCAGACCCCGTTGTAGGGCCCACTATGTCTGTATACCTATTCAACTTAATAGGGTAGATTCCTAAATACACTATTGCATGTGACCCTCTAGGCCCTTATCTCAACAGTAGTGAATAAAATCCACAGACCAGGACTAGAATCTAGAACCCATCATGGGCCCTAAAGAGATAAGGATAGTCCTCGAAACGACAACCATCCTACGAACAATGATTGTGTACAATAATCTCTTTGTCATTAAATATCTCATAAACCAGGACGCACTCTTGTGTCATCGTCCTTTTCTTGATTTATTATTTGTTGATCTATCTTGAAGGATTTTCCTTTGTACTTCTTTGGCCAAAGGCATATGAAGGCATCACCTTTCTGATCAAACATGCCTGAGATATTCATCTTCTTAAACTTGTAAGTGAAAAATCATTTCATGACCATTCAACCAATGTCATATCACCAACAACGCACCCAACACAAGGTAATTCACCAAGATTTCAATACCATGGTTTTTTTCATTTTATTAAAGTACGTAATAAAATGGTATACATTGGTAATGGTCTCAAATCAGGAGACTAATACACGTGTCCATAGATAGAAACAACCAAGGAAACTAAAACATGTGGTGTTCTTATTGGCTGGTTTATCCTCATGATCTCGCTACTAGAGATCACCAAGTGTGAACTTTATGAGAATAAGTCTCGATGCTTATGAGCCCCTAGCACTTGATAGTCAGACATCTACTGTGTCCTGTCAGTAAGATGTATCTAGACCATATAACATTCATTTAAGATTAGTGAAATAGTATCTTGAGGTTCTCATTATAGTATGTGATCTGCTATAACCTCTCGAAATGATAATTAACCTTTGGACATTACCATTAAAATAGTAGACGCAGAAAATTCTACACTATAATGGTAAGATAACAACATGAATAGCTAACTATACACATGATATGATAATAAAAATAACTTCATAGTTGGGTCTACGACACCCACTATTTCAACACTCTAACATTCAATAGAGAAAACATGCTAACCAAAATTTTAGCTACTAATAAGATAAATGTCATGCTTATGCTGAGTAGTGGATTTTACTTCTGGGCCTGCCACCTTTTCACCTCTTCGCATATCTGATATATGCAACCTCATCGGCTTGAGTAAAACTTCTCATGATAAGGTATCCCTGAGTATATCACTTTTTTCATCGTCATAACTTGACAACTTGGTTAGTAAGAATATCATTATACAAATTATGATAATAATTTTATCACTAGGATTTATTCCAAGAACAAGAACAAATCATTGAATTTAACTAGTTCTTGGCTACCTTAGATGTTTCAAAATACTCGGTATTTACCGATATGGATACCACTAGCATTTATGATCTTGACTCACTCATCACATTTTTAACTATTGTACTAGATCAAATTGATCTAAGGATTTCAAGTTTGTGTCCCACCACAAACTTGTATACCTTCTTCCCTATTTACCAAGTAAATATCATTTGTACTTTTCGATGTAAAAGATGATAGTTCTGACTGTATCACCTCCAGTTCTTCTGTAAATAATTGATATCTACCTACAATAAATTATATCCTGGAAGTATCAATTATTGTACATATTATAGAATATGTTATTGATCCATCGCTGAAGCATATGTTATCAATTCACTACATTAATCTCTAACCATGCTCCGAACATGTTAACCTGCAGAGATTACACCATGTGACATTGGCAAAAATTCTAAACATGAATTGTTTCAACTTGTATATTTCAATAACATGTCACTATATGTACGATTGACTAGGACCATAAAACCTATTGATATATCTTAGTAGATCATATTACCTATAACTCAGGTTGCTACATTATGTCAATCACTAGAGAATTACTTTTATCCTGGTATTATCTAATAATAAGACCAGTATGTTTTCCTTATGCTTCCGAACATATTTCTCTTCGAAAACATTGGTGATCCCACTAAAATTTTGTAGACACAAGGAAAAGATTCATTTATAATGGATACTATAAGATCTTGTTTCTAACATTAATCCATAAATGGATTTCAGTAACTTGCAACCCTTATTTTCATCCATTGATGTCATCATCTTTTTTTGGATGCGTCGTATAGACACCTTCCACGAAAGATGATCTTGACATCCAATGATCAATAAAATGTCCTTAGAAGTTTATCCATGACAAGTTAAAGTCTAATGGATTTAGGAAACCCGAATTGGTATAACCAATCGAGCCTTATTGGTACGAGGCTTGTATCATCAATGTATCTTATCATTTGAATACCCACTCTAGTATTCAATTAATAATCCCCTCTGCAATTTGATACATGGAATCCATTATTGAATTTTAATTGATCATTTAAATCGTAGATTATTTTTATATACTTCTTACTAGTAGGAATTATTTTTTGTAATGAATAATTTATCACCGACCGCGATGAATATAGAACCATCACCATGGTTTTAATCTTCCTTCACAGTATGCGTCACTGGAACGTGCTGATTCCACGTGTACTTGTGGAACCTGTTCCCATGCCTACCATTTGTGCATCTCAAGCATTGACTAACTCCAAGTCAATTTAGCTCCCAGTATCTCTAATAGAGATGTTCATGCTTATATAGAAATTTACTCTAATACTTGACTACATCTTTTCTATCTTAGGTATTTATGTAATATCTTAAGAAATAGTTAGGATAATTACTTAGATACACCATGTGTTCAGATTGATGCATGTTTGTTTTTAACAAACTCATTGCATCCAAACACATGATCTATGGAATAATGGATTTTCATCATACTATGAATCATATGAAATCCATTTGTCATTATAGTTGTCATATTGGTTATGGGTTTATGCCGTTATTTGAAATGAACGTCAAGAAATATAATGGATGTTACTGCAGGTTGTAACATTAAAACTACTTACATCATAACTTTGATGTATAATATGCGTGTTTAGGAATTACTCCACGCTAAATTTTTTTGATCAACGTTAACATGTAAGACATCATCATCGATCCTTCTTATGAACATCAATACGGGTTTGTAGATAACGTAACATGCGTTTACGAATTACTCCATGATACATTATCCTGATAGATGATTGTTTGGTCAAGATAATCTTCGACATGTTGATCCAAAGAAACTCATATATTCTTACCAAACATATACATCACTATTCCATAATATCATAAATGAGTATTATGAATTATATTTACCTCTAGCATTCATTTGGAATAGTTCACACTCTCTTGTTCAAATAATCCTGAAAGTTTTGTGGCAAACTTTTATTTCTAAAGGTTTATTTGTCTAAAATAAAGATGTCATCAATAAAAAAGTTGTTTAGCTGTGCCGAGCCTAAATACCATACTAGGTATTTTCTTGAAATCCACTTTTAATTTTACTTGACAAATAATCATATTTACACAACTGGGTAGGTCTTATATTTTATTTTCATCTTGTATTTCCTTTGATTCAAGTAGTAGTGAACGATTTGTTAAGTATGTTACCACAACCAACATTCATTCCAATACATATAATAATGTCTAATTATGTCTAAAAAGGGCATGTGAGATAAATTTTTTGGTTATTCTCCCCAACATGTTCATTTTGAATCAATCACATGGAAATTATAATTTATGTGCTTCTCACCACAGACTTAGGACTCATCCTTTCTCAGCTGCTTGAAGAATGCACATTACTTCAAGTAATGTTTATCTACTCACTTTGTTAATTTATTTCAATACATGAATGTGAAAATCGTATTGTATTTAATACCCAAGAATTATGTGAGTAACAATACTTTTATTTGATGGATATTAACTGAGCAAGAAGCAGGTGCTTGCTTCTTGTATTTCAATCTATTGCATTTTTAAACATCCATAAATTTATTTCATAATGTGATTCAAATAACCTCCTGTTATGTAACCAACCAATTTTCGTGGAAGGACATGATTAATGTTCCATTGGCATAACATTCCATTGGCCTTTTCTCCTTGTCATTCAATTTATTCACCATAATAATAAAAGATGGTGTTATCTCCAATATTCTTATTACATGGAGAATGTTACCTTAATGGTAATGAAGCGCTTAATCTATATTGTTCGTTTATATCCTTAAATGAAATAAGAGTAATTGGGTGTAAAATGTATAAGAATGGGATGACATGAAGGATTGTGAACTATCTTACACATTACACAATCTGAGTGTTGTCACCACATTCACATGTTGCATAGATTTCTCCTAAAAAATTTCATAGAGATTAGACTAAATGTGATCATCATCAAAGTCATGATGTATCGACCAGAACTAACATTAGACATTGATGATAACATTATGAAAGATACCACATATTCTTTGTTCATGAGTCTCCTATAAGCAATTTTACACCCATGCTTCCTATGTTTGTTTAACAAGTTAGCACACAAGCACCTTGAATTTTTGTTATAGTAGTAATGTGCTCATGTGCCAATACTACACATGGAATTTTGTGCCTGTTTGGACATTAACTATGTACATATTTATCACAGTTTTTATTATAGTATTACATTCCATTCTCTACAAATACACTTTAACAGATTTTACTTTTAATATTGATTACCAAATGTGACATTTCTGATTATTTAATAATTAAATGTCTCCCACTATTTTTTTGAAATCCAAGAACCCCCTATACTAGAATCGCAATACTCTTGTGTATTATAGTGGAATGTATCCCTAAACCTCCCCCATATTCTACAAGCTATGCATATGCCACTATTCAGAGGGTCCAAGGTAGGCTTTTGGCTGGCTAACCACATAAACTCGCAGTTCCTTGGTATGTTGAGTGAAGTTTCAGCTTCAAAATCATTATTGATTTACTCAATCCTTGCCTCTAAAATAACAAAAAGTTATCTATGGATATTTCTTTACTGCAAATTTAGTTAAGTCAACCCACCATTCCAACAAGAACTCCTCGGTAGTTAGTGGCACCCTCACCTATGGCATGACCGAAACCTCAAACTCCCGATTTTGTTTAAACCTAAATGGTGGAAGGCTTTCTGTGACTTAATATTTTTATTGGGGGTATTATTTATTTTCTCTCAACGAATGTAATCCATTTCTATTAAACGTTTTCATCAATGTTTTCACGCTCACAACGAACATTAATAAAAAAACATACGCTGCTTCTTTATGAATTTTATTATCTATTATTTTATGTATTTTCCTGCTATTCTAAAATTCATAAAATAAAAAAAAAGTATAAAGGTAAACTACTAACCAACTGGTCTTGAGCATCTAAATGACATAAGGGCATCGTACCGGAGTCGATGCTTGACTCATGATGCATCTTTCCCTCTATCAGGTATGTTCTCTTCTTTGAATTATTGCCTCATCTTGGTAGGGTCCACATCATGTCTTGGAGTACCGCCTCATTATGGTGTAATCCATATGTTGTGTTTCATTGTCGTGCAACGTCTCAACTTGCCGGGGTCCACGTCACTCTTCGACTTCATCCAAACTACAATATTACTCACGCACAGGCGAGAGGGACTTGTTAGATAATAGAATATCTAGTAAAATTTGGGCACTAAAATCCTTATACATTTTAATTGAAAAATAAAGATGATGCGCAGATCATAAATTCAATTAATTATAATCATCACATGCAGCTAAAATAATTAATTAAATAAAAAGAATCACACACGGGTCGATGCTCAAAACCAAAATGCTGGTAAAATAATGTGTGATAAAAAATGCATTAATTAAGTACGAGGGTTATCAAAATTAAATTTAATGAATTTATTAATTCAAATAATTTATTTATTTATCGGTTTGTTAATTAATTTAATTTTTAATATCAAAATTTTAATTAAATAAAACATTAATTCAATTTATTATTTTAATTGAATTATTTTTATCTGGGTATTAAAAATTATTTATTTTCAACCACAATTAATATATTAATTAATTTTATTTAATTTTATAATTAAATTAATTATCTGTATTAATTGAAATATGACTCGAGTCTCGAAACCCCACTCTGACCCATCACGGGTCGCACTAAACGTATGCAAACCCATAACAGGTCGAACAATGCCCATCATTGGCTTATCTGGGCCAGGCAGGTCTGCTCAAACCCAACTTAGTTAGGTAGATATGCCTGGACCAGTTTTGAGGTAAAACAGGAACTTGAAAAAGGTGACAGAGGTTTCCTGCACTCGGGTCTATCATTGGGAGGGCAGCGGGGATCTGTGTCGGCACCTGGCGATGGTAGCGTTCTTTCTTCGGCGGGCTTTGTGATGTGTGAGACTAGGTTTATGGCGTTCGGGCAGCTGTGGACAAACCGAGATGGTGTAAGGGCGATCAAGGTGCGCCTCCTGTGGTGGTGGGTGGAGCCTTGTGCAGGGTTCGCCTGCTGAAGGAGAAGCAGCTGGCCACTGTTGAGATTAGAGAGCCCGACTAGGTTAAGGTCGGCAAGGGCTTGGTGGTAGCGCCGTTTTGTCCTGGGAAGGGGTAGCTTGTAGGAGCCTGGTTCGCCGGCGGACACCTGCAGTGCATGACGTGCCCGTCGTGGGTAGAGGAGGTCGGCTCCAATGGGAGCTGGCAGTTGACCTTAGGACGCAACATGGGATGGCAAAGGGAACTAACCTGCAGAGGAGTGGAGGCAGGATGGTTGTTTGATGCCAGGTCAAGCGGGAGGCGTCGTGGCCAGGGAGGCATCCTGGGACAGGGGAAGTGCTATATGCGGTATGCAGGGCAGGAGCATTATGGTCGGGCTTCACAAGCTGGAATGGAGGGGAGCCAACTTCAACGTGTGGGGAAGGGAGGTGGCCTTCTATTAATTCTAGTAGGTCTTCTGTTGCTCCGTGACGGTAAGAGGGGTCCACATGAACCCCTTGGAAAAACCAGTTTTTTCTTTCTTTTTCTTGCTTAACCGATGCCCTTTTCCCAATTTTTTTTTGATTTTTTACAAATATTTAGGACTTATTTTTGAAGTCTTTCTCCTCTACCCATAATTTGTTAAAAATTCATGGTCTCCCCTTTCTAATTAAAATACAAAGGCTGACATTATCCTTTAAAATAAATAATAATGTAATTATAATAATGTAATATTAATGTATTATTATTACACTATTATAATAAATAAATAATTATTATTATAATAATAAATTTATTGTTTAAATTATACTATTTATAAAAATATAATTTCCACAGTAAAATTTATTTCTAATGAACTGATTTAATTATAATCAATTCAACAAGATGAAATAAAATTATAACTCGAGATCAAACATCGAATTTGATCCAATATGAAAATTTAAACTTACTATAACTTGGTTATTCGACATCAAATCGACTTGCGGTTTGATCCATTGGGACCCTCTTTGAACACACTACTTAATTTTGTGAAAATTAATATTATTTTCCTTTGAAAATTTATGTGATCCCTATGATACCACTGTTAGTTTTTGGGGCCCGTAACAGAAGTTGGTGGGCTAGGGATTCTAAAATTTTCATCGGCGGGATGAAGGAACTTGTCATTGCCAATGATATAATCCTTGGAAAGGTACGAGTATCCCACATAAATCATAAGGAGAACAAAAATAAAATGAAAACATACATGCTTCAAATCTCAAGTCGTGGTCGACTGTAACTAGTTGATGGTGACTGTCACATGAAGGATCCAAAGCAGGATCCCTCTAGACCGTCTGCACCCACTCAAAATATTTGCTGGATTGTCAATCATTGAACTCTGGATGCTAGCCTGGTGATCTGATGGTGCATTCAACCTCCTGACGATCACTGTATCAAGAATCCTTTGATGTACAAGAGATCATGATCTGAGCTTCTTGGATCGAGATCTTCTCTCTCTAGATAGTGGGAGGAGAGAGAGGCTCTCAAAATTCATTCCCAGAACGAATGAATAGTGATTATCACACCAACAGAGAGATCCTCCTCTCAAATTTATAGTTGAATTCCAAAATACCCGGTTGGGTTCACCAGACCTCATTTCTATTAATGTCCACTAAATAAATACTTTTGATTAACTAAACTATTCCAATATTATTTATTATTTTATCACATACTTGTAAAATATATAAAATATATTATGTGATATAATCCGAGCCATTTAACATGACTCATAGTCCCACTTAATATTAAACAAACCATGAATGTTAAAATAATATTCGTTCGATTAATATTTTTCTTGTACTTACTAAACATTAAATACCTTAAATAAATTCAATCTAAATTATTCATAACTTGAATAATAATGAATTTATTTAATTCGTCAATGATCAATAACTTGGACAACACTCGGACCCTGTGGAGGGGCCCACTATGTCCATATACCTATTCAAATTAATAGGGCTGATTCTTGAATATGCTATTGTATGTGATCCTCTAGGCCCTTATCTAAATAGTAGTGAATAAAATCCACCAAAAAAGAGCAGAGTCTATTAAACCATCATGGACTCTAAAGAGATAAGGATAGTTATAGAAATGACTACCATCCTATGAACACTGACTGTGTACTATAATCTCTTTGCCATTAAATATCTCATAAAGCAGGATGCACTCTTATGTCATCGTCCTTTTCTTTCTTTATAATTTTTTGATCTATCTGGATTGATTTGCCTCTGTACTGCTTTGGACAAAGACTTATAAAGGTAGAACCATCCTAATAAACCAGGCCTGAGATATAAACATCTCTAAACATGGAATTGAAAAAAAATTTCTTGACCATTTAACCAATGTCATATCACCAACGGCTCACCCAACACAAGCTACTTCGCCACTATTTCATTACCATGGTTTTCGCCTTGTATTAAAGTACGTAATCAAATGGTATACATTGGTAATGGTCTCAATTCAGGAGACCAATACAAATTTCCATAGATAGGAGCAACAAGTGACACTAAAACATGTGGTTTTCCTAATGGCGGGTCTATACTCATGATCTCGCTACTAGAGATCACCATGTGTGAACTTCATGAGAAGAGGGCTCAATGCTTATGAGCCCCTAGCACCTGATAGTAAGACATATACTGTGTGCAGTTAGTAAGTTTTATCTAGACCATAAAACAATCATTTAATCTTAATTTTATAGTACCTTGAGGTTCCCATTAGAGCCTGGGATCTACGATAACCTCTTAAAAAGACAATTAACCTTTGGACATTACCATTATAATAGTGGATGCAAAGAAGTATACACTATAACAGTAAGATATCATCATGAATAGCTAACTGTACACATGATATGTTAATCAGAACAAATTCAAAGCTGGGTCTAGGGCACCCACTATTTCAACACTCCCCTCTTTATGATTCCCGAATCATCTATTTTCGAAAATTGTCTAAAAAAACATCAAATTATCTACTACCGCCAGGAGAGCCCAAATAGCGGGAAACCGCGAAATACCATGAGAAATGAGGATCATTTATGATAAAAAGATTATTTTGGGAATGATAATAAATTATCATAGGAATTATTCATCAAAAAATAATGTCCTCTTAGACAATTTTTGAATAAGTGGTGTTGTAATCATCTCGGGCATCAAACTCTGCACACCATGCTCCTTGTTAAAGACTGAGTACATGCTCAACCACTGGAACATCACTATCCATGGAAACCCTTCTCGATATATTAGGGATTACTCCATAATAATTATGAGTAAAAAATGAGGATGGTGAGGGTGGAATAATCAGGGGCTGAATTATCCCCTTCCCGATATGCAAAAATCTTATCGAGTATCATACAATACAATGACAAGGTATGGAACAATGACTGGGACCTTTGCGCAAGAGGAAACTTCATTAATGATGGGGGAATGAGTTTACTAGGTACAATACACCTTCTCAGAGTATGGGTATGATATTCACAACATTAGACTCCTTGAGGTAGTATAGATATCCCAATTCCACAACTTATGTTAATAGGATTTGCTACCAGAGCTCCTCATTTGTTGGAATCTAGACATGAACTTTTTCCTCCTTCACCAAGTGGAGGTGTTCGACATAATTTTTTATAGGCACTACATCAATGGAATAACTCTTAATAAGTTCCTATATGATGGATTTATCCCTGTACCGAACACCTTGTTGGACAGGCAACATATTCCTCTCCTTGTACAGCACATGCTGAATGCATTAACCATATTATTAAACCATCATCCCCCTTCCACAAGGATGTTACATTGAGGACACATATAGGAATATTTCTCAAGAAGAAACCATCATTGAAGATATCAGGATGTCCGAACCAATTACAAATGGAATTTCCAGGTGGTGGCCAAACCCATACAAGTTAATTATTGATGAGGGGGAATATGAATATTAGGTCTTCAGTATGGTGGATTATTGTCAGCTTCTTGTTCGCTACAATGAATATCTCACTAAATTTCTCATTGGTTGTTTACTTATCTTCATAGATAGTTACATGGGACTAAGCCAAGTATACTGGCAATGGAATCTAATACGGAATCAATAAATAGGGTGAACTTGGGCATAATGGTGTTGGATTAGCTTTATAGATAGCTAGGGGATTTCAAAAGGGGAGACATGTACATGAGTCTTTGTGGTCATTTAAAGTTCCATCACAATTGGGTTATGGCACACATAATAGCATATGAGTTTCCAAATGCCACCAACAATTTGAATTTCAGCTTGTAACCCTCCCTTATAAACATAATTGAGGTCCAACTAGTGATGCTAAGTGAGATCGAGGTTTTTGTTAGAATTGATAATTATAAAAACATAAACATTCCATCATTTTGAATGCCAGTCAGAGTGATGGTGGACATCCTACATTGGAAATTTGAGTAGAGGGATTTCAATTACTCTTTAATAGGTGGAATGTCTGTGGATAGAATCGACAATAACACCTATTGCGATCTAAAAACACCATCTCAGTTTTCTGAGTAGTTTAAATGTCTTCAGAAACTAATAGAGATAGTCTACGGGGGGTTTGTGAGTGGATAAATCCAGGTATCCTTCATCATCTATGGTGGATTCTGATATAAAATGGGTCCAAAGAGATGATCATACATCCCCCAACCATTCTGAACACTGACCTATCCATATATTTTTTCAACAACTACCTGACAGCATATTGAGGGGTGATCCTGAAGTAGTGTGTATTGGTAATCACAATAGTGAGACAGGCACTCCATTATTATGGAGATAATCTTGTTTATATATATGTGGTAATGAAAACATATGGAGTGTCTCATGATGGATCTGTGGTGTGGGTAACACAAGTATCTATTGCACCCCCACCTTTTGGAGGGGAGGACCTTCCCCGAAAATGGTCATGGGAGCATGTTTGGGGATCTTAAGCCTAATCGAGTAGAGCTAGGGAGTCACCTGGGAAAAATCTAAAATACCTGTTGTATCCAACTGATGATGTTTCCTTCCCCACACTATGGATGGCTTGGAGGATATCATGAATTACCATGATGATGGAGGACATATGGTGAAAGATGATTTGGGATGGATTTGAGAAATTGATGGTTTTCATCACTCATATCATTGATAAGGTGGGATTCCATTAGAGTAATACATATCTGGCGGCCATGGATTCCTCATCTTTCAAACATGGGGAACCCGATATCCCATTCCGGCCAGTGCGATTAAGGTTTAGTGGAAAGCCATAATTCGAGGAGACAGAACATGAAGATGATTTAGTCAATGAAGCATTAGATGGATAGGGAAAATAAGGATCTAGTCATGGATAGTATTGGTGGTCAACAATGGGGAAAGTTAATCATTGGGATAGTGGTGAGATCTCTCAGTATAATGATTTCATCTTAGTCTACATCATTGACAGAATATTTTCTACTTTTCCAATTCCAACCCATCCCATTTTTTGTTCAGAATCTTTAAAATAATTTTTTCTTTATATAGGAGAAAACTAAAAATATGAAAGGATTACATGTTAAAGGAATTTAGGTCACTCCATCTGATGATGAGGAGAACACTCTAGAGACTGTTCTAGATGGAGAAGAAACTGGTCTGCATTTAAAGGAGTAAAGAAAGGAGACCATGGAGCCCCATGTCCCCTCTATCTTTTATAGGGGACCATGACCTATCATTCCAAGGGAGTCATCCAATTCTAGTGAAATGGTGCATTGGAGGTGTCTTATCATTGATCTACACAAATATATTTATGAATTTAAATTCACATGTACACTTCAATCTATCATGGATTATTTTGCATCAACATTTTTTTTCATTATTCTTCCCCTAATAAACCAACATTGGGAGATCAAGTTACATTTTCTGAGGTACTATCTAGTGTCAAGGAGACTCCATTGGTGGAACTCCATACTAATACTTATAAATTATTTCTTAATATTCTCAGCCTAATTAAATATCTCCTTCTCATATGATCAATGATTTAAATACTTCTCATTTTCATTGACTAACGTTCTTGTATTTGAAGAAGCACATTAAATGGTGAATTCTAATCAAGAGGATGTAGTTGGAGCATCTAGGGATCCATCCTTAATGGTTGTTTTGGACCTTGTGGATCCATTCACTCAAGCTAACTCGACCTTGTCCTAGGTTGACCAATCTAATGCAGTCATGGGTTACACTTCTGTTGGGGTGGGGCTAGAGGATATATGATTTGATGCTACCAAGGAAGGGTCAGACAAATATGGATTCCCTCTTAACATGGATCCAAACAAAACATCATGGATCACGGAGGCGGAACTTTTTACTATTGTCCATTTGGATTTCCTTGAACATGAAAAGACACTAGCTAATGATACGGAAGACTCTGATTATGATGTTTATAAAGAGAACCTCATAGTCTGTCATAGGGTATGGGAGAGAATACAATTATTTTTTTCACTCAAAGCCCATAACAAAACCTGGTAATCCAGAAGGGGTCCCTATACCACTGGATACACAACCTAGGCATCAGAGTGGTGGAATCTCACGCCCTTCTTGAAATGGTCCATGACATCCTTGTTGAGTGGGTGTTAAAGTAAATCCAACATTTATATTTTTACTAGAACAAGAATATGTTTGATAACACAAGGTAGTTAAAGGAGGACAACCAATAAATTCAATGTTTGTAGGAACATGAGAATGAACACAATATATTCCTTCATACTCGAACGGGGGACATTAGACCATTGACCTGTAATTTAGATGAGGTCGAGGATCAAGAGATTCATATGATACATCAAATATTCGAGATATAATATGAGAAATACCATGTTCAGATCATGGAAAATGTGTTTCGACTGAAGGTTATAGATGAAAATGAATAGCTTGGGAGGTGGAATTATGTCCATAAACCCACCCTCCAGAGGCTGGCCGAATTGGAGTTCACAATAATTGGGGTAAATCCATTAGAACTATCATATACAAGGATTAAGAGAGTCTCTACTATGCGGATGGCCCTCACCTATTATCAATTTTTCATTCCTAAAACCTTCCTGTATGAATTGAAATATTTCCTATACTGAATTTAATTATCATACATTTATAATATTTATGAAACAACCAATTACCAATCCCTAATCTCATGGGATTCATTCATGTTTTAAGAAAAAAGGGCCCAATATGTTATTTATCATTCATATAAGAGTGTCATAAATTCATTAACACTCTTGGTATTCTAGTTTTGGCTGGCCACTGAGGGAGTTCGGGCCAAGAGGAGCAACATATAGAGAATGGGTCTCTTTTAACAGACGAATTTCTTCTCTAATTTGGACAAATCCATGAATTGGGTAACACCATGTGCGATCAATTATGAACAAAAAAGTGTAATGGAGAGCATGAATCGTGGAGTGCATGATCCAGAACATGAAAGGGGTGTAGTGATGATGGAGCACAAATACTGACCATGTTTGAAACGTAGCATCCATTATCATGGTACCTGGGATGGAAACAAATATATGAGGGTCAGCCTATGAACATGTTTCAAACATGAGTCATGTCTCATAATGTCATCCAATGACTTCCTGGGTGTTGGCCTAGGATGGTAGGTGACCCATCATAGCCAGGAACCATTTCTATTAGGGGAATGTTCATTCTTGGAGGAGGATGGGGATCCAAATATACAAAAATGTTAAGAATATAGATGAAGTTATGGAATGATAGAACAGATTAAAAAACAATTATAATTATATAACCATAAAATGGATCACTTTGGGGTGGTCGTATTAGTCTAAGAAAATGTCAAACCCATATTCCAAGGGATCTCTTCCATGGACGCTGAGTGATGGTCAATGAACATGAATGATGTGGAAGGATACCATCACTAAAGGAAAGGTATTCAAGGAAAATATCTTATGATGCCTCATAGTTTTACATTGTGTAATGGGAATGAAACACTTGTAGTTTAATATCATATTTTGAAGAAGATAGAAATGGATTTTTACATCATACAGTGATTATTATATATCTCATAGTTTAAAGTCCTGTGATTCAGATGTAAATCTGAATTGTATTACATATTGAAGCTTGGACATATGAATAGACATAAATAATACCAACCCAACTATAGTGGAGGAGGGAGAAGGAGGGTAGTATGATAGGTCAACTCCATGTAGAGGCATATATGAAATGGGAATGATATATTACCATACATTAATAAAAATACCTTTTGGCGAGTCGAACATAATTTTAGGCTCTGATCCCTTGGAATATAACTCTTAGTTTAGGGTCATAGTATTTGGAGAATTGGGTGAGTGCCCCAAAATGTAAATGTGTAGCATGGAAGAATGAAAACCCCAGGTGAAGGGATATGAGGAGGCCCAAACCGCACATGAAACATTTCTGGAGAGCCTTTCACATAGGTTAATTTCATGATTCTTGGACATGGACCCCCACATTAATGTCGTAGATTTTGTTCCTAAGAAATCAGTTTCATTTCATGATGCTCGGACCTGGTCTTAGCTCAGTGTTTAAGGAAATATATTTTAGACCATATTCACCCAAATGTTTTTTCTTGAAACAAAAAGAGTAATAACATAAAATCTGTAGGGGGAAAGAGAGGATTCATCCCACAAAATACATGAGGGGTAGAATGAATATATATTAAGGTCATGGGGATTAAACCATGGGGTGGCGTGTCTCAAAAGAACATGTATAACATCGAATGAAATTTTCCTGATTTGAATAGTGGGGTCTAGGATGTCACCTGATGCCACACAAAATGATTCTTGTACAACCCTCTCACATTTTAATTTCATGAATCTTGGTCCTTATCTTTTTGTTTATTTTTATTAAGGTTATAATGTAGGTTTTTAGTTTATTTTAATAGAGTTCAGACCATAATGGTATATGTTAAATGGAAATGTGTAGTGCGGTGAAGTAAAAACCCAAATTGAATGAGGGCCATGGGGTCCCAAAACAACAAAACACTTTTCAAATTATAGTTTAAAATTGTTTAGAGCCATGATTCTAAGACATTCAATCCTTATTGATGTTGTTTTAGTTTACTATTTTAGATGTGGTATTCATGGCCTTAACAAAGATGATCCTTAATCTTTTCATGGATCAATTTTTGGTGGTTTTCATCAAGGATATCTTAGTGTACTTCCTATTAGTAGATGATCAAACCAAACATCATGAAATAATTTTAAATACATTGATAGATAATCATGTTTATGCCAAGATAACTAAATGTAGTTTCTAGATAAATAAAGTGAAATTTATAGGTCATGTCATCTCTGAGGCAGGACTGTCCGTGGATCCAGAAAAAGTCACAGTCGTGGTATAATGGGAATATCCAAAGAAACTCTTATAAACATGTATCCTTCTCGGTTTATCATGTTATTACCATCATTATATTTAGGAATTATCTCATTTGCAGCACCAATGTCTAGACTAACCAAGAAATTGGTGAAGTTTGTTTTCTCTAATTCCATTGAAAGTGGGTTCCAAGTGATGAAAGGTATAATGAAATCACTACCTATCCACACTTTACATATTCTAGGTAAATTATATAACGTTTTCTATGGTGAAACCATATTTGAACTCAGAGTATTACTAATGTAGGATGATTGTGTGGTTTCTTATGGCTCTAGGCATATGAGACTGTGTGGAATGAATTACCCTAATCAGGATCTAGAGTTACAAGTAGTGGTTAACGCCATGATATGTTGGATAAACTATCTCAAGGGTGATAGGTTTGTTGTATAAACAATCAAAAATAGACATCAGTACATTTTTCTCAAAGATACCTTAACCTTTAGCAGAGGAGGTGGGTTGAGTATCTATAGTATTTAGAATTTGAATTGGATTATACACTAGGAATGGTAAACATCATCATCAATGATTTTTTCTACACGACATAGATAGTGGTAGTAATGGAGTCTTATGACAAGTGTTGGATAATTTCCCTCTTTTAAGATGTGAATTTGAATGTTTAAGAATCTTATTAGTGAGTACCTGTGACTTAGACATCTATTATACCTGTGTTTTTCAATCGGATTAAGACAGATTGGTTGTTGGATCTGTATGGATTAGTTCTGAGAGAAATATTATATGGTGTGGGGATTCCATCAGAATGATCTCTTAGTTATGGGAATTATATTCTTTTCAATGGTTGAGTATGGGTTCCGGAAGTCTTACCCGAGGAGCCGATGAGGGTGTTTCATGCTTCTAAATGGGTAGTGCATCTTGGTTTATCAAAGATGTATCATGATATTCATATAGAGTACTGGTGATTATGAATGAAGAAGGGTAAAAAAGCTTGGTGGAAATTTGATTTACTTTTCAACATGTAAAATTTGAGCATTAGAGGCCAGCTATGCTTTTACAACCTTTACCCATCCTAGAGGAAAAATGAGTTGATGTCATGGTTGATTTTTTGAATAGACTGCCTAGAATGACCCATAAGAATGATGTTGTATGGGTTGTTTTGAATCGATTAACCTATTTATCACATTTCATGACTATTATTAAACATTTTATAGTTGACGGTGTGGGAAATATTTATATGTGTGATTTAGTTGAGTTGCACAGTGTTCTGAAGAGTATCATTTCAAATAGAGAACCTTGTTTCACATCACATTTTCTGTAGGGTATTTAGAGAACCCTAGGATCTTGAGTTCTTTTTAAGCACAACATATCATCCACTGACTGATGGTCATTCTAAATGGACTATTAATGTTCTGGAAGATATATTACGAGATTGTGTTTTTTATTATGGTGGTTCATGGGACAAAAATATTACACTCATAAGGTTTTCAGATAATAATATCTTTCATGCATATATCTGAATTGCCACTTCTAAGGATTTTTATGGAAGTTCATGTCATCCACCTCTTTGTTGGATGGAGGTATGTAAGTTGGAACTTGTTTGTCCAAGCCTCGTGTTAGAGACATCTGACCAGTTTCAGGTGATTAGAAAGTGGTTAGTGACCATGTAGGGTAGGAAGATATCAAATGATTATCATTCGACACAACCTGTGGACTTCTAGGATATTCCTCATTTTTTCCTTCAGGTTTCACCTAGGATATGGAAGAAACCTGTTAAGAAAAAGGGGAAGATAGTGCCAAGGTTTTTAAATCCATTTGAAATAGTGTCAAGGGTATGTGTATTGGAATACCATATACCACTTCCATAGTGCTAAAGTCCCCTGAATGACATGTTCAACATTTCACAAATATGACGATGTCATCCAGAACCTTACCATGTGATATACTAGGATGACTTCAAGCTTTTTGTTTATGTTTCCTTAGAGTAGAATCTGATATGGGTTGTGGGTCCTATAGATAAATATCTTAAAGGTTGGACTATATCATTAGCTTGTGTACGGTGGAAGCATGGGAATGTTTAGGAGGTGACATAAGAGAGAAGTAAGGTATAAGAACAATGTTTCCTGACCTATTCATTGATACCTCATAGTGATGCTTGGAGCAGCATGGTGACTAGTTATTTTAAGGTAGGGAGGTTGTAATATCCTATCTTTTTTTCCAATTTTTTCTCTGTCTGAGTTTAAATTTGAGAAATAGTGGTTGAGTCTTGTTCAGATATATAGATCCTTTTTTAGAGAAAATGTCATAATTTTTGTGGATGTAAGTTTGCTTTACTTAATGGAGTTGGTTTATAAATGATAACAAGTGTTAATGTTGTTAATTGGTAAGCTGAGAAGATTTAATAGAATATAATAATTTTTAAAAGGAAAATGGACTGAAAAATAAGTAGTAAAAAATTGAAACATTATGTAAAGAAATTTTACATTTTTCAACTATTTGATGGTTTTAATAAAATAAATTTGGGGTGATAGGTTTTTCGGTGAATTCCATTAAAAACATTTACAAGACATCTAACCTCATCACACAATGTTTAAATGCCTGACCTATATTTTTAAACCTAATATGTTGGAGAAATTCATTCTATTTAGCTATAGATCCCCTCCTCTCAAACCTAGGAAATTATCTAGGGGATTTGGTACTTCCAACCTCCCTCCTAGACATTCTATTTTCATCTTCAATCACTAGTTTGTTCTTTTCTACATGTTTCTTCCTTCTCTCCCTTGGTTCTTTAATTATTGTTCTGAAATACTTTGGTTGATTATGTTATTGATTTTGATCTTGATTTGTTTTGATCATGATCATATTTGATCTAAGAACCTCTATTAAATTATGTTCACATTCTTCCCCATTAGAGTTGGTTGTGAGAAGCATTTTTGGATTTTATTTGAAATGCTGGGGTCTAAATCTTAACCCTATGGTTTTATAATTTCAAATTTTATAAAATATTATTTTTGATCCATTCTTGTGTGTTAGCAAATTAAATAAATAATTTAATGAGATTATTCTTTTATTTCCTTTTCTTTTAAATGGTTTTTAATTGGCTTTTGGATTAAGGTATGTTTATCAATTCATGTAACCTAGAGTGATTTTGTGTTATAGAATCCCTAAATTGATTCTTATTTCAAATTGATATAATTATTAAAAAATTCTAAATTTAATTGCAAGGGAAATATGAAATAATAATGGTAATTCTAATAATTAACCATTGATATATATGATATGATATTGTGATATCCATACTGTTTGATAGAAATTGTGTTCCACGCTGAGATACTTATATAACAGGCTTGGGCCATAAAGTAACAATAATATATGTTGAAAAGATGAGAGTGAGTGGGATCAATCCAGGCCTTTGGTGTAATGATTATAAAAAGTATCCTATAATGAGTAACATGTTGCAATTCTTATAATTATTTAACTTGGGTTATTGTGATTATACCGTTATTATACGGTTGGTGTTCATATGGTCATAATACATGCACAGAGATATTCCAAGATAATGATGAAGTAGGTTATTTTACCTTGGTTATATTCTTATGGTTGGCATGGTCATAATACATGCTCCAATATATTCTGGCATGGTGACGAAGAAGGTTAGTTTACCTTGGATATATGGTTTTAGTTGGCATGGTCGTAAGTCGTGATAAGAAATATTCTGGAACAACATTGAAGTATGTTATTTTTTCCTTGGTTATATGGATGTGGATTGCATGTTCATATGACATGTTCAGATATTTTCTATAACAGATCCAAAATAGGTTGTTATTGTTTTTTATTAATTGTTTAATTTATCAATACACAAGTTTGTCACTTTATTGCATACAATTCTTATCATACTGGTTTTGTTTATAAAAGATGTTTTCGAACTACTGATTTACACCCACACCATATTCAGTGTAGAGACCCAAACATGACATACATGGACATTAAATTACTTTTACATTACTTTTGCAGAATACTTAATACATTAAAAAAACTGATATCCAAGGACTGTAATAGTTTAGTGTCTTTCGAAACATGGAAGATAAATTTCTAATCATGTTGAAAGATCTTCAACATCTCCCATAAAGATATTCCCCTTTTTTTCATACCTAATACCTATATTTATATCCTGGGGAAAAGAAAACATAATAAGGGTGAGATCAAATGCTCGTTAAGGGTAAACATTGAGAACATATAAACAATCCATAAACATTTGAACGTAAAAACCTGAACATAATACATCAAAATCTTGAGCAATGAAATGAATCTTGGCAGCAAATAAGGCATAGATCATAATGGAACATCAATAATGATAAAATAGCATGGGAATAAAACATGTAATTGTGGAAAACCATCCAGAACTTGATATGATTTCCATAGTAGTCAAAGCATTGCTACCAAGACCATCATAGTATACAAATTCCATTACTGAATTTGGTTTACATGTCATTCCAGAACTGTATTACTGAACCAGATATTACTTTTCATTCCAGCCATGTCTATCTCATGAGATATAAATCTTTACCTAATTAATTAAAGGGAGATATAGGTCCCACCCATCTCATAATGAAATCATTCTTAATTGTGCCAAAAAATAAACATAAATCATTCACTATAACCTAAGGAATAAAATGTTTTTCATAAACATCATCCCATCATAACATAATCCATATAAAACAAATGTATATCATTTCATCATAAGATGAATAAAACCATGTAAATAAAAGAGGCATTATACTTTAAACATAAACATGCTAAATAATGTCATCTTATAAGGAAAATATTTTTGATAAAACCCTTGAAACGAATTCTTGAGGAAAAATCCTTTCTTCTAAAAAATCATTTTCATTTCTCAAAATGGAATTAAATTTTAAAAGAAAAATATTTTCTTGAAAATAATCATGAAATATTGTACAGGAATCTTCCTAAAAATAAAGCATTATGAGACTGTAAAAATCCATTCATTCTGTATAAGATAAAAAACACTATTCTCATACTTTTTTCGGAAAAGTCAAAAAGTACCTCTTATGGTAAACAAAAGAATGATTCCTTCCATACGATGTAGTAAAATAAAAAAAAGGGTAAAAATGAATTTAAAAATACAGAGAAGAAAAGTAAAAATTTTTTGAAAACATTTTTAGAACATATTTACATGGATGATAAAAATAACCCCAGTAAATACTTACGAATAAACAATCTTGGAAAAGAATGAGATTGGTATAATTATCCCTTACCTTAGGTCCAATTTATTCCAAATATGTCTGAGACACCAGTATTGTAGGTTTAAAGATATTATTATCTTGAAACATAATCATAATAATATTTATTATATCATATATGATTCACATATGACTTTATATTAACCGTTCATTTGTCAATTACATGTTAAAGAAGTGCTTCGGGTAAAATCATTTCATTTATCTTACGTGTTTGGACTTGTTGTTCTTGATATTATTATTACTTATATCATTATTTAATTACTTCTAGAATGTAAATCATGATTTATATATCGTATATATTCAGTATATATATATATATATAATAGATAGATAAATGAAATAAAATACACCGTTTATAGAGACAGTAGGCCATACGTACGCATGAACGATGTTTTCCTTTCATTATTGACTTGAATGGAAGTAAGTAGATGACATATATATATATATACATAAATCTAGTAGCATTATTATTTCATATATTTCATTATTATTCATTATATATACTTCATAATCATTCTTGAATGGTTAACATGGAGAATGAATCTCATCGCGTCGTGGAGACGATAATCCATGCGTACGCACGAGCGATGATATCATTACCATAATTATTGAATGGAATTGGAGTGGATGATCTAATATCTCAGAATTAGTATCATGTTATAACAATCATATATAGTTATTCTTTACACCATTATACCCATCCAAGTAAGGTGGTGGTAGAAAAACATATTACACCACGGTGTGGAGACGGTATTCCGTACGTATGCACGTGTAGTGATTTCATCTTTTATAGGATGGATATAAGGTGAAATAGGGTTGTTTCATATTTATAATAACATATTTTTATAAAATTAATTATTATTTTATTACTTTATAATGAAACAACGAATAAAGAGAATGTAGAAGAAGAAAGAAACTTGAAAGAATCGTTAGAAGAGATTACCTCTTTTTCGGCGTGCCTCTTTTAAACATATTGTTAGGGAACTAGATTTGGTCTTTTTAGAAGACCAAAACCTCTATGATATAACTGTATAGGTTTATAATATAAATTTTTAGGGGTTGGACGAGCGTGAAGGCTCCAAATTGTGTAAATAGGAGAGGGAAGAGGTGCCCTTTTATAGGGGAGGAGAGGGGCACCTTAGGAGAAACTTAAAATATTATTTTATAATAAATTCATATTCGGTTTATAATGGTTCCAAAGTGACTTATTTCAAGGATAGAGTGGGAATTGGTCAACATCCTCTCAACCAATAGGTTTTAGACATGTTTAGGTTACCATTTTATCATTATCATTTAGATTTAACTCTATGTTAAATAATTTAACTTTTATCGTGTCTTCTTGTATTCTTACACTATATGGCTAATAAACATACTATAAACTTACATTTGAACCCCAATTGGTTCATTAATTTCATATATATTATTATATAAGTCTTTTTTCCAAACCATATATATTTAATAATTTTATATCAATTAATAATTTAATATTAGTTTTAAAAACTCTTTGATGTTAATTTTGACAATATTTGGTATATTTTTATTGCTAAATTCATAATAGAATTATTACATCAAATAAAATTCATCTAACCAACCCTAATATGTTATATTAACCTATAAAATTAGTTTAATTCATAAAAAGTCTCAACTTATATTTATTTGGGTATTTATAATATCAATTATGTTAATATTTCATTAATTTGGTAATTACTGCATCATCATTGTGTTATAAATAAATTAAATTATTTAAAGACTAAAAATTATAAATAAAATACCATTATGTATTAAATTTTTTTATATTTATAATTAATATTTATGGTCGAATTTATCTTATTTATAACCCTATATTAAAATGTTTTTCTTATTAAACATTGATTATAATTCTTTAAACTCTTCTTTGAATTAAACAATAATAAATTTCCTAATCTAATCCAAGGGGACCTAAATGGAAATATTTTATTCTTAATGTTTTTTTGGGTCGAATTACACTTATCCAATAGAATTAGGAAATGTTTTTGGGTAATAATAATATCACTTTTACCCTTAATTACCCTATTTACTTTTAACCGTGGTAAATAAAAGTAAAAAGGTACTATTCACTAAAAAAATTTATCTTTTTGAACCACATTTTACTCCTTGATATTATCCATGTCACTCAAATTTTTGAAATTGAACTCACAAAAGTGGTAAAATTAAGTTTTATGTAATTTTTCAAATTCTCCTAGGATGTGGGTAAAAGACGGTGAAAAGTTCTATAAACTTTTTATATATCTAAAATTATTATAAATTGACTCTAATTAATTAAATTGAACATATATAGGTATTATGTGTCTATTTTGACCTAAAATTAATTTAAATAAAACAAATAATTCTAAAAATTCGGTTTTAAACTATATCTGAGTGTTTTTTCACTATTCATAAAAAAATTGAATGTTTTCAGAAAAATGCCAAAAATTCACCCTATGCTAATTTTGATCTTCTGAATCCAAAAATGAAGTCTATTTTGAGAGATAATGTTTATAAAATTTCAAAAATTTGGAATTACTATTCATATCGGCTAGTTTATATAATATTTAATAACATATCGTTGTTTAGTAAATCTCAGTATTGCATACAACACAAGCTATCGAGGAAGGTTTCTCTTGCATGTAACGCAAGCCAAAAATAGTGTTGAATATACTAAAAGCTAATACGGTGTTGTGTATAATACAAGATAATCTCGGTGTAGCATACATCACAATACATCAAAGAAATTAAAAATAATATTCCACATAAAATATTGGGGTGTTACATTCTACCCCCCTTAATATGAATTTTGCCCTCGAAATTCTTCAAGGTTATAAATGGTTTTCTACATGACAGTTTCTTTCATAGAAACCCACATCATAAAAAAGAATACTAAAACATCATTTTAAAAAGGAACATTAGATACATAATGGATACCCAAAGTAACTCATCACTGGGTTTCCAAATAGGACAATATAGGTGAAAATATAGATATGGAAGTGAAATCTAACCATCATGTTCTGATAGAGAGTGGTAGAGAACATGGCTATGAAAAAGCCAAAAATCACAAGGCCATAAATTTGTGATGATCTAAAGTATCATATGATTCATCGTATATGAGGGAACTAGGAAAACATTTTTTTTCAATATCATTTCCCTAAAGTTAAAAATTTGGAATTAGAAGAAATACTTACTTGATTTTGGTACAATCTCACCGTTGGTCGTTCCATGAACAATTTACAATTCATATCTTAATGAAATGAAGCTGAATTTGTCCTTCCTGAAGTGTTAGAAGATCATGTGATAGAATGATGGGTCATTCCATCTGTCTCAAACAAATGGTTAGAAAAAGTTATCAAATACAGATAAGTCCATGTTTGGTGAGGTTAATCATATATGATTCAAAAAATGGACTCATACTTCATCTATCATACCGCGTAATAAAATAAACCTAGTTTCTACTAACCAGGGACTTCCTGTAGGCCAGAGGTAGGAGATAAAGGCATGTCGCACTTCGGTTGTGGGTTCTATTCCCGCAACCTTTTCCGACGTGATGGGTTGTCTCCCGTCCTGCAGGTTGTACCTTTTTCTAAAACTATAGTATTATAACATTCCTGCAATAATATCGAAAAAAGTTCTAGCCTTAAAAAAATACTATCTTTTGTCTAACTTAATTCATTCCAATATTTAGGCTTATCTAAAATAATTCTGTCCAGGCTCACAGTATAAAGAAAACGATTACATTAATGGTCACATAACAAGCACGTGAATACCATCATTTATCTCTTATATATCATAAGATATATCTTGTTGGTCACATTTCAAATATATGAACACCTTAATCATGTATTCTCTTGAAAAATTAATACCCATTGAACTTTAGTGAAAACATGAATGCGGTAAAAAGTTAACTCTTTCCACATACCAAAATCCCAAAAAATATTTATACTCAAACCAGGATGTCACTTTGTCCTTATATCAGTCATGAGCTCATTAATACTACCAAACATTTCTTTTTCTCCTTATCCCTTCCTTATGTGCATGTCATATGCATTCCAAAAAGATTTCAGTTACTTTTCATGGTTTCTGGTAGCATAAAATTTTTGAAAACCACAAAATACCAATACATAAATATTCCAATATCCCACAATACTATATACAACATTATTTCAGAATCCCATTACATAAACACTTAATCATTCCACCACATCGTTGTCCTATTCAACATCACCAATAGTGATCGCATGTGACTTTCCATTGTCCTTTCCATTAAGAGGATTCTCATGTTGATCATCATTAACCCTTGTATTGGGGCATTGATTAGCATAATTCCCCATTTCCTTTCACTTGAAGCATTGAAGTGTTGGTGGTGCATTCTCTATAGTCTTTTCTCTCTTCACATCATTAGCTACCCTTTTTCCATTACATCGACACGTAGCAGCTCGATGACCTTATTTTCTACACATAATAAATTTTCTAGTCCCTTTATGACAATCTCTACTATGCTTCTTTCCACACTTTGAGCATAATGAAACATTCGTCTTCTTTTCACCATTTTTTTGAGATTTTTGCTTGAACTCCATTTTTCGTTTCTTGTCAAAACCATGAGATGGATATGTAACAACAACATCAAATTCTACCTTGATAGAACAACACACAATTTCTTCATAGCTAATGAAGTCTCTTATAGCTAACTCCCTTCGAAGATTTGGTTTTAAGCCACTAAAGAATCGATCAACTTTAATTTCAGGTTGGATGATAAATCCAGATGCATACCTTGAAAGCCTTGTAAAATTCACCTCGTATATACCAACACACTCATCATCATTTTTCTTAAGCTCAAAGAAATCTTTTTCCATTTTTTTTAGAAGAATACGAGGGAAGTACTTATTGACAAATAAGTTCTTGAACTCATCCCATTCCATGGATTCAATTTCACCTTGGGGACTTGTATTCTTAATTAGAGTCCACCACTGGTCTGCTTCACCTTATAAATGGTAAACATCCAGAATGAATTTTTCATGTTTCGAACATTGTTGTATGGAAAATATCATTCCAATGTTATTGATCCATTATTCAATAACAATTGGATCAGAATACCCACTGAATGAAGGTGGACATTGCCTCATGAAAGACTCAATAGAATATTATTCCCTTCTCTGCTCATTCGGATGTCCGGAATGATTCATAGCTTGTGTAAGTATAGTAATAAGATTTTTCACTCTATCTCCCATAACAGTGGTTCGTTTAGGAGTACAATCACTGCATTGACCATTACAATGACCAACAACGTTCCTTTAGGTTTCATCCATTATCTAAAACACAAAAAGAATAGTGTTAGAGGCAAAAATCAGGCTAGGAAAAAAACATAATAAAGGGGGAGTACCTTCATTATCTAAAATCTTAGGTTTAATTCTATGATCATTACCGAAATTCTAGGACTATAACCTATACTTATACTTATCCTTAGAGACATCCCTAGACATACCTTAGAAATATCTCTAGGGATCTCACTAATGTTTTCGCATCCTAGTTTCCAAAGGTTGACTAAACCTTTCCTCGGATACCAATTGTAGAGAACCAAACATGATGTACATGGACATTATATTAAATTTATATTACTTTTGCAGAAACTTAATACATAAAAACACTGACATCCAAGGACCGTAATAGTTTAGTGTCTTTGGAAACAAGGAACATAAAATTCTAATCATGTTGAAGGATCTTCAACATCTCCCATAAATATATTTACCTTTTGTTTTCTTACCTAAAACCTTTATTTATATCCTGGTAAGAAGAAAACATAAAAAGTTTGAGCTGAAATTCTCAGTAAGGGTAAATATTGAGAACATATAAACAATCCACAATCATTTAAACGTAAAAACATAATCATAATTCATCAAAATATTGAGCAATGACATGAATCTTGGCATTAAATAAGGAATATATCATAATGGAACATCAATAATGATAAAATATCATCGGAATAAAACATTTAATTGTGTCAAACCATCAAGAACATGATATGATTTCCATAGTAGTCAAAGAATTTCTTCCATGACCATTATAGTGTACAAATTCCATTACTGATTCAGGTTTACTTGTCGTTCCAGCCCTGTACTACTGAACCAGATTTCAGTTTCCATTCCAGGCATGTCTATCTCATGAGATATAAATAATTAACCAATGAATTCGAGAGAGATATAGGTCCCACCCATCTCATAATGAAATAATTCATACTTGTGCCAAAAAATAAACATAAATCATTCATCATAAACCAAAGAATAAAATGGGCTTCATAAACATCATCACATCATAACATCATCCATATAGAAAACATGGATATAATTTCATCATAAGAATAATCAAACCATGTAAATAATAGAGAAATTATACTTGGAACATAAACATGCTAAATAATGTCATCTTAGATGGAAAATAGTTTTGATAAAACATTTGAAATGAATTCTTGAGGAAAATATCCTTTATTCTTAAAATTATTTTCTTTTCTCAAAATGACATGCAATTTTAAAAGAAAACTATTTTTTTGAAAATAATCATTAAATCATATACAGGAAGATTCATGAAAATAAGACATTATGAAACCATAAAAATCCATTCATGCCGTATAAGTTAAAAAAATATTCTCGTACTTTTGTTGGAAAAGTCAAAAAGTACCTCGTATGTTAAACAAAATAAATATTCCTTCCATACGATGTGGTAAAAGTCAAAAAAGGATAAAAATGACTTTAATCATAAATGGAAGAAAATTAAACATTTTATGAAAACAATTTTATAACATATGTACATTGATGATAAACATAACCCCCGTCAATACTTATGAATAAACAATCTCGAATAAGAATGAGATTGGAATAATTATCCTTTACCTTTTGTCCAATTTCTTCCATATGTGTCTGAGACTCCTGTATATTGGGTTTAAACATATTATTATCTTGTAATAGAATCATAATAATATTTATGATATCATATATGATTCACTTACGTCTTTATATTAATCGTTCATTGGTCAATTCCATTTTAAATAAGTGTTTTGGGTAAAATGGTTTCATTTATCGTACCTGTTTGGAAATGTTGTTCATGATATTATTATTACTTATATCAAGATTTACTTACTTCCATAATTTAAATACTGATTTATATATAATATATATTCAGTATATATATATATAATATATAGATAAATGAAATAAAATACACCGTTTATGGAGATGGTAGGTCGTACGTACGCATGAACATGGTTTTTCTTTCCTTATTGACATGAATGGAAGTGAGTAGATAACATATATATATATATATATATTTATATAAATCCAGTAACTTTATTATTTCATATATTTCATTATTATTCAATATATATACTTTATAATCATTCTTGAATGGTTAACATGGAGAATGATTCTCATCCCGTCGTGGAGACGGTAATCCGTGCGTACGCAAGAGCGATGATATCATTCCCATAATTATTGAATGGAATTTGAGTGGATGATATAATATCTCAAGATTACTATCATGTTATAATACTAATATATAGTTATTATTTACACCATTATACCCATCAATGTAAGGTGGTGGTAGAAAAACATATTACACCACGGCGTGGAGGCGGTATTCCGTACGTACGCACATGCGGTGATTTGTTCTTTCGTAGGATGGATAGAAGGTGAAATAAGGTTGTTTCATATTTATAATAACATTTCAGTATATAAATAATACTGATGTTATTACTTTATAATGAAACAACTAAAGAAGAGGATGTATAAGAAGAAAGAAACTTGAAAGAATCGTTAGAAGAGATTACCTCTTCTTCGACGTGCCTCTTTTAAAATTCATCTTAGTGAACTAGAGTTGGTCTTTTGAAAATACCAGAACCTCCATGATATAAAAAGATATGTTTAGAAGATAAATTGGCAAGGTTTTGACAAGCTTGAAGGATCAAAATTGTGTAAAGAGGAGAGGTAAGAGGTGCCCTTTTATAAGGGATGAGAGGTGCACCTTAGGAACCTTTTAAAATATTATTTTATAATAAATTCATATTCGGTTTATAATGGCTCCAAAGTGACTTATTTATAGTCTAGGGTAGGTATGGGTATAAATAATATCAACCAATAGGTTTTATACAAGTATAGGTTACCACTTTATCCTTATCATTTATATTTAACTCTAAGCTAAATAATTTAACATTTACCGTGTCTTCTTGAATTCTTACAATACATGGTTAATAAACATACTATAAACTTCAAATAAAACCCCAATTGGTTCATTAATATCATATATACTATTATATAAGTATTTTTACTGAACCCTAGATTTGAAAAATAGAATTTCAATTAATACTTTAATATTTTTTTTAAAAACTATTTTATGTCAATTTTGACACTATTTGGTATTTTGTTTTTTTTAATTCATAACCGCATTATTTCTTCGAATAAAATTCATCTAACCAACCCTAGTATGTTATATTAACCATTAAAATTATTTTAATTAATAAATATCTCAAGTTACATTTATTTGGGTATTTATAATATCAATTATATTAATATTTCAGTAATAAGGTAATTTCTGAATCAACATTGTGTCATTAATAAATTAAAATATCTAATGTCTAAGAATTATAAAAGCAATACCATTATGTCGGAAAAAAATTTATATTTCTAATTAATATTTATAGGCGAATTTATCTTATGTATAACCCTATATTAAAAATGTTTTACTTATTAAACTTTGATATTAATTCTTTTAACTCTTCTTTGAATAAAATAATAATAAATTTTCTAATCTAATCCAAGTGGACCAAAATGGTCATATTTTATTTTTATGGTTGTTTTGGGTCGATTTACACTTATCCAATAGAATTAGGATATGTGTTAGGGTAACAATAATATCATTTTTACCCTTAATTACTCTATTTAATTTTAACTATGGTAAATAAAAGTAAAAAGTTACTATTCACCAAAAATTATTTTTATCTTATTGAACCAAATTTTACACCTTGATATTAACCGAGTGTCTCAGATTTTAGAAATTCAACTCATAGAAGAGGTAAAATTATGTTTTATGTAAATTTTCAAATTCTCCTGGGAGGAGGGTAAAAGACGGTGAAAAGTTCTCTAAAGTTTTTATATATCTAAAATTCTTATAAATTGACACCAATGTATTAGATTTAACTTATATTGGTATTATGTGTCTATTTTCATATAAAATAAATTTAAATAAAATAAATAATTATAGAAATTCGGTTTTAAATTATAACTCAGCGTTTTTTCACTATTAATCAAAAATTGAATATTTTAAAAAAAATACCAAAACATCACCCTATGATAATTTCGATATTCGAAATCCAAAAATCAAGTCCATTTTGAAAGATAAAATTTACAAAATTTCAAAAAGTGGGTATTACTATTCATATCAGTTAGTTTATATAATATTTTAATAACATATCGTTGTTTAGTGAAACTCAGTATTGCGTACAACGCAAATTATCGAGGAAGGTTTCTCTTGCGTGTAACACAAGACAAGAATAGTGTTGCCTATACTACAAGATAATATGGTGTTGCGTATAGAGAAAGATAATCTTGGGGTAGCGTACAACACAAGACATCAAAGAAATTAAAAATAATATTTCTCATAAAATATCGGGGAGTTACATCCAGGCTTCCTTTTTCAACCCGAAAATATTTCTTAGATATTTGTTTGGACAAGGGAAAATGACCGTAATGTTGATTTATTTTTTACTATTGGGATAGATTTTAGAGATGGGGATGACATGGGTATCAAAACCTATGACTTTGATTCTTTTATTTTATTCTTCTAGTCTTTTCTTGTATTGTTCTTTTATGACATTTAGCTACATTCCATCACATCATTACATTATTCATTATCTATTTATTAAGTTATTTATTTTTATTTAATTTTTGGATTCTAATATGTGTATAATTTTATTATATATCTATTTATTAGTAATTTTATACTTCTATTACACTTTATACCGGGGGGTATAGTCTCCCCCACTATATTTCTCATACTCCCACTCATAGTTGTAATGATCTGGAGTTTGAGGAGGTATGATTGAGGTCTCAAAACCAACCCTTCTCTGTCCATGTGAGTGATTGTAGTATTGGAATATATTAAAAATATTTAATCATATCATAACATATGAATAATATACAAGCTTCCTAATCATTTCATCCTAGAATAACCTGTGAAATGAATCAGTTTTCATATGTTTTTATCACGGTACAACCCATTGAAAATTAAAAAGATTCATAAACATAAATCCATAAAAACATAAAAAATTTAGAGAAATATTATGAATGGTATCCTTGTATCAAATCCCTATTAAATCATAAAATATAACAAAGGATGTCATCTTAGATGGAGAAGGATTTTTAAGGATCACTTGGAAGAGAAATTTTCATTGAAAATAATTTTTCAAAACATATAAAATTTTAAAAATAGTTTTCCATTAAAATAGTTTGAAAATAAATAAATCACTCGTGGAGTTTTTTTGAAACATTTATAGAGGAAAGTATCATTTATGCTCTAAAGAAAACTCTTTCTAAAACATTAATCATTTTAAATACCATTTTCCATGAAAATAACCTTGAAATATTATAAATAATCCTAAAAACTTTTTTGAAAACATTTTTCAATGAAAATACATTAAAAACAAATAAATTAATATTTTAAATCATTTAAATCGTTTTCATTGGTGAATAACATCTGCAAATATATAAATGAACCTTTTAAAATCATTTAAAACTCATTTTAAACATAAATTTTTTTTGAAAACACATTTTCTTTTAGAAAAATTTTAAAATAAAAAAATTCAAAATATTTGAATATAATATTGTTTAAAAAATAACAATGTAAACTTAAAAAAGAAAAATCATGTAAATTAAGGTCATGATAGTGGGTATTTTTATACATTATGAACATTCCTTCTGCACCTCAAAATTTAGAAAAGTACCTTGATCGGAAACTGATAATAATATTCCTCTTAAAATGTTTTTTTAAAAGGTAATACATGGGTAAAAGTTTACTTTAAACATAATTGGATAATAGTAAAACTTTTTTTAAGTTTGTTTTTACAAAATATGGTTTTTAAAGAACACATATTTTCGACTGAAAAGATGAGTAATTTTATATTTTCATTAAAAAATTTTCTTAATTATCATAGGTATAATAGAGTGGAAAAATGGTACCATTATTTTGATATTACAAGAATAAACATAGGTTGAAAATTTTCATGAGATTTATTTGGATATTTATTATAATATTTAATCAATTAAATCATAATTGTAAATAATATCGATAAATGATGAGATTGTAGCTATAAAATGTTACCACATTAGTAACATTGAAACAAAATTCAATGGAAGAAAATAAAATTACTTGAAGGTTAAAATATCATTAAAATAATTATATTAATTATATAACATTTATATTTATATATATATACACTTCATATAAAAATATATGTGCATAACATGTCTTGTGTCTAAAAGAATGTAAATTGTGATAGAATTACATTACCGATTTGTTAACATTTGAATCATAAACACCGTATAAGAAATATCATAAAATGGGTATGTAAATAACCATAAATTTAAGTATAATAATAATATAATACAAACATTTTCTATATAAACATATCACAAAATAAATCAGTAGTTAATAAGGAATGTATCTCATGGAAATAAAAAGTGAGATGGAATTCCCTTACCTTAAGTATTGACATTACTCATATAAGTTCAAACCAATTGTATAATAAATATTTGTTTATTATAAATCTTCCTTAGAAAAATATAATTATATCTAATTCCATATTTTTTTATAACATTATATTACTTTTTATTAACAATTACATGTTAATGTTACATTTCAGTAAATATCTTCTTTGTTTTCATATATGTTTTGGCACATTATTCTTGATCTTATTACTTAGATAATCTTTGAATTATTTAAAAAATTTATATAATGATATAAATAACATATATATTCATTATATATTTATTTATAATAATCTATATAATTCATAAATACGGAACGAAATACACCATTCATAGAGATGTTTGGTCGTATGTTTGAGAGAACATTGTTTCTGTTTTATTCTCACATTGAATGAAAGAAAGTAAATGAAATATATGCATATATGTTTCATGTCATTATAGTATCATTACTATTTCATATATATCATCGAATTTCACTAAACTCATCCTTAATACATTCCATATATAGTGTGAATGAATCACATCGTGTGGAGGATGTGGTAGTCCACACTTCCCCAAACGAAATTATCACATTTACACAAAAATTGAAATCATTAATGTATGTGATATATAATAATTATATAATAATAAATATATCATAAATAACATATATGTAATATGAAAATTTATTTTTCATCATAATTCCCATCCATGAGAGGTGATAATGGAAAAACGAACAACATTATTTCGTGAGGGGGTAGTTTTCCATACACAAGAATGATATGTCTGTTACCCATAAAATAGAAGTGTGTCTATATGTAATTATAACCCTTATAATAAAAAAATAAATATATTGATAATAATTTTATTATTATATCACCATTTAATAATAAAAAATTATGTCGTGGAAAATGAATACAAAAAACGAGCTTGAGTGGGATGTTACCTCTTCTTTGGGTAAGTCTATTTTTTCCACCAAAAGGGTTTTTTGATTGGATTTATGGACAATGTAAGGTTTATAGAATGAATTTTTTAAGTTTTAATATTATATGATGAGAGTTTTTGTGATCCAAGGGGGTTGATATTTTTTAATAAGTGGGAGGGCTGAGTGCCTTTCTATAGTAGAGAAGAGACATTCTTGTAATATAAATTTAACACATAATAAATTATAAATTATTATAATTTAAAATGTGGAATCAATTTTTCCATATTCTAATCACATAATTGGTGTAAATTAAATAAATTTAATCCCATATATTGGATGAAAAAGCTGTTTTTTAATATAAAAATGTTCAAAATCTCGAAATGTTTTTATATCCAATTTCATTGTGAAAATCATTAAAATAAACAAAATGGGATTAAATAATGTTAAATTAATCTAATTAAACTCTAAAACCAAAAAATATATAACTCAAATATAAAACTAAATTATATGAAAAAAATTTGGATTAAAATTTTGTGCCACTGATTCTTCATTAAAAAGTCATACATCCAAGAAAAATACCAAAATTTAACCATAATCTAATTTTTATGTTCCTCTTAAAAAAATTAGTTTATTTTTTTAAATAAATATTATAAATATTTTAAAACCCAAATATCAAATGGTTTATCGAGTAAAAGGGGGTAAAATTAGATTTTTGAAAAAAATGATTTTTTATTCCTAAAAATGGATTTATTCTTACATTTTACACATAAAATAAATTGGATTAGTATCAAACATATTGATTGAATATATAATATATAAATATTAATTAAAATATTAATCAAATTTGTTTTATTTAATTTATTGAGATAAATTTTTGTTTGAACATATAAACATATATTTTTTAGAATTGTAATTTATTTATATTCAAATAGTTCTTCCATTCACTTATATTAATTGATAAAAAATTATTACTTTTATATAAATGTGTAAATAATAGTTTTATATTTTAATTAATATTATTCATTATTTCCATTCCAATGACTATGTGAGAGATATAATAATATTTCAATAATCATATTAATAGTATATTTTAGATTGGTAAATACCTTACCTTGGGTGAAATGAAAGCTATCGATAAGACTCAGTTTTGTGTTTCATAAAGGGAAAAAATAATTTTTGCATGTACCTAAATATAATATATGTTTTTTTCAGTTCATCATTAACTTGGGGTTGAATATAATACAATCTCAAGGTAGTTCTTTAATAAATAAACTATATTCAATGTTACGTAAAATGAAAAATATAAAAAAGAATAATTTAATTTGAAAAAAAATCTTGGGGTGTTGCACATTGACCACGGCTAGATGAATTATGAATCATGGCTCATGATGCATCAACATCGCATTCATATTCCAGATCAAGAAGAATCTCCAATGTCTAATTTAGGGATAAGAACACATGTCGGACCTAGGAATCTCATCCTATGCATCAAAACACTGAGCGCATATACCAAACACAAGGACCACAATGGAATGATATGAATTAGTGGTAGGGAATATATGTGAACCTCAAGGTACACTACCATTCCCAATATTTCTATAGAACTAACTTGGTGAATGATCCTTTCAGTGCATTTTCATGTTACCTAAGCCGAACCAAGATATTAAATCAAACCCCAGGAGTGCAATAATGTCTGTGGTCCAATAGCCCTTGCATTGGGAGAAAAGTCAATCTATGTAAGTTGAACGCATCTAGAATGTCCAATATCTCTCTATCCCCACCTAATAGAATCTATCCAGTTGGAGGAGTAGAGAAACATGATCAATCACAAGGAAAAAATCCAGACCAATAATATCATAAAGGTCTCATATTTCACATCTATTTAGGAATAATAACACCCAAAACCCTCAAATTCATAGCTCAAACACCAACGTTGGATTACACCAACACCCTCAAACCAATACCATTGAACAAACACCAACTATCTCATGGAAAAACCAAACATAAGGAATCCACCACGGTTACAAAAACCTCATCGCAATTGGACACCTAACAAAGGGTGTCCTCCAAAAAATCATATTTATGGAATGAAGCCCTATAAGGGGTTTCTCCAGCTAATCCAATCCTTAGGAAAAAATACATCAAATGAATCGTGGCTAGATATCCAACTCAAATACACATATTTCCTTCCCAGAAGGGAAACCTAAACAAACAATGCCTAGTAAATTACCCACCTAGAAGGTAATTCCTTATAAGAGGTCCCACTAACCTATATCAAACTCTTATCAATAGAAACAAGATGAATAAAATATCTCATGATATTGAACCACCTTGAAGGAACCTGTTAATCACAACCTCAAGAAACAGGATATAAACCTATAATAACCAAACAAATGATCCCTATAAGGAAAACACTCTCTACTGCCTCCCAAAATATTTCCACATAACCACAAAAAGACTCACCATCCATATTCAAGCTAATTCAATAAGAAATTTCACACCCTCACACGTGTCACATAACTAAAAATCCAAACACCGTAAGCATTTTATTACCATAACCTTAAAATAATCCTCAAAAATCTAAATTAGTTCAAAACACCATTCAAAAGGCCTCTAAACTCCAAAACTATTCCACCACATTAATATACATGGAAGAATAGTCATAATAGACTACTCACAAGCCTAGTTATGACTTTGGGGAAAAATAACACCCAAAAAACATTGATGGAAAAGTACATGGAATATACTTAGTAATGCACTGTGTTTACTATCAAATATTCACCTTTCTGTGTACATCCATATGGGTTGGGAACAAATGAGGCTAGCCAATGTACTTGTACACTATAACAACATCTGCATGTGTACTATTACACATCAATTCCATTTCATACAGGTTTTCTTACCAAGTACATGGCTATATACAACATCACGGTGTGTAATACAAGTATACAGAGTGTGGCCTCACATGCCAATATATCCATGTACTTGGATATATGTCCATCTACCATTACATGATGTGTTCCCTGGGTGCATGGCGTGTACTTTCCCAACTCCTCTTAATTGTGTACATAGCCACCTAGACAGATAAATGGCCAAGTGATACTACACGGTGTGTACTTATAAAAATATTAGCTTCCCCAAATAAGAATAATACATGACGTATGATCATCAAACCACATGGTATTTTATTAGTATTTACCAAACATAAATCCAATGGAATTCCCCAAAGCCCAACAATTAACTTGAAAACCAGCAGATCGACCCATGATGGATCCCAAATAGCCTCAAAACACGGTTAAAATATAAAAACAACTATCATACAAGAATTTACTATTGAAACATTGAAATGGTAAAACCATCCATCAGAATCTTCCAATGAATTGATCAAATTCATGTTCTGTAACACCTAAACGACAATACAAGGTGACCTGAGCTCCATAGAGGCACCTCATTATCCCTCTCCCTCTCTCTCCCTCTCTTTTCTTAGCCTCTCCTCCACATATTATTTGTCTCATCCAAAGGAAGCCTTAAGGGGTTGGGGAATATTTGACACACCCGGGAAGAATAATATAAAAAGGTATAAAGTGAAAAATAAAATAAAAAAGAAAAAGAAAAAGAAAAAAGTGATAGAGAAGATAAGGGGGACCATCCTAGACTCGGTGCCCAACATGAGGTTATGACCCACCCAGTGAAAAACTCTTATTAAAGACTCATTCCTGAAGTAAAAATAACATTATTTGAAAATTGTAAGAAAATATATCACAAAAAAACATTTTTGAATAAATAATATTTAATTAATTAATAATTAAATATTCATCCAAACTTTGAACGACACAAAATTCCACCAAAAACTGATCGTAGTGTAAACAACATATTCAGGGACTGACAAAGTTGTTAGAAAAATTATATAAGATCTTCTTTTAGGGGAAATTTAATTTTTTTTAAATCCAACCAGAGGAAAAATTTCTAATTTCCCCCATTTTTATTAAGTTATCATGGCATGGTTCGAGAGAACCAAACTTCCATAAACTCTTCTTTCCCCTTAAAATCCTTTTTTTAACCTGCAATAATGATTCCCCGCAAACTCTTTCACTTATAAAAAACAACAACCGTATACTAACTTGAATCACATCACTAACAACACTCCAAACATGAGGGACATTCACCAAAAACTAATATGATTCCCCCAAAATATGAGTATACATATCATTTCCCTCAACTAAGGACCAAAATCCATTTCCCATGCTCCTTCCACTACCATGTTAAATGGTATTTTGGGGATTAACAGCTCACTGTATGGGGACAACACTAAACACTTACCATAACCCATTCCCGAAACACTATGAATGAAAACCCCAAGATAAAAAAAACCCTTAAAAAGGACCATGACCCATGAAAACCTATGGTGCAGTCCACACTCTATGGATTAATCAAGACCAAAACGACTCTTAGTGAACTCATATGACACAAATTTGAATGTTCGTTACTAGCGTGGACATTCCTTATCATAAATAATTTCATCCAAAAATCCCCAAAAACACCATTTCCCTCCCCATGGAAGGGTGATCCATGAAAATCCTTGCACAAACTCTTACCATCAATGAATCCATCGCCTAACAAACCTAGAATAACATACCAAAACCAACAGACCATACTCCCCACACATGAATGTTCCATCAAACCATATCACCCTCAAAACTTCTCCATTGAAACAAAGAATCCCCTTCATGAAAATATCATCCAACATGACCAACCTTTACAAAGTTGTTAAAATAATACCATAATTTCCAAACCACACTGTCACCATAGAACCCAATGTGAAACCAAAACCAATTTGGCCAGACATCCAACTAAACATGCCCTCTAAACTTACCACGAGACCAAGAAGCTTCCCACAAAACTAAGAAACCACAAGCACTCCCAGTGATCCACCATAAAAGACCACATTATCCTCAAAATCACTATTGAATTTATTAGGGCCACAAACCCATGGGGAATCTCAATCTCGAAGAAAACATATCTCTAAGACCCTTTTCTTCATCGCTCAAACCCCCACCAACAACATTAGGGACACCGAAGCCCGCCTGAAACATATATGGTTTCCTAGAATCCATCAAAAAATGGAATGCATCTCCACCACCATAAAACACTGAAAATAAGGATCCACATAACCTAACATCATAATAAATACCTTCATTTTATTGTTGATTACAATTCCACTAAATACTTATATGAGAAAACACCTTATTATCATTAACTGGCAATATAAATAAAGAACAAATGTTTTCAATAAAAACACACATATACGAGAATATTCATCCTATGTTCCTAAAATAATGCATGAAAACAATAGCAATAATTCCACAACCCAGGAAATTGTAAAGTCTTCTAACACATGCACATCAATAAAGGTTAAAATTAGAGAACTATAAAAGCATAAACAAATAACAATAATCCCACAACCCTGGAAACCTGGATTTCCTATAGGAACAAGTGTACATGATGCACCAGTCTAGTATATATTACAGTCCCTAAAAAATTCCTATATCTCTTGAAATATAACTCTCCAAATTGTTTGACAATGAAAAAACTCCACTATTCCAATTTTCTCACTAACCAGTCAGGGTCGACCAAAAACGACACCTGATCTAGAAAGCAATATAGACCCCATTATTCCCCTTCTTATTCCATAGGCATTAAACTAGAAGTAATGGAATAAAATAATATAGTTTTCTGGTTATTCAATCATATAAGAGTGCAGTAATTTATGAAATAAGTCAAACCTATACATAACTGTGGAAATTAGAGTGTGCATAAGTTTATAAGCAATTGAAATAACTGTACTAAATGGAATGATGCATACAAACTCAATGGAATGGAATATATACACTGTTCACCCACTAGGTTGACCACATAAATAATAAAATAAAAAAATACATAGGGCTCTACAACTAGTCCAGTCCGAACCACATTTTTGGCCTCTATGATGGTTGAACAGATCCAGAATGAACCTCATCCTACATATGAGAATCTATGCTTGAACATAAAGCACTGGAACCTCTCCCAATCCACCACACCATAACAAACCAGAATACATGCATAAGGTATATAGGTAACCTAAGGTTCACATGAAGGTGTTGATAAACAAATCTTATATTCCACCCCCAACAGTGGTCCTAACAGTTGTTCTCATAACATGTTCATGCAACACGCATCTTGGTAGTCCTATCTAAACATGACTACCAACATAAAAGTAAAATACAGACATAAAACATAATTTAAGGGTTAAAAAATGAAGACATAAAACATCATGTTCTATTGTAACACCCACAGGTAAAACATCCCACTCTATGGCCTCAACCAGAGGAATTATGAATGATGGCTCACAAAACCTCAATATCAAGCACATATTCATGAACAAGGAGGACCTAAAAAGACCCAAAAAAGAGAATAATACATAATGGACCCCAGGATCTCATAATAATATTGACAAAAATTACATGAATCTATCAAGAACAATGAATCTAATAGAATGAACTAACCTGTAGGTTGCGACTGCCAATCAACTTCGGGGTACATTGTCATGCCCAAAAGACATCCAAAACTAATAGGTTGAATGAACCTAAAATCCCGTCACTAGGATACCAAGTCCTAACCAACCCCACAAATTGATCCTTAGGAGAGAAATAGACTCTATGGTCAACAAACACTATCTCTGGGAGAACATCTGATCTAAGTTGGTTCCACTCATCTAGATCATCCATTAGATCCCTAGCCCCACCATACAAAAACCAACCAGTGGATCAAAGGAACCAAATAAATCTTAGGTAACATGCCTAGACCAATAACGTCTCAAAGGTATCATTTCTCACATCCAGTCCTGAAGAAAAATAATTTCAAACCAACAAGCCATATCTCAAACACTATGGCCCGCTAACACTATCACCCTATATGTAAAATCCCAGAACCAGTATTGGGAATATAAAAGTCCACGAAGACAAAGGGAATCCACCAGGGTTCTCAAAACCTCAACACAACTATAAATCCTAAAAAGGGGATCCTTCAAGAAAACATATCTTAGGAAAGACATGCTATTAGGGGCTCCTCAAGAAGAAGAAACCTTTGGGCCAATCCCACTTAGAAGAAGCATTGTAGAATCCCATATAAACCCCATATAAAGTCTTCATAGAAGGGAAAACTCAAAAAAACACTTCCAAATGGGAAACCTCAAGAAAAAACCCACTCAGAAGAGAATTCCTCAGAATATCTCACTCAGACCTGTCTCAAACATTGATTAATAGAAACTAACTGAACCAGACATCCCATAATTTCAAACCACCTCAAATATTCATACTATTATCAACCTCAGGTAGCTGGAACAGACCAATGAACAACCGAGCTAATGATCCCAACCAAGAAGACACATGATTTCACCTCATAGAATCTTTATAAATAACCTCATATAGACTCCACTGGAATCCTTAAGTAAAGGGGATCAATAAGTGCACACCCTCACACTTTCCATAAAACTCATAACCAAAAACCTGGAAGTATTATAGAATCGCAAACTAAAAATAATCATTCGAAAAAACTAAATAAGACCAAAACACCATGAAAGCAGCATATAAATGATAATATCTTTCCACCAGTGCAATATACATGGCAAAAAACAGAATAGACTACTCGTTTGTCCAATTATTACTCATGGGTACAAAGAAATACAAATCCCTTTTTATAGGAAGGTACATGGTGTGCACTCTAAATTATACACCTATTCATGAAATTTTACATGGTCAGGGAACACCCGGGTTTGGAGCATATACTATTACATGAAAATGACATCTACCCATGTACTTTTACACAACCATACCCCTCCACATGGGGAGTATGACCATGTACATAGAAATTTACTACTACATGGCATGTACACCAAGTATACATCATGTGGTTTCACATGTCAATCTACCCAAGTACATGACTACATGTCCAAGTATCACTATATAGGGTGTACCATGGGTACACAGAATGTACTTCCCCAACTCTACCTACCCTTATACACAACCATGTTGTCAGGTACATGGAAAAGTGCTATAATACTATTTGTACTTATGGAAGTTCCATCATACATAAATGAGGAGAGAACATAGAATTTTTTTCATCAAACCACATGCCATGTGATCAATATTTCGCGAATAGAAATCCAACGAAATGCCTTGAAACCCCCCTAATTCACATGATAACCACCTGATCGGCCCATGATGGGTCCCCAACAGCCTAAAACCATGTTCATAAATAAACACAACCGATGTATGATGATTTATATAAGATACATTAAATAGTTACTACCTTTAGGTGGAAACAACTAAATATTCGATCCAATATGAAAATTTTAACACCTGCAAGACTGTCAAATAGAACCTGAGATCTGCAATGGTACCTCATTCTCCGTATAAACCTCTACACTCCCTCTCATGTCTCTATTCATCCTCCTAGCCAAAGTAATATCCAATTGGGGAATAACAGACACACTAGGGGAGGAAATATAAAAATTAGAAAATGATAAAATGAACAAAAATGAAATGTAAAGAGAAATAAGAGAGGAAATAAAAGGGGGATCAATTCAAACGCAACACCTGATAAAAGGATATTCCCTACATTGTAAAAAAAACCTTTCCATACTAAACCGAAAAATAAAATTCTAAAATTGATTCTCAGAACATAATATGTCTCTGAAAGAACATGTGAAAGTAAATAATATTAAATTAATTAAATGTTCAGCCAAAATTTTGGCAGAATGGAATTCCACCAAACTCTTACAATAGGGTACAAACCATGTTAAAAGAACAAAAAATAAGTAAAAAAATTATCTTAGATATTCTAAGATGAGAATTTTCTATTTTCTACTCCAAATCTACCTGAGAGTGAAATTTTAAATTTCCCCTATTTTGCGTACACTGTCGCGATGAGGTTCATGAAATTCCACTACAAGCATACCCTTACTGATAATTTGAGATCACCAATTACTTGTGCTTTTTTTCCAAGGATACCAGTATATATTTTGGGATAAATATATTAGGATATTCTATGTGGAAAATAGAATAATCAATGAAAAATCTTTCGGTATTTTATGTTTTAAAATATAATGTGAATTTCATGTATATGTCTATTTAACCAAGAATAATACATTATATATTCATTCTAGATAAGATTCTCTTTATCATATTCTAATTTTATAAAAAGACACTAGCTCTGGGCTACTAGGATATGGGTTTATATTGATGGTATCAGAAGATGTTTAGAATTGACATTTGAAACTAGATTTAGAAAAACGTAGATTATGGAACCTAAAACTATGAGAGTATTTTAGGATAAGCATGGAATAATATTGTAATATTTCTTAAGGGATTATGTTTTTTCCTAGAAAACACATCACTATCTTGATAGTACAAGTAGAAATGGTTTTGTAAAAGATTTACCTAGGGGTATAACTCTGAAAAGGGTGCATTGGGCTTGACTAGATCATCATCATCTGTTTGACATTAGGATTTACTATGCACCTAGCATGGAAATCCCCAGGATTTTCTGGGGATAATTCACAGTTTCATTACAAATCATTATTTGGGATATCAAAATAATGATATACCCAAAAAAACATGTTTGTTATTATGAGATTAGCTGTGTATGATTTTTAAAATTTATGTAAATTATTTTACTAGTTTTTTTATTATAAAATATATTTAAAAATGACATGATCCAATCTATTATATATTATCATTTAGAAATGTCTCTTATTATAAAGAATTTGAGCAACTTAGATTCATGTAATCCAATGAGTAATAATGAATTTTTCATTGATGAGATTAAAATAATCTTTTGAAAGTAACTACTATCCCAAATATTCTCATCATATTACGATATATTATCATTTTCTTATAAGAAAATGAAATAATTCTATAAATATTATAGACATGAAGTGAAAAATACAAGTATATTATAGTATAGAAAAGAGTGATTAATCTAAAAAGGTAAATATGGGTTTTCCCTCATGTGATAATTTTGAAAAGAAACACCCTAATACTTTCTTACATATAATGGGAGTTTGATATAAGTGTGGAGATGAATTTCATCATGATCATGAATGTATGGTTAATAAAATGGTTTCCAATGTTCATTTATTCAACTGTTAGGATACAGGGAACTATAGAAAAAAATTCCCCATGTGTAAAAGGAATATAAAAAAAAGTATCCAATGGATCATGACCATGCTTATTTTATTACAACTCAATAATAAATATTATTAATGTTCTACATTTTTAAACAATAATTATTTTATTTGAGTATTTTATGAATTATATCCTAGTTATAAGTATTATAAAATTTACATGGATTTTACTAAAGTAATTTCTAAATATGGATTTGGAAGCATATGTTGAATAATATTAATGACCAAGAAAAATGATTCACTTGTAAGTTGAAATTCAAGAAAAACAAATTATTGATGAAAATATGACAATTAAAATGTTCCTAATTTTGAGAAAATAATGTTGGGATAAATAGATTATTAATATAGAAAATGTAAATTGGATATAAATAAATACCTTAGAGTTGTTTAATGATAAGTTCATTTGGGAAGTTCAACGATCCTATTAAAAATGTTTTGGATCTTAATATTTGATAAGGTCCATAAGATTAACCATTTCTTAAATGGTTTAAGTCATAAATTGGATATGTTTTTAAAGATTCATATATTACTTCACCATATTAAGATTCATGGATATTCGATAACCTATACTAAATATTTTTTCACAATAATAACTAGATATTAGATGAATGGATTATCATTATATTATGGAAATTATGATCCATTAAAAGTTAATTTTAGTGCATCATGTAATTTTCTAGATATTAATTTTTTAGATTAAGTGTTGAATTAAGAATTTTTCGATGTACTACCAAAGGATGAGATCATGATTATGAAATAGAAACATATCATGTAATTATATTTCCTTATAATCATAGATAGTAAAATAATTCCTCAAATTTTAGAAAAGGGTCTTGTAAAAAAAATTATCATATTACCTTTATATCCAATGAATCATATGGTATTTTAAACTATCATAGATTTAAGTTTTTTAGCTTCTAAACATTCCATTGATCACTAAATTTCTTGGGATCAATCACCTCTATCACTCTCTAAAATTATTTATGATATTTATTCCATATTCATGTTTTCATTTCCCATCGATTTTCTCCTACATGGAAACCTATTTATCCTTTATTATAGATAAACTTCATACATCATTTTCTCTGTTGTTAAGAAGATGTTTTATTAACCCTTTTTTTGGGGGTTCATAAAAAATGGTATTTTCGAATGTCTACACATTGATTATAGATATAATGATTAAATTATTATATCCTAATTTATTTAAGGTGGGGGGAATGTAACACTCTAATATTTTAGTAGAATAAAAACAATTATATAGTTTTTAGGACATGAAATTACAAAATTATGTGAAAAGGTAACACCGTAGAGATTATACGATATTTATTTTTAAAAATATTTAATTTTCTTGATAGCTTGAAGAGCATGCAAACCCAAATCTTAATGATCCATAATATAGTATATCATTATAAAATAGCAATTAATTTGGAGGATATGAATTGTAATAACTAAATTATGAAAATAGTGGTTATATGTTGATTAAAAATAAAATATCAATCACTTAAATGAAAATTAAATATTTTTTGGAAACCATCATTTTTTCTACAAGACGGGTGTTATTACGCTTTGCACAGATAATAAAATTTTGTTTTTAAAAAAATTCATAAAATTTTCCTTAGAAAATATATATTTTCTGAAAAAATAATTTCAAAATTATATTGTGGGAAATATTATGGTTTTTTATGAAATGGTTCTTTTTTTGAATAGTGAAAATATTGAATTTTAATTGAATATAACATTTCCATTTAAATTATTTACATAGATAAATTATATTTTGAATTTATTTTAATGTGGAATTAAATAATTTATATATATATATATATATGTCAAATTTAATTCATTTTAATGGTTTTAATATTGAATTTTGATATACAATATTTGCAAACATTTTATCATTTTATCTTTGTAAAGCATCTTTCTCGTCACATCTATGAGATTAATTTGAAATTAAATTTTTCCACTTTTTAGAATGAAATTTGGAAAATTTGATTTTATATTTGGAATCAAAATCATTTTTATTTTATAATATATTCAACTTAATTTTTAACGATAATTAGTATTTAAAATGGGAAAAAGTTGTTACCGTGGTGAAGGTAAAAATCAATTTACCTAGGTGTTGAACTAAATGTATAAGTGTTAAATTCACCAAAAAAAAATAACCAATATTTTATATTTCCATAATTAAATAAGACTATTTATATGTATCTATAATAATCTATTTTTGACCCTTGTTTAATGGGAAAATTTTGGTTTCACCTTTTTCTTTCTAAAAATTACAAGTGTGACACTAACCACCCTTATAAAAGACCATCACCTCTCCACTCCTCTTGACACTGTCACACCATTTTGATTCAAAAAACACATACCCATGTAAATTCCCAACTTCCTTCTATCATACTAGAATCATTATTCTGGGAATAAACCAAAACTTAGAAGACTTTGTTCAAAACCTAAAAATGTTACCTGAAGAAAAGGTAATGTTATTCAACAACCATTTTTATATTATTTTTTGAAACACTTCATTAAATTATTATGAATCCAAGATGATATAATAAAATTTTTATATTAAATTTACTAAGATGTTGTTTTTATACGTAAATTATCTAAAACCATGAAAAATTCTATCAAATGAGTTATAAAACCATAATTCGTGTGTACGACAGATTACCACCTCACAAACCAATGTCATTTGGTTTCAATTACCACGTAGCATGGTTGTGTATCTTAATTTATATTAAGTATATATATGACATTTATAACATAAGTATACATCTAGAGTCACTTAATAATAAATAACATTTTATATTCCATTCCTTAGGGAATACGATAATGTTGCTCGTGTGTACGATAGACTACCAACATATGATGTAATATGATTTGTCTTTCACTAATGATTTTCCTGGAAAGTGATAAGCATACATTTAATGAATATATGTGATATTAATGAAATAATTATTATAGTCATGAAATATTTATCATTACTAAATGATAATATATCACTTTATTTCTTATACAAAAAATTGATAACATAGTTCGTGTTCGTGTGGAATATCACCTTCATGAAATGATACGACACTCTTTTCATCACAACAAAATGGATGATATATATAAGTATGTTAAAATAATTAATATGATAAATATTATAATATTATCATTATAGAAACATAAAATATTACTTTACTTCTATCCATAATGACCGCAAAAAATAGAAACACAACTAATGCATTGATACAACCAATTATATCCATAATTGTAAAGAAGTTGGTTTTTCAAAACCATCACTAATGATTGGTTTTAAAATTAAAATATATGTATAAATATTATAATTATTTCATTATAATTATTATGTATATGTTTAAATAAGGACCTGATTGACCATTTTTAACCTACAAATGTCGTTTTGGATACAAAAACCAAATATCATCAAAATATTTGATGTAAACATAATTGGAAAAGTAATCATATATAAAATGGTAATAAATGAAATAAAAATAATAATAAAACATAAAACTTTCCGTCATGAAGTAAATGATAAACTTAATTTTATTATTTAGGATGATAAAGAACATACATTATGAGTTAGACTCAAGGTAATCATTTCTCGTCTCACTTTTACTTCTATGGGAAAGATGCCACATTCCCCACTTATTTCAATCGTATGGGGTATAGAGTTACATTTAAATAGGTTATAAATATAATAAATTTATCTTCATGGTAGCTAGGGTTTCGCTTAATATTATTTATTTAATGGGTATTATTATTTAAAAGTTACCAAAGTGGTAAGGGTTTATTTCACAAGGTCATTATTATTCATGATTCTTTTCATTTAATTTTCCCTTTGGGTAATTATTGGATATTTATATCATAAAATAAATCAATTATATTCTCCTTTATTTAGTCTTAAATGTTTACATGTAATAGTACAATTTTTCCTATATATTGAACTTAAAATGATAAATATATTTTTCTAAGAAAATCTTACATTATTTCATTTCTCAGTCCGAAATCTATTTTCATCAAAACCAATGTTTTATAAAAATGTTTCAATGAATTTTTATATATTTCAAAATGTTTTTTGAGATAAAATTTATTGAATTTTTACTTTTACAAAATAAATTGAATGAAATCCACATGTCTTTTTCAAAATAATTATCGTTTGGCATTTACTAAAAATGTGAAAAGAATATTTGTTTTAATATACATGAAATGTGTGGAATTTACTTTCATCATGACGAATATTTTTTTTAGACATTATTTAATAAGTATAAATGGTTATTTTCAAATAATTGTTTTTCAAAATTTTCTGTGAACTTTTAGTATTAAATGGTTATTCTAAAAAATAAAATTAAATTTTCCACAAGAATGTTTTTAATGATATGCTTATGGTATTTCTATTCATCAATGACATAAAATTTGTAATGTACTTATGATTTAGTAGGTTTATTTTGTAATAATATAATACATAATTTTAATTGGATTATTTTTTACCATATTAATTTAGTATGGTCTATTTTATTACAATTCATTATTTTACTGTATATATATTATTTTTCAGTTTATATATTGAGGTATATGTTAAACTTTTATATGTTATTTTTTCAATATTAATCTTTACGTTTATTATGTTTGACCTATTTCATTTGAGGAATGTATTAAACTTTGTGAGGGATGGTTGGGGCCTAGTATATACCCTCGATGCATCGATATGTCCCTTGAGACAAACTAGATATGGTTTTGGATGAGGCTTTTCCAATTTATATAGATTTCTTTCCACAATCCTCAATGGTATTAAGTGTCTTAGGATAGTCCTTGGTAGTATGTTTTTTATGTCCCCACTTATTCATTACATCATTATCAACATAGTTATTGATATTCCATGCTGTAATTCGATTATTTAGAATATCCATAGTCAAGTTTCAATCTGATGTGATTATTTATATGGAATTATTTGATCATATTTTATTCGTATCATATTATCTGAATTTTATTCATTAAATATCATGTGTTTGAGCTATTTACATTCTGATATTGATTTTACATTATTTATTAATAAATTTAGCTACACGCATACTCGTACTGAGGATCGGATCTCACCCCTCTATTTTTATTCTTTTTCTATAACATACCACAAAATATTTTGCGGTTGATATGAAGGGTTAGGATAAGGGGAAAATGGAACTATCAACAAAAATTCATTGTGTATTTTATGTTTTAACATCTAATGTGAATTTTAACTATATATCTAGTTTTCCAATACTGCTAAACTATTATTTCATTCTGGATGTGATTATTGGTATATTTAGAAGGTTCGGATGTTAGGTAGACCGGAATCTAAAAAAATTATTAGAAAAATAAAGATGACCAAGAGTAATTACCGAAAAGATTTACATTGTTTTGTATGAAAAGAACCATGCACATCCAATTCAACCAAGTTCAGAAAAAAATATCATGACAAAGGAAAATCTAGAGATGGACTCTATAACTTTCCTCTTGGAGAGAGTGACAACAACTTGATTATATTCCATGTAGACAGGTGGGACACCAAAGACAATACACTATACAAGTTAGAGGTAATCAATCTAATACTACAATATTTTCCAAGGTAAATTTCTAGAGAATGATTTATGTACCTTCACATCCATGGTAGAGTCAGATTCAACACATAAGGATTGCCAACCAAATTGGACAACATACCTAACTTCATTGATCATCTCCCACAGTTTAGCTTAAATAGCATGACCATTTCTAATGAAGGGATAAAAGAGCCTTTAACGAGGCTCTGATGTGTGTGGATGACCCCACCACACCCTGAGGGCCCTATTTCTCTTGATTCCACTCCATCCACATTGACATTCATCCCCCATGAAATATGGGGAATATATCTAATGGGTTTCTCCTTTAGAGGGATTTTTTTCCTGAAATTAACACCAATGGATATGAGAATAGATATATTAGAGAATTAATTATTCCTACTTCTAGTTTGAATCTTGGTGGTTTTAATGATATCTATGTGAATGGAATGGACTCTATCTTGAAAATAAGGGACTCGATCCCCAAAGGAAATACCATTCATCACCCTCAAAACATACAAGATGATAGATGATGTCGTAGAAAGCATTATGGAATGAATATATTCACTCCAACATGATTTTGGAAATGATTTCATTAACCTATTAAAGCATCTCAAATCAAAAAAACGGCCAAATACACCATTCACATACTACTATAAACCGTGTGTCAACCTGTAGTAGAAGAATGGGTGCTCTAAATTTTATTCAGCATATGGACACAAGTAATATACAGAAGTAAGAGATATTTATGCCATTTGTAACATACAATGCATCGGTAATCTCTATTAACATATTCTTAAAACCAGTAAAACACCTGAAAGTGGAACGAAGGGTTTATTAAAACACATCACCCATAAATTTGTGCTAATAGATCTATTATAATCATGTCTATAAAAAACCATTGCAGTTAAAATTCATTTCATATTAAACATCCAAACAATAGTTCCATGATAAATATAATCATACATGGACAATTCCATTTTAATTTTATTGGGAGGCACATGTTGAGCACTTATATCACTCATAATATCTAAAATGCTAACATGATTCATTAAGGGAGAAATCTAAATTACCTCTTTTATTGTCCTCATGATCTTTGGAGTGGTCTAATAGTTCATAAAAGAATTCCTAGAGTCCATCCACGTTGAACAAATCATAAGATCATACTCAACCTACTTGATGGCCAGCCAAATAGAATAAGGTATATAAATATATGAACCATTTCAAAAATGAGGGATACATATGGTGTCTAGAAACTCTAATGTGCATCCATTATGAGAAAGAATACTCTATGTGTTTTTTTAATTAAAGCCTTATTAAAGAGTCTGAATTCTATTACTCCCATCCCTACCATGTTAGTAGGCCTAATAAAATCCTTCCAAAAAGTGGTAATCATCTATTTTTAATTAATTTTCCTAGTCCAAATGAAGATATGAATAAGAGTTTTAATCTCCCTAATGAAAACTCTGGGTCATTTGTATAATGATAAATCATAAACAAACATAGTCATTATCACTAACCTGAACAAAAAAAATTCTACCTACCTCTGACAACGTCTTCCCTTTCTTTGTTTCCATTTAATTAATGGTTATAAAAAAATACATTCCAGAAAACATTTTATCACCTTGCCACAAAAAAGTGTCACCCCATGACAAGTAATATGAAAGGATCCACTCTTAACACCAATCTCCCTTGAAACTCTATTTTTCTTATAGATTGAATCCGCTTCCCCAAACATAACAAGAGATTTACTCCAACTGATAACCTAGAATTCATCTTCCTAATAATTAAAAAATATCAGTTTAATTTAAGATATTGTGGCTATTTTAGCTTTTATAATGATCATAATATCATCAGTATACATGATATGTGAGGTTTCAAAAAATAATCCCCCAATATTTATCTCCTTATAAAAACCAGGATGAACAATATCATTAAGAAAGAATCTTTTGTAGTCTTTAACAATAGTGAAGATAATCCCAGATAAAGGGTCTCCTTGTATGACCCTCTAGAGCACTGAAAGAATCCCCTTGTTAACCCATTCAAAAGAATTGAAAGGCTATAACTGTTGATGATGTAGCTAATATGGCTAATAAATCTACAAGAAACCCTATACATTCTTAGGGAATTGAAAATAAATTTCCAGTTGATTGGATGAAAATCCTAGGGGATATCAATATTTAGGTCCATGTTCCCACCCTTTACCTTTTTCTTCATGATGTTGACACAGTCTAAAGTATTATACAAACAATTTTTGAATGTTCCTCCATAGGAAAAAGATAAACTAATTTGAAGTGATAAATCCCTTGGAAATATCACCCACTCAATAATCCTAAATATTGCTGATAACCTTTGGAATTTAATTCCCAATTACAATAGGTCGTAATTATTCAATGTTAAGAATATTTTCTTTTTTTGGGACCAGGAAAATAAAGTTAGAATTCGCTCCATAAGGAATAAAAACCAAATTGAAGAATTATATCAAATAATTAATCACCTCAATATTAATAATGTCCCAATAATACATATGTAATTTTTTTATGAAACCATACAGTCTAAAAAAAATTCAATGTTAAAGAAAAATTGAGCATCTTTAATTTCCTTTTCATTGGAATCCACAACAAGATTTCTGTTTTCTTTCTCACCAATGTGAGTAACAATATTGTTGATCATCATTTTATTGATATTCTCTCATTTCACCTCATATAGGTCCTCAAAATAAAAAAACATCACTTTCGATATCGTTTTTATAACTGTATAATGTCTTATTAATCATAATATTGGGGAGTCATTTTCATTCCATCTTTCCTTTATCCATGAAATTTAAAATCCTTATATTACTATATCCTTATTTGAGCCATCTAAAATTGAATTAATTTTGGGAAAATTTTTCTTTAAGGCTAAGAAAATCAACATGTTTAGAAATGTCCTGATTCTTCTCAATAGAGACCACGTTATGAATCTTTGTACCTAAATAACAATGACTTAAATGGTTTTTAGATTCATTAATGTTAAGGTCAATCATAGAGAATGTGGTTTTACTACATTCCATGATCCATGATTTCACACCCTTGAATTTATTGGAATGAACATGTAGTTGACTACCCAAGTACTCAGTTATCCAAGAATCCATAATTATTTCTTTATTACTAGGAACAACTAGCAAACCATTATTAAACATGAATGGAAAAGGGGTTAAACATTATTTTTTGAAAAGAAATTCATCAAGTAGTGGGTTATGATCATAATTTATCATTATAATGATAATCCCTAAAATATCAATAGCATCATTCATATCATCAACTATTACAAATCGTCTATCCAATTTAATATCTTTCCTTACATTGATTATAAATATGTCCCATGTGAATTAAACTCTTATAATAGGAAATTCATTCAATCTATATTTTTCAATATAGGTGGAAAACTCAATGGATGTAGGTTGATAAAATTATCTATATTTTTTTAATCAGGACTTTGGATAACATTAAAATCTCTAATTATGGTCTAACTTTGACTCGTTTTCTTAGATATGCCTTCCAGTTTCTTTGAGAGATCTCTTTTTCATATACACAAGATAAAGGAATACCCACATATCATATAAAAATAAATTCCATTCAGCCATGCAGAAACAATTATGGATTTTCGATCATAGATGCATGAGTTTATTATAATTATATAATACTTGAATACCCAAATAAACTCCATATAACTTTATAACCTATTATGAGAAACAATTGAATAACCTAAAGAGTACTATTTAAATTCCTTACAGCTATTATATTTTATCTTGGTTCAGTAATTCCAATGAAAAGTTATTTATTGGTCATATTTAGGTGCCTATGGAATCTGATCATGGGATCTTTCCCATGTCCATAGCACTTCTATAAGAGTGCCTTCATTGGTTGAGAATTCTGAGCCTTGTTCGGGGCACATCATGTTGTTGCTTCCTGTTATGCTCATTTTTATTTATTTCCTTCTTCTTTTATACCTTGTTTCATGCATCATTGTAAATAAGGTCACCCTCATCCATTGAATCCTAGTCAAATGAGGTGATGTCATCAATAAAATAGGTCTATGTAACATCACTTAAAGAAATGTACTATTAGGAAGACCAAATATATTCTTGATTAAATGCAATAGGTAATTTCCTTCCTGTATATTTCACAAGTGGAACCTATACAAATATCCCTTCTACCTGAATGACTTAATTAGGAACATTCCTAAGATTCTAAAAACCTGAGATCAATGTATTTTCAAGATCATCTAGAGAAGTTTCCTCATCTTGAACACATGTTGAGGGAATACTACCCCCTCTAGCCAACTAAAACATGTAAATACTAATATGCTTTCAGAACTAGATACTCATAATTGAAAGACCCATCCTGTAAATTAAACCCAATAGGTAAAGAGGTCTTCTCAGGGTATCCTACCTTTTGATCACCAGTATCACATGAAGAGTCACAACATGTGTTTTCTTTGTTGGATTCATCATTGTTATTAACCTTAACATGATTTAAAGCATCATCATGGGTAATTCCATCAGCCATTGACTTAACCTCTTGAGTACAGTTATCCCACCCCATAACTAGGGGAGATAATGGGTTGGAATCAATCTTATCACTATAATGTTTAGCGTTTTTCTCTTGGTGGAATGCCATTTGATCACTTGTAGCATCTATAGAGTCACCATATGTGTTTTCTTTGTTAGATTAAGGGCTATTATTAACCCCAACATGATTTATTACATAATTAAGGGTAATTATATCAGCTATAGACTTATCCTCAAGAGTCTGTTTTTCTAACCCCACAACCATTGGAAATATTTGGTTGGAATAAGGATTATCAGCAACATCAGTCACTTGGATACATGTTGCATCCCTATCAGAAGACACGTAGATCTCATTAATGGATGTTCCTCGATATTGATCATTAATTGGGGGTCATGTGACCTTATCTTTCCCAATTTTCCATTTAATACTATAATCACTGTGGCGACTAATTTTTCATAGTTGTACATATTATCTGTATTTAACTCATGATTCATGTGTCCAAAAAAGTTACAATTCGAGAAAAACTTCATTTTCCTATAATATTGAACCTATAAGTTGAGGTTTTCATACCTAGTAGTCATCACCACTTCCTTAACCAATTTGGAGGATATATATACCTCAAACGGATCCTGGAATAATTCCCAAAGATCATATTTAATGTTTACCTATCAATTCATATCTGTTTTCAAATAGATAAAGCAATATCCCATAAAATTTGAGGATGACAATATAACCAGTTCAATTTGAAAATATGAATCCACATCTAAGTGTGAGTGTTTATAAAATTCAATGATCAAAATTTCAGTCTCATTCTTGAATTCAGAGGAATCCAGGCTTCAATGAGATAGATCCAATACTCTAGGCTAATCGCTTAAGTTCATTATATTGAAATATTACATGACAGTAACCACAAACCATTTCGGTCATCTTCAATTCATTAAATCCATAAATCGTAGAAGTCTACTACATAAGATCATTGAACTTCCCTAATGATTCCACCTTTGGAATTAGAACATGTGAAATTAGGGAATATTTACAATGATTTATTTGTTCCTCTATTGTATCTTAACTGGCCGACACATGTGAAATTCTACCTTTTTAAAATATCCCTTGTATCTCTACTAAATATATACATACCTGATCCATCAATATACTAAACACAGAGGTTATTCTTATAGAGAAATATCTTTATTAATAAGAAAAATTAGTAAATATTCTAGATCATATAAAGCATGTGGATTGAAAAAAGACCACCCATAATGTCAATTTTTTATGGAAAACAATCAATTATAAGAAGTTACATGGGAACCTGAGGTGGTGACTAGGCAGATGTATCCTTTTCTTTTTGTATAATTGAGAATATTTTTTAGGGAAAATTTAATTTTTAGTAGGGTAGAATCTATCCCAGTATTTCAAAAAAAAATTTTTCTAAATAAATTTAATATCATTGATTACATGTGGTATATGAAACAATGAGTTTAAACAAAATGTAATATACTATTAAAATATTATAATGTAAAATTAAAATTATCCACTATCCATTTTATTACAGGGTGTGAGTAATTATAATAGAATTATGTAATTTTTTTGTTATATATGATTAAATATATTTCATTGGAAATCAATTTACAAAAAAATAATAAAAATCATTTGAATGAAAAAGAATATATTTATACAAAATTGCTTTTATGGGTGAAGTGTATTTTCATCATAAATAATCACTATTTGTGAATGATTTTAATTAAATTTATACAATATATATTAAATATAATATTTTTAAATTCGTTTCATATTTTTCTATTAATGAGTTGAGAATAAAAAAATTAGATTAAAAATAATATTTTTATACAGTGTTGTTTTCTTCATGTGTTGAGAACTTATTAAAAAATTAATATCTACCCCTTAGAAAAATAATTTGATAAAATGGATTCCATATTTAGAATTAGGAGTTTGAAATTTGGTAAATAGGTCCCTTTTATTTTTTCCCAATATGGATATTAACCATAGTAAAATTAACACCTCGATAAAGGGTTAATCAGATTAATCTAGATTAAAAATATGTGAGAAGGCCATAATATTAAATCCTAATTCTTATTAGATGAATTTAATAAATCCCTTGTAATATTAGTCTCAAAATTTATGATTTTAATGGAAAACAGTCATTGAAATTTATTTATATTCATTTTAATTTCATAAATGTTACCAAAGGATACTCTCTTAGTTTAAAAATATCATTTATGTGCCCACATCGAGAGAAAAACAAGTTATGAATCATTAATAATAGTCATTTTGGGGAAAATAAAATTGTATTCATGATGGAAAAAAATTTATAATTTTATTTTGATATATAAATTTCTCAAATGATTACACAACACTAAAATATATTTATTAAATTAAATGAAAAAGTTAAATAAATGATTTTGAAAATATTAATAGTGATAATATGTGGGTATGTTATTCTGTTTGTAAAATTTATTGTTGAATTTGTCATATTACTGTTGCCTTGGTGTATTATATTTGAATTCTAAAATTTTCGTTATTTCTCTTTAGACAAATTAAATTAATAGTGTAAAAATTTACAATAATGATTTCTTGTAAAAAATAATTTAATAATTTTTCTAAAATTCATAAAAACGTGAAATAATACAACATGGAAATAATATAGACACAATTGGTAAAATATTGACTTTTATGGTCCTATTTTGACCTTGTAAGGGAATAATTACAATCGTTTAATATTACTGAATATGTTATCATATATAAAATTAAATGTGATTATGTAAGGATTAATTAAATGGATAAAGATTAAAATGAAATGAGAAATTGGATAAATTTTATTGGTCGATGGGATTACATCACTGTTCTAGCATAGATTCGTATTCCTGACCATTTGTGGGTTTTTTTGAATAAATTTATTGTAATTTTATCATCTAAATATGTAAAATGTGACCATAATCTCAATTATAAGACAGACCACCTCCCTCACTTAATTACATCCCATTAATCCCTAGATCTAAATCAATGCAGCTACCATGAAACCAGTAACGTAGAGCCAATGTATAATTTTGTGAATTTACACTATATACATGAAATAACATCCCATGAAATGAATTGTTTTTTAGTCTCAATGAACTAGTACATAGATAATACACATTTGTCATTGCTAATAGAAAAAAAATATAAAACCAAATAAAATGAACTACATCCTTGAAACTAATTAAACAATTTCTTCTTCATATCTTGGGGAAATAAAAAAGTAACTACGAGCTCAGATTTATAGTAAGGGTTACATAGTGTAAAAACTAGCATGATTAAATAAAACATATTCAATATTCTAGGGTAAATATTTAAAAACACATTCCATTTAATCAATATCATAATAATGAAATAAGACATGATCAATATGTGATGGTATTTAATAGAACATACATGTCATTTAATCAAAAAACAATGAACAAAATACATCTAGAGATAATATCAATGAAAAAATTTCATTGAAAAACTAATAATATAATTCATAAGGACATAAGGACTTAATTATTAAACATCACAGTCTCATTCAACATGATACCTCTAATATCAATACTATTGACAATAGAGTATAAAACTATGAGTAAAAACCAAATAAATTTCGATAAATGACTTGTCTCATGAGATCAATCAATGAGTCTGGGAACTATCTATGATTGGTCCCAATATATAACTACATTTCAAACACATTATTCACATATATAATTATCTATTTAATTCGTGAATACAATTATTTATCAAAAAATATTTGAATTGAGTAACGAATACATATTTATAAATATTTCCTCAGTTAATAAAATAACATTCAAATTTATATTCTTATATACGAATGGTATACTATTTCGTAAATTAAACTTTTAGTGATACAAATATTATGGATAATAAAATGATTTCATTTTATAAAGGATAAATTATATTATTACTTCAACAAGAGTAAAATTGATACCAAAATAATGTAATATTGTACAATATATTATTAAATCTTAAGTAAATTTTAAATTAAAATCACATCAAAAAAAATTATTTGATACATTGAGCATAGTAAATAAATACTTATTAATTTTATATACATCAATTTGATACTCTATTTATGACATAAAAGTGAACAGGATCATAATAACAAATATTCCTCAATGAAATGGAAATTGATACGAACCCCTTACCTAAATTTTTCCTTTAGTTAAACATGCATTAAAATCCCATATAATGGTTTTAAGAATGTTAATAATTTTTAATATATGAGTATTAATATTCATAATATCTTATATAATCCACTTATGATAATTTACAATACATTTTTTTCAAATATTTCATTATTTTCATTATTTCAGTTGTTAATTCCATTCTTTTCTCATTCATTTTTTCATGAATGTTAGTATATATTTATATTGAATATATTTAGAACAAATTTATAATTTTTTTCATGTTATTAATTTTAATTTTTTCAATATATATATATTTTCAATCATTCTTGAAAATTTTAAATTGAAATTGATTACTATCATTTTGTGGTGATAGAAGGTTGTACGTACGCATGAGGGAAAATATAAATCCTATAATGGATGAAAGGGTATGAAATTGTATATTATATTAATTGTATATAATTTATATCATGTGATATAGAACACATATATTCATTAAATTTACTCTCTTACCATCTTTTTAAATCAAATGATAAAACCAAATCACATCACTTCGCGAGGTAGTAATCTAATGTACATAAGAGTGGAATTTTCTAATTTTAAAAAAAGGAAATTAATGAAGTTGTATTTTTTTATTATAATAATATATATATATAATCATATCATAGATATTTTATTTATATATATATTACACCCATCGTTATATATATCCATGAGAATTGTTAATATAAAATGAATAACGTAAGTTTGTGAGGCTATAATCCCCCCCACAAAATCAGGGATTTCATTTCCCCTTTGATTGAATAAGAGATATATATATTTTCTAAAATTAAAATCATAAAATATTTTTATGTGGTAGAAAATATATTTATTATATTATCATTATTTAAAAATATTTTAATAAGCTGGAATAAAAATAAAAAATTTAATTTTAAGAATGTTACCTCTTCTTAATAAAAATTATTTAGGTTTGTATTAAAATCCATCAAAGGAGGGATGTTTTATTGAACAAAATGATTCTAGGATTTTCGTACAGTTTTATGCATGTGATTTTTGCAGGGATTTTATAAATCAAATTTCATTTTATGTGTGAATAGGGTAGGATATTGGGTGGCCTTTTATAAGTGGGGAGAGACACATAATTAGTTTTTGAAAAGAATAAATTTTACCCACGTCTTTCACATGAAAATATGCTAAAAATATGTAATTCTGAAACAATAGTGGATTTAAGGTATAAGTTTTGAAATAAAATTTGGATTTTACAAGTTTTTATATCATTATACCCTTTAACATTTTATTTTAGCCTCTAATAAATTTATTTTGACTCCTAACCACAGTAAATAATTTTTACTATTTTTATTATTCAAAATGACCAAAACAAATGTATAAATTATTATATAAAAATTTATATATGTTCCATATACGAAATCCATTTTTATAAACTCAATTCGTATAATTTTTTGTAATTCTATTTAAAAGTATACCCGTTTACATGTCGAATTTGTTTTCAAAATAAACATTCATATGTTTAAATTGTTTTTATATAAAATTAAAAAATGAAATTGAATCCAATGAACTAAATTATTAAAAGGATAATTTATTATTTCTAATTTTAATTTATAAAATTAAAATGATATATAACTTTTCCAATAATTTAAATGAAAAATTAGTTCTCAAAAAAATTATTATTTTCCTCTATTCATTGAAAATTCAAACTTTTCAGAAAAATTAAAAAAAACCCACTAAGAAAAATGTTATTTGATTATTTAAAATATTAAGAAAATTTTATCAAATAAATTTTATTAATGTGTCAACATTTAATTTTAATTTAATTTTTCATGATGCGACGGAACATCTTTTTCGGTAAAATATAGCTTTTCAGAAAACATTTCATTTTCATTAAATATGTTTTTATTTAAAACAAATATATAGCTTTCAAACATGTTTAAACCATATATTTTTAATCATTTAGTTAGTTTTATTCATACCCACAAACTTAATATCTAGTTTATAATAGCTTATTATTTTACAATTCTCTTAAACTCAAAGTTGCATGTATCACAAGTTGTTAAAAAAAATATATATTTTTGAAGGGTAATATGTCATTAAATTACTAGGGTGTTACATTATTCCCAAAAAAATTATTTCATACAAATTTTCATTATAATTAACTTCTAAAAAATGAGGGTAGTTTTTCTTCATAACATCCTTTGGTTCCCACATTTATTCCTCCGTTTTATGATTTCTCTAAAGTTCCTTAGCAAATTGATTCATATGTTTTCTCAATACATGCACTCTAGTATCATGAATCTTCATGGGTTGTTCCTAGTAAGATATATTAGGTTCCAATTATATTTTATCAGAGGGGATCACATATGATTGGTATGGAATGTAATTCCATATAAATGATATATAGAATGGATCATTTACTTTAGAGAGACGTAGGGAAATTTCAATTTAGAAATTCATAAAACCAATCCATTCCAAACAATAAATGGGTATAATGTTTTTGGAATGATATTTCTATTCCTACCTAACCTAATGACACCATTCCATGAAGATACATTCATGAAAATTTGATCTCCATCATGAAATTCTTAATCCATCCTATGATTTTCAGTATGACACGTTTTACAACATTGTGATGGATTAATATGAGTCCAAATAGAAATTAACATATGTGTTTCCTATATAGAATTTTATGGTCCTACAATATTCTTTTCATCAATTGCTTCCCAACAAGCAGGAGTTTGAAATCACTTTCAATATAATGCTTCATATATAGACATTTGAATACTATAAGGCAAACTATAGTTATAAGAAAACTCTACTGGATATAAATAATGATCTTGGATACATTTAATATCATGTGAGAATTATATAAACATATATTCTGTTTTTTAGTAGTTATTTTAGAAAATCCATTAGTTTAGGATGTTATTCAGTGCTCTAATGATGCTCTGTATAAAGATCCCTCTAATGAATCTTCTCAAATTTTGATTTCAAACATAGATAATGACCAGTCATGGTAAAAATAGTTGCACCATTATGTCTTAAAACTTTATTAATATAGAGTCTTAAGAGGATATCAAGAGACAAATATTCTCTTATACCTTGTAAATGTGAATATTTGGTTAGAGTATCAACAATAACCAATTTTGCATCATTCTTCATATGAGCCGTACTACTCCTATTATAGATTCCATAGTAATTTCATCTAATTTCAACATTTTAATTGGAATATTATGAAAGAGTCATATGTGATTATGTATCACTTCATCCAGTTATTGAAAAACCAAACATCTGGAAACATAATCATCAATTTTCTACATCATTTTATGCCACAAAAAATGTTCCCAAAAATCTCTATATATCTTTTTTTCTACCATGGTGTATGGAAAAATTCAATATATTTGAATCATACAAAAAATACAATTTTTTATATAAGATATATATGGAACACATAATCTCTTTCAAAATATTTGAACACCATCTTCAAAAATTAAGTCTTCTGATTTCCATCATTCACAAGTTTAATTTTCCATCAAAAGTTATCATCATTAGATTGAGAAATATTTAAAATTTTCCATAATATTTATTTCAAAATCATTTGAAAAATATGTTATTTTTCCCCTAATTAATAAAATAAATATCCTTCTTTATTATATCATTGAACATTAGATCCCTATCAACACTTTTTTGGGTTTAAACTCTATAATATTTACATGTAAATGAATATTCTACCTTATTTTCTTTCCTTAGTTGGTAGTGTATTGTCCAGTCGTAGTCCTTGGGTAACTCAATACACCACCATTTTCCTATGTTGATAGTTTTCTATTTAATGATGTATTTCAGGATCTAATATTCTGTGTATATATCACATCTTTCACAATTATGATAATGTATGTAATTAATTAAATAAATAATTTAATCTACTAACTTATGATCATTAGTTATATAGTTTTGTTCATGAGTATTCAATTTAATTGATTAGTATACAATAACATTATAATTTTTAATAATGACACGACTCATTAATTTATTAGATGGATCATAATATGTTGCATACCCATCACTTCTTCATGGTAGAGTCAAAATAAGATAAGATGCCAATATCCTCTTCTATTGATCAAATCATTTGTTATATTCCATTAAAAACAATTATATCCACTTTAAATGAAATCATTATTAACAAGTTATCCAATCCGGAAAAATTATAAAATAATTATTGATAATTAACTGAAAATCCAATGAAACAGTGTTCCTTAGTTATTTTCATTATTATATCCTATTATGTGACAACATATTCCATTGAAAGATCGCCTAATATTCCATCTATAGAGACAATACAACCAAAAAATAATCTTATTGGAGCCCTAAATCACACACATTAAATTTTCCATATACTTATTTTCTACTAAGAGTTTCAAAAAAGAATTGTATTTGATTTTCATGGTACTCATAGATTTTTTAATAATTTAATATATATTTAATTAATACCAAAAAAATCATCAAGATGTTCCATAAATAAGATATTCAATAAATCTATAAAAATATAGGTTGAATTAGTCAATCCAAATGGAATTAATATAAACTCATAATTTATATTCCTCATTTGTAATGTTGTGCTTGGAATAAAATTCTTATTTAATCACAATTGAAGATACCTATAATAAAGATCAATCGCTAAAAAATATCTATCTCTATGATGTTGATCGAATTATCCATATGTACGAGATAGAGGATACATGTTCATTACTTCAATAGAATTTTTTTCTTTATAATCAATGAATATCCTTATTGATCCATCTCTCTTCCAAAAAATAGAATAGGTGTTCCCTATAGTGAAAAAATAGGGTGAATAAATCCCTTATAACACGAATCCTATAGTTGTTTCTTCAACTCCAGTAATTCAATAGTATCTATTATATAATTTGTATTTTATAATGGTCTTGCATCATGAATTAAATCTATAGAAAATTCAACATCATTCATTGGCGGATGTAATGGTAATTTTTTAGGAAATAAATCATCTCATTCCTATACAACATGTGCATCATCAATTTTATGATTACATTCTCTGTCAAAATATTGTGTTTATTATTGTTCCCCAATAATCGCATCTATAAGATCTATATGGGGTGTCTCACAGTATGAATCAAATTATTATTCCTCTCCAGTAAATATGAATAATTATATATATTTATTTTGAATCATAATTTCCTTATCCTTGAAATAAATTTTTTCAACATATTTTGAATTCCAGTCTACACCAATGACTATATAAAATTAAAAAATATGTATGACAACATGTTTTACAAATAAGGAATATTTATGTGTCATAATGAGGACTTCCTGACACATCCTAATTGAAGTTATACTTACAATTGGATGTTTCACTAACTAATCCATTCATATGGTGATAGAGATATATTTATCATTATTTTAAAACATAGATTATACAAAAGACTGTGAATATCTATAATCAAAAAATATAATTGCTAAATTTTAAGCATTGGTTAAAGAATCTTTCACCACATAATTGGGTACTTCCACCTCTAAAGTAGTGAAAAAGTACGTCTGGACTTGTCCCCTTGGCGATATCATCGGTTTATTACCTTTAAACATTGGTAATTCATCTACATAATGCCCCATCTCATTATAGTTCAAAAACTAAATACATGTGATTTATTAATTGAATTTGAATTATTTATCCAGATGACCCTGATCTCTTCCCACATAAAAAACTCCCATGACCCACACGAATTTCCTTGGATGATTATTTCCAAAATTTTCACAAAATGGGAATGTCGTCATTATCTTCTTCTTCTATGAATCATTACCTTTTTTGGTTCTTAATCAAAAAATTATTTTCCTTATTTCCCATGGAATAATATTGTGAATAAAATTACTTCTCTACTTTTGTTTCAAATAAAACTACTTAATCATGTGATGAAAATGTTTAAGATACTATCGACCATCATAGATTTGGCTAAAGCCTTTAAAAATTATCAACATTGCATTTTTTGTTGTGCATACAGTTTGTATCAAACCTGTATATCATTATAACGGAATCCTTATATTGTACAACTATTTATTCCATTTTAATTAGGATAATAAAATTTTCCTTCATTTCAATTTTTTTCTTGCATCAGAAATATTTTTCCATGAATATATAATTTATGGAATTCTATTCCGTGTATTCTATTTCCTTTTCCTCCAATGTATTTTGGATCAACAACCACATTTGATTAGAATCGCCTTTAAAAAATTACACTACAATTGTAACCTTATCATTTTCATCAATGACTATGTCCAAAAATATCTACTCAATTGACTTAATCCATTTATTAGCTATCATTTTATTAGAATCCCACTAAATTTAGGGGGAATACTCTATGTTAAGAGATATAACCTAAGATAAAAACAATTTGGAACAACAATTTTCTCCATTTGGTAAAGTTTATTTTTCAAAAATTTGTTATGATTCCCTAATATTTCTATGATATTCTCAGTTCCAATACCAGCTATATTATCATGTTCATCATGAAAATTTATACATTGGGTACAAGTATTAATACTATTCTTTAATCCCTTCTCTATCTCAAAAAATTGAATTCGCCGGATTATATCATAAAACTATAAATTTAAGATCATAATGTACAATTATAAATATAGTGTAACACTTAACATAAATAAAACATTTATTCATTTTTAATCATATAATATTAGACTTAGTTTCTTTTGGAAAATCATTATTTTGAACTCAATGATAATAGTTTATAATGGAAATGTGATTTATCCTAGTAATATACCCATGGTGTGCCAAAAAATGATTTCATTAAGGAATGTTCTCTTGTACCATGTTGCAATCAATACATGATCGATCAAAAAATTTTATAGTTACTTTCCCTAGGTACATATTTCACATTACTTGGTTACCTTGTTGTATCCAGATAGGGATATATTTCTAGGAAAATACAGATAACGTCTTTCATAACAAATATTTAGTATGTTATTGTATATGTATCCCTAATCACTACCATAGGGTTAAGTTCCCTGATCTATTTTTCCTCAGTATATTTCATAAGGTTTCAACTAAAATATCCTTTGATACAAACTATAATGAAACCAACCCCTTTAACCTAGAGCCAGTGTCAAGTTTATTACATTAACACTATATAAAATGGATCACCTCCCAATGGACCAAATAGTTTACTATTTAGGAATAACCATAAAAACATATTATTCATATTTAATATTGGTAATATAATATAAAACATAATAATTAACATTATTAAATAATCTACATCTTTAAAAATCATTCAAATATTTATTCATCATATCCAAGGGAATGGAAACTAAATATGTGTGAGATCAAATGACTGTTAAGAGTTACATAGAGGGAAAACACTCATGAGTAAATAAAGACTAATAAATTATTAATGGTAAACATGTGAAAACAAATTCCATTTAATCAATAACATGAGAATTAAATACAGAAGAATCAATATGGAAATGTATCTAACTAGAAACAAATGTGATTTGATCGCTAAAATGAAAATGAAATTCATCTTAAGATAAAATAAATGTTAAAGTATAATGGACAGTAATAATAACATAATTGAAAATGAATGAAATTATTAATTATTGGATGTCTTAAAATCAGACATCATGATACTTCTACCATCAAGACCACTCACAAGATAGATTAACATTATGGGTAAAAACCCACATAATTTGTCCAACTGATTTGTCTAATGAGACATGTTGATGCCATAAGGGGATATATATGACCAGGATACCATATATCTAAATGTACAAATAATTACTCATATATATATTGTTAAATTTAATTCATGAACTATATTCCATATTAACAAATATCCTTATTAAGTATAAAATATAGATTCATAAATATTTCCATAGTCAATATAAAATCATAAAATGTTAACATCATATATAAAAATGGTATAAATTTTTGGAAATAATCATATAAATTATTCAATGAATATGGATATGAAATTTATTTGAGCTTATTAATGAAAAAGATAACACCTCTTTATTTAGATTAAATGAAATCCCAAAAGAAAGATAGATAATAAAATTGATTCTTAACTCTTCGGTAACATTTAAATGATAAAAAATTGAAAGAGTAAATATGAATTGAAAGAATAACCATCATTAAGAAATAGAAATTGAAGTTATGTACATAAATTTGGACGTATAAACCCTACATAATATTGAATATGAGTATATAAACAATTATGTATCATTTAAATGGAAACTGATAGGAAATCCCTTAACTCACGATTTCCTTTTGTTAAATGTAATTTAATCTTCTGTATAATGGTTTTAAGCATGTTATTTATTTTTACAAGAACTATAATAATATTTATAATATCATATATAACCCCCTTATAACATTTTACAACATTTTTTAATAATAATTCGTTATTTTCATTATTTTGTTTGATAATTTCACAGTTTTCTCAAGTATGTTTTGTCATGAAAGTTGTAATTATGTTAAATAGTATATAGTTCCATCATCTAAAAAATTAAATTAATATTACAATAATTTTTTACATTATATAATCCTTCATAACAACTATTGGAAGTTTTACATAGAAAATGAATCACATCTCTTTATGGATATGGTAGGCCATACGTACGGATAAGCGATGATATCATTCCCTTAATGGTAAAAGGTTAAGTAATTGTTGTTATATTAATATTAAAAATATAATTTATTTCATATATATGAAATATATTCATTATATTTATCCTTATTACCATCCACCTAATGGATAAGTGAAAAATTGTCGGTGTCACTTCATGTGGTGATAGACCTCCACACACACAAGCGACATTAACTTATTACAAAAAAACATAATTTAATAATGTATATGTAATATTATAATTCGATAATTATAATTATATAATATAATATATATATTTATATATATTAAATCTGTCAACATATCACTTTAGGGGTTGTTTTTTTTAGAAAATTGTTTACATCAGTTCGTGAGATGATAGTCCATTGTACACATGATGGACGATTTCATTTACCATTTGATATAAGTACATAACGATATATAATATTTTAGTAATATAATAACATATTATTTTATATTACATAATAATTTCATTATTTTATCCAAATTTAAAAATATTTGTAGGGGCTGGAAGATGAAATAAACTAAAAATTATCATTTTAGAACGTTACCAATTCTTCAGAAAACATCAGTAGTTTTTCACTAAAATCCATCATAATATAGAATTATTTTTAAATAATATCCTATATTATGTTTTTAATGATTTAAATATGTTATTTTGATGGTATTTTTTTTTGAAAAAAAGGCTTTTTATGGTTGGAGAGGGTAGAAGAAGAGGTTACCTTTTATAAGTTTGGGAGAGGGCACACTAGGAAATCTTAAAAATAATAATGTGTACCCACTTTTTTACCTTAAAAGGTATATGAAATGGGTAATTATATAAAAGTTTATATTATAAGGTTTACATATTTCCATTAAATTTTATTTTGAAAACTTTTATAGTCATTTTACTCCCAATCTTCTTAGTTTAACCCACGGTATACTTGTTTTAACCTAACCATGGTAAATAATTTTTACAATTTTTAATATTAAATATTAACAATAATAATCACGAAGATATTATATAATATAAATTAAATTTTCTAAAAACTTATAATCCTTTTTTAAAATTCAAAACATAGTAGTGGTACAATCAAATTTAAAATTAAACCAGCACACACGTTGGAAAACAAGTTTTCCAAATAATGTCATTAAGTATTTTAAAAAGGTTTTATATCATATTCAAATATAAAATTTATTCCAATGACATATATTTTTTAAATATAAATATAATTTAACTAATATTTGTTTAAAATAAATAAATTTTTTTATTACTTCATGAATAATTCAAATGAAAATACAGTTTCAATAAAAAATATTTATTTTTTACGATTCCTGAAAAATTGAATTTACTCAAAAAAATCACAAAAAATAAAATACTTAATATATGATAATTAAAAAAATTAATTTCATTTTATCAAATAATGTTTTATAAATTTTTCAAAAATGAATTTTATCATAAGTGTGGAAGATATGAAAAAATAGTTTTTACAAAAAAATATTGTTTTTTTATAAAATATTTCATTTTCTTTCAGATATTTTTTATTTTTTATAACAAATATATGACTGAAAAATATCTATAAAACATGTACTTTTGAAAATTTATTCACTTCTATTTAAACCCAAAAACAAAATGCATTTATTATGAAGGTGTATTATTTAACAGTTCACCTAAACTCGGTATTGTGTTATCAAATAGAATAAATTTATTTAAATTGAAAAATATCATAATGTCTATTGGGTGTTACAAAAAACATAGAAAATTTCTCTTCTAAAAATACATATCCTTGTTCAATATGTTTTCTTCTTCCATGAAGATCAACCCTTGACCCCTTTAGTGGAGATCTAGAGGATTCGTTTCATAAAATAGGTAGTCACCTTACATATTAAAAGTATTTTCTAATCTTATATACCTAATATAAATTTATTGTATTAATATAAAATAATAACTTATTCATACTAAATATTATGAAATTTTATTAAGATTATGAATACATTGTTACACACCATCTTTCGAATCAAACATGAAGTGGAAGTATCTCTCATGTGTATGCATGGCTTACTGTCTCCCCGTACAATTCATTTTTTATCAGAATACCTTACTTATAGGTATTATGATGTGATTAATTATAATAAATGATATTTATGATAACTTTTTTAATTAAAATATATCATCTACCTACTTTCCATCCAGTCATTTGGGAAACAATATTTTCATTCATGCGTACGTGTGGATTACCACCTCCAAGAAGCGATGTGATTTATTTTTAATTTATATATTAAATTGATGTTATTGAGGAATAATTTTAGGAATATATATTATATAATAATTTCTTATAAAGGTGAATTAATATTTTCCTTCATTTTCATCCATCCATCCAAAAATGAAAACAGTTTTAATGAATATGTATGCCCTACCATCTCCATGAATAGAGTCATTGATTTTTCTAGTTATAAATTTTAAAAATGCCTTTAAATATGTATATAATTAATATAAATTATATTTATATCAGATTTAATATTATGGATATGATTTAGTTGAGGTAAAAGTACAACAATCAAAACTATTGATCTAAAATACCCCTCATAAACGAATCAGTTAACCAATAGAGATAATGATTTTAATAATGAATTATTGATATAAGGGGGAATTAATTTGTTTTAAAGGTATTATATATGATATTGTATATTTTAATAGGACTCTGGTATTAAATTATAATAAATTTAAATTTACTATATATGAGGTTATAGTTCTCTTGATGAATTTTAAACTTGTGGTCAAGGTTTTATATCATAGACTCATTGTTTAACGGGATTGATTATATTTATGACACAAATAATAAAATCATACATTCTATTACTCATGAAAAAATGTGAATTTTATTTTAATTTTTTTATTTTATTAAAATAAAAGTTTTTTTCTACATATTATGTAATCAAGAGAATGGAAATATGTTTTTATGGAAAATCGTCGCAAATCCTCTATTTTTTCAAAACCCATTTTCCTTCCATATAAAAATTTTATAAAAAATTAATAAATATTTATAATATTCTCCTATTATTTATTAAAGTTATTTTTACACATGTTTGAATTTATAAAAAATGGTTTTAAAAATATTCCATTATTTGTATGACATGATTTTAAAAAAATCAAAAATGAGAAAGGAATGATTTTTATCTTATACTACATGACATTATTTTCCTTCCATGAAGACTAATTTTTTAATTTTAAGCTTCCATTCCATGTATACAATGTTATTTTCAAATAAAATATATCCCCTTATATTTTTCAAGTTGTTTCATAAGTTACTTCAAAAAAAATGTTATTTTCTTCAAGATTGTTTTAATGATGTTATAATGGTATTTCTATTCATAAATGTCAATACCTTTTTGTTTCACTTATGATTTATCTAGGATATGAACCAATCATGATATTGTTATTCATTATCTATATGGTTTTTATATATTATGACACACTTTTTATGAAACCAATATCTTTTCCATGGGTAATGATATGATGAAATGATTATTTGTTTATGAATCATATTTCTTTCCCATTGGTTATGTTATGATGAAATGATGATATGTTTATGAGCCCCATTCTATTCCATGGGTTAATTGTGATTAAATGTATATGGAATCCATTTCATTTAAGGGTTTTTATATGATGGATATTTTATAATCTTCTGGCACACATATGTATTATTTTTCTTTTTTGGTGACAAGGACATATATCTTAATCTAATGGATTGGTTACATATTGATATCTCATGGGATAAATATTACTTCAAGGGGGAGGTAACCCATTTTAGTAAGGGAGTTTTTCCACTAGGATTGTCTTAACAGTGATCTCGGACTACATTGATGGTTTGGTGGGTAAAACTAATCAACTTTGATAGCCTTTGAAATTATCCATCACTAATAAGGATATTAATTTATCTACCTATGTGTATTCCAAAAATAAATGTCTTATGCTTATGTTAGATTTTATGGTTCATGGTATTTGATTCCTTAATATTCATCTCTTATGAACTATGTTATTAATTACATGGATTCATATTATGATCATTTCTATACCAGGAATGGTTTTCAAATGATAATATTTTGTTCCTATACCCATATTCCCAATTTATTATTTTGTGATCATTATTATCTACCTTATTAACCCTTACTGAGTGTAATGAATCAGAAATGTTAAGTAATATTTATTTCCGAAATAAATTTTCATTACATAATATATAATATTATACATATACAAAATAATGAGAACCCATAAAAATTTTATATCTTTAACAATCATCCTTGTATTAGTCATCTATGAAACCAATTAAAATTCCAAACATTACAACTTGACATCAAATATAAAATGGAATATCTATAATGGGAATGTTTGGATCACCCCAATCTACTATAATCATCACCCCTATAAAAAATTTACAGGAATAAAAAATAATATTAGTAAACCAATCAAAATATTATGAAAATAAAAATACAACCTTAATATAAATTATAGTGATATTTTAGTGAAATAATGAAGTGGTATTTATAGGGTAAAAAGGGAAATGTGATCATTGGGAATCGACCATTATTTGACCATTGGTCAAATATGATGGTTGGTCAACAAGATTTTTTTGCCAATATGACTGTTGGAAACTATATGTTTGGTTGATAATTTTATCATTATAATTTGTGTTTATAAGTTGTAAAGACAATTGATAATTCATACAGAAAGAGGAATCGATGGCCTCAACCAGTATAGTCGTGTTTTTTAATCCAATTTTTCAGAAAATAAGAGGGATTTATTTTTCCTAGGGTATTCCCTTGAGCAAAATCAAGATGAGAATCAAAAAGTGAGTATTTAATGAAATTGCCAATGGTAAATGTTCATGTTAGTGGACAATACCACTCGTTCAATGTTAGTCATGCCACCTCATGAAACTTCCACCATCACAATCCTAACCCTAGGGTGTATAAGGGTGTAAAATGGGATTATGTGTCGAGAACATAATTACATAATTTGTAATTTCATTCTTGTAAATAAATTTATTAATTCATAAATTCCACTTATTAATTTTTTATCTTAATAAAATATATTTTTAATTGAGATGAATTTGATAACTTGATTTTTGGATGCAAATAAAACATAATTCTATTTATTTAGAATATATATACACTTTTATAATAACCTTAGGTATTCTGAATAATATTTTTTTAATAAAATATATTTTTAAACATAATTATCCAAATATAAATGATAAAATATATTTATATTGGTCAAGGAAAATTTTTGTAGGTGTCATAAATTTGACTATACCTAAAAATATTTACTTTTAAATAAATAAGGATTTTAATATTTAAAAGTTAAAAATTATCATATTTAGAGAATTATTCAAGAAAAATTATCATATTTAGAGAATTATTCAAGAAAAATTATCATTACATTTCAAATAAAAATGTATAAATTAATTTAGGATTATTTTATGATAATTTTCTGAAAGAATTTATTTTTTCATGACTTATAAAAAAATACAGTTTTCTGTTCTCTAGAAATTTTATGACTTAAAATTTAAATCATAATGATGTAATAATAGATTAAAAAATACCATGACCTATATAATATTATTTTATTTATATTATGTATTTTAATATAATCTAATCAATTTCTAAAACTATAGGTGACTTTCCAATGTCCAAAAAGAAAAAATTTATTTTTAAAATCAATATATTGTTAAATCATTACTTTTCCATGCCAAAATAAGTATTAAAGAATGGTGTTATATTATGGTGATTTAAAATGTCATAAAATGTGAACCATATGTCCAAAAAAATATCTACAAACATGTTTAATCAAATGTTTTTTCATTTTTTGTAACCTAGATTTCAAAAACCTATATTTGGAAAATATTAAATAATTCCTCCGCTTTTAATTTAAATACCCACCCATATATCCATTTCCATTAACTCCGAATATATAATCCATGAATTCATGGTGGGTTTTCCACCCATTTATTCCCTCCAAGGTGTCCTCAATACCCCATGGTTTCATCCTCATGTTTTAGGAACAACACATCAAGGTAAGGGAAATATCCACTTCCCTTTTCCAATCAAGTTTCCATTTATGGTGGTATGTCTTATAATTTCCAAACTATGTTATTTTTTACACTTTATATAATCCAATTACTGTAATAATATTATTTTATCAATTTTATACCATTGTCACATCTCATTTTACCATTTTATAAAACTATTTTTTATACCTGTTATGCTGCAAAATTTACTTCTCAAATTTCACTCTTTTACATGATAAACTATATTATTCTTATAATTTTTTTCAAAAAAAACCACTTTATTTTTAAATATGTATTAAACTATATTTCAAAAAATAACTTCTTTAAATGGTTATTTACAAATATGAAACTCAAATTTCCATTTGTGGGTTAAAAATTATGTGATGATCATGTCTTAAAGCTCTTTTATATGTCACAATTATTATAAGAAACATGTTATTTATCTTCTATGGGTTACTAGTGAGATGATTTATTATGATCCATGTGTCTCACATGAAATTAAAACATGTTAATGGTGTGATTTTATATCACTATAATACATTGATTAATTAATTTAGTCTCTATATATGACATGGTTTACAATGCCTTTGTAAATAACCTTGGAAATTTTTATTTATGAAACCTTGGTGATAAAACATGATGATATTCTTATTAATGTATCATTTAAATATTTTAGTCCTTTTTACATGTTATTATTTATGTAAATATTATCTTTATATTTATCTTGCTCACTTATTATTGGTATGCCTCATGTACTCTTTGATATGTTCCATGATCATATATTATATCTCTATTTCATATTAACTTACAAGACTTCATGATCACCCATTTTCTTTGATCTATTTCATAATGATATGTCATGTAATAAATGTAACTTAGGGTAAACCCATGAAGGTGTCTTCGACTAGACTGAATATTTTTTTTATGTTTTCTCGTATTATGTTACTTATATCCAAGAAACTAAATGTTAAAATATCCTTTATTTCAACCATGTAATGAAAAGTTTTATAATAAAAATTCTATATGAAATAGTTTGATTCAATGTATGGTTTAGTTATTTGTGTAAATCGGGATTCTATAACTATAGGAAGAACCCTAGGGAAATGTTTCGACATAGGTAAATATCATTTAATATTGTTATGTGTTATTTATGTAGTTACTAGAAAAATGCATCCATATCTGGAAAATAAAAGTGGATGTGGTTCTATCATAGATGTACCTAGGGGTAACGCACAAAACTACTACATTGATCTAGACTCGAATGGGAACTAGTTCTCAACAATAGACCTTTCTGCACAACGTTTTTTACACTCCTAGATAATATATTTGGTTAATCAAAAGCTTTTTATGAACCATTATAAAAAATATATATAAAATTTAATTGTTATTGAAAGTGGTTAATACCATATTTAATCATTATTTTTTAAGAAATAAAATCATTTTAGAATTAAAATATTTATAAATGTAAAAATTTTATAACTACATTTTCATTCTTTTTGAAAAAATCATGGGAAATATGGGGAATTTTTTAAATCATGAGTGTGATTGATGATGCCCAGATGAAATTCTGATGAAACCTAGAATAGAAAAATTCTTGAGGATCATGAATCAACTATCATTAGTTATGAAAAATAAGTTAAATTAATTTAAGAGATTAGATTCTCCTCGAAGGGGGAAAGTTCTATTTATTATTTTACACATCAAAACCCAGCTTCCTTTAGTGGATCTATTGACCCATTGATTTAAAAAAAAGAATAATCTCTATTAAAAAGATATTTTTGTACTCTACTGTTCGAAGTAATAGAAAATCACCATAGCATTAAACTACTTAAAATAATAAGCTTATCAGTGGTGGACACTAATTAAAAACATGAATCCAAGAAGAGAGACTGTTTCTATGGGGTAGAAACTATTTAATAGAATATTTTTAAATAAATATTTTCCTCTTTTGAGGAAAAATGGATAATGAATTATTATATCTCAAGCATAAGGAAAATGAATCATTGGATTCCATGAGATGAAATTTTCCTGACTTTTTTAATACCCCTTAATATTTTTTATAGATCTTATAATAAATGTTGATAGATTCATTGGTGTACTGAGACCCCGTATATAGAGGAATCCATCAAATTGAGATTATGAAATTTATGAAGAGATAGTGAGGAGTTCTATGAAGTTTGAATTGGTGTTTGGAGATATTCAGTGGTCACATTGATCAAATGAAACAAAAATTAATTACAGATAAAATCAGGTAAGAACATTGAATATGAAATAGAAGGAAAGAAAGTTAAACATACCATGTGCAAAAAATGTGAGAATAAGAATTCCTATAACTAATTACATGGGAGTATAAAGTTCTAAAAGTTTAGAAGAAACTATCATGGGGAAGTGAAGAATCAAATTCTCACACATATACAAATGAAATATGGTGTAGGCCTAGCCATATTTTCAATTCTTCAAGTGTGGACAAGTTGGTCACTTTTCCATTGAAATTTAAAAAAATGCTAATGGAGGGAAATTACCATAATGTCAATCATAGGATAATAGAGAGAGGTTGAACATTTACTATCAGGATGACTGAAGTAGAGGCTCATAATGATATGGTGGTGGGTACACTCGTTGTTCTCTTAGAGATAGCAAGTAATTTGTTTGATTTCGGTTCTAATCATTCCTTTATTTCATCCATGATTTCAAAGAATATAAAATCAATACCAAAACTGATGTAAATATATCTATTAGATAAGAATCCTAATGGAATTATCCTAGAATCAAAATTTTTTAGAAACATTGGAATTAACATTTTAGAGTACAATTTCATTTCAAATATATTAGTCATTCCTAGGGTGGAAATCAACACTCTACTAGTGATGGAATGGATATTAATGAATAATGCTACGATCAACTATATAAACATAGATATTTTAATAATATTGAATGAACAAACTATATTAATTTTCAAAGGAGATATATCCCTAAAAAATTTGTTTCCATTAGAACCTACTATATACAACTTTATGGTGATGACCTGTGAAGAGGGAGAATAAAATGAAAGTGTAAAGATATAGAATGTCCTCATCATTTAGGACTACATTGAAATATTTATGAAATAGTAACATGAACCTCCCATTGAATTACAGGTAGATTTATACATCATACTCATACCTAGATCAAGGTAGATATCAAAGACCCCATATATAATGGAAAATTTGAAGTTATCGAAATTAAATAAATAACTTCAAGACCTTTTTGATAAGGGGTTTATCAGGTCAATTGGTTCTCCTTTTGGAGAAGTTATTCTCTTTGTAAAGAATAAGTATGGATCAATATGTCTATGTTTTAAAAATAGAAAACTTGATGAGATCGTAGTGAAGAACATGTAACCACTCCCAAGGATTGATGATTTGTTTGAACAGCATTGTGGCGCTCAATTCTCTTCCACAATTGAACTCTGATCAAGATTTCATCAATTGTCGGTGAAGAAAGAAGATATTGCAAAGGATTAATTCTAAACAAGATATGGGAATTATCAGTTTGTTATTATTTCATTCATATTCAGTAATTCTCCTTTTATATTTATGTATTTGATGAATAAAGGCTTAAAGGACTTCCATTATAAATTCGTGGTACATTTCATTGATTATATTATGATATAATATAAAACATTTGAGAAGCATTAAGACCATATAAGGTTTTTTCAGACCCATCCCATTGGGTCCCGTGCTGGGACTCCCTAATACCACCTCCAATAGGATTGGGGTTAGAGACTAGAATTGAATAGTCATGTCACTGACATGGTATGCCTTATCCTAAGAACATGTACACACACACATCTCCAAGCCTAGTCGGTGCTTAAATATAAAATAACATTGAAAAATCATCCATGAATACTTCTAATACATTATCTAAAGTATGATAGGATGTAAATGAATGTAAATAAGGCCAAATACATGCCCACCAGAAAAATATAACACAAGTCCAACCTGAATGTAAGTACTGGGGACTTCTGTCAAAATACACAAGAGCATACCTCAGTCAGTCTAGTATCACTTAGTATTCTCTCGTTCTGGTCCATCATGGACACTATTAAAAATATGATGGTCTGCACAAGAAAAGACACATGTAGCAAAATCACATGCAGGGGTGTGTAAAAAAATACATATTAGGGACACCCCAAAACATACAAAAAAATAAATATTTTCAGTTATACACAAGTATATGTCTAAAACACATATATGAAAAATATCTATATATACTCAAAAATGACACAGAGTCTAGAGGTAAGCCATAACCATAGTATACTGTCATAGGATTCCTACTTGAATATTCTACAAAGAACTCATATGAGAGAACACACTCCAGATTCTTATAGCAATAATGACATCCATATAAGCGATAATGCTCAGCTGGTTTTCCTATTAGAAAGTAAACGCTGATAGTCTAAAGAGAAAATGATATATAGATGAGAACCACTAACAATGCGTTGTATAAATACCAAAAAACCCAGTCTAAATTATCATTCAATTTTGAGGATCAATGCTCATGTACTATTGGTCATAATGATACCAAGAACTCCACTTAGGGAAAAAATATGAATAATGGATTTCTCTTAAGGTCTCACAGAGGGATTCCCAGTAATTTATCCAATATGTCTTTCTAAATGGAACGTTTTCCTAGTAGTACATGGTGTGTAGGTAGTCTGTGTACTCTCCCCATGTGTTAGTACATGTCTCATCCCATGTACCCATCTCCATGTACCAATACATGTTTTGTCTCCTAGGATAGTTCACACACCTTGTGATTGGGTCACATGTCCTTTGATCATTAGCTCCTCCAAGAAACCCATTCCATTGCACGAGGGGGGGGGGGGGCACACACCATGTAATACTAGATTCCATGTTGTGTGGTTAACGATTTTCTAGAATCACATATTCTTCCTCCACATGCCTTCTCTAATTCTCCCACTTCTAATATAGTCATTCCATAACAGAAAACTCAATAAAATGTATTATCTATGTCTTTCCATTAATAAACATCAGGTTCCAACCGTCAAATATTATAGGAAAATGGATCTAAGTGTCATTTATTATTGTGCACTGATGAAAGTCGAAGAATGTGAAATTGGGTATCCACCATTGTCTGGATCATTTCCTATCCCATCATTACACCACCATCATGTCATTCGGATCCTAGATCTATGATATTACATCATTCTACTAAGAAGTATGTGTGAAACGGTTGATTGATCGGGATATGTTGAACTGTGTTCAAAAAAAGAATGTCCACGATGAACAAAGAATAAGGGGAAAATAATCACAAGAATAAATGAAAGTAACAAACCTAAATCAATTCTTGCATTGATCACATTTCATTTATGAGATAATAAAAAAATAAATCATCATTTAAAAGTAAAACTCACAATATCACTATATAATAAAACCATCTGGAAAATATGCACGGTCCACAAATAAATCCTTTTGTCGACTAACCCCTGTTCACTAAAGGAATCAAGAACATGGATTAAGAATAAATCAAAAACATTCCCTACATAGATTTGGATAAAAAAATTGAAGAAGAATGGTGTCGTGTCATTATCATTGGTGAGATCCTTTGATTTCATTGTGTATCAATCATCAGTCCACAATCTAGTCATCATTCAGCAAGGGGCTCTCCTCCAACTACCCCAATGGATCACATCAAATCATAGAGTTATGAGGCTAACCGTAAAATTATGCCATAAGTTAATATTTAAGATGAAAAAATTAGATTGTTTCATCGCAACATCAACTTAACAAATAAATAAATTTAACCAATTATTTTATTTATTTTATGAATGTGATATATTTTATACAAATGACCCATGCCAAAAAAGGTTAAGTCAGGATTATGGTAAAACCCACATTATGAACTCAATGGTGCCATAAAATTTAATATCCAATCACTATTTTAGAGGTTATTCAATGTTTTTTGGAAAACTGCATATACGTGCTCCATTTAATATATTTAATATATTGTAAACATTTATTCTAGACACATAGTTCCTCGAAATCGCACGATACCTCGTCAGTCGGTCTCGAAAATAATTATTATAATATCTAGAAATAATAATGGAAATTTTGAGTTATTAAATTCATCACACCTTGGGTAATTACTTCCCTAAAATCTGAAAAAAGGGGCAACACAAAGAGAAGTCGGTACTGAGGACAAATTTGATCCTCCTACTCCCATGTGAACTACTCGTGATTCATTTGTTGCCACCATATACGAACTAAAGGAATAGATCACCTATGAAGAATACTCTCCTAAATATCCTTAATATGAACCTGGAACTCAGCTATGGTTTCTTCATCCTCGATGTCCATCTCACCATAGTCGATAACATGCAATGGGTCATGCATGTACCTCCCCAAATACAATATGTGGTGGAATTTCATTTCCCGATTTAACTGAAGATGTTGAGATAAGGGGAACACCACCTCAACAACTCTACAAATTATATGGAAATATACAATTAACATTGGAGATAGATTCGTTCCCTAGACAAATATACATAATCCACAATGAGTTGAAACCCATAGGAACAAATGGTCTCCGTTCTTAAACTCCAAAGGCCTTTTTCATCTGTCAGAATAATAATTTTTACGAATCCCGGTAGTCTTCATATACTCCTAGATGACTTAATACTTATTGATAGTTTCTCTCACCAACTCTGGTCCCATGAGTACTGACTTTCATGGATCATTCATGAAAATTTGTGACCTATGGGGTCTCGCATACAAATCATTGAATGATGTCATACCAATGGTGGAATGGTAGTTATTATTATATGTAAACTCCAACAGTACTATATTATACTCCCAGATATTGCTAATTTACAACATGGAAGTTCATATCATTTCCTTTATCACTTGAATGGTCTGATCAATCTTTCTATCAGTTTGGGGGTGGAACTCTATGTTCAAGTGAAATTGAGTCCCAAAATCCTAATGAAATCCCCATCACAATCATGATGTGAAGTGATTGTCACAGTAAAAAATGATCATTGATTGAACTCCATCGATTTGGACTATCTCATACATGTATATGTGTCTCAATCACTCTACTAAACCCTTCCCTTTAATATCTAAGAATTGGTCCGACATGGTGAGTCATTCTACAATAACTGAAATGGAATGTCTCCCATAGAATATGTGGTAAGCCCTTCAAAATGACCATGGATATCTAATACCAGTTACACTATGGAACCTCAAGGGGTTTAGAAAAACCCCACTATAATCAAGTACTCAGCCTTCACTTGCTAACATGTTACGCAAAGAGAGACAAACTATAAAACATTCTTTTTCATCCTCAACCACTAATACAAATGTTTTAGGACTTTGTACATCTTTTACCAATTTGGATGTACCACTAAAGGATTTGTATAAAACTCTTTAGGAACTAACTAATGAAGCAACACTGGTACCATCATTCATCCTTTGAAAATAATAAAATGCTCCCCACATTTAGAAAATCCATCCGGATCACATATAGTGGATATCTGAGTATGTAGGTTCTCACAGTTGATATCCCATAGTTGTGCCTCCCTGGCTGGCTGCAAGAGAGGAGGGGTAAAATTCATTGACTAGATGAAAGATGATCCATCTCCATAAATAAAGGATATCTATAATGAGGGAAACTACTCGGATTCCCCATTCAAAAATTGAGAACAAGATCTCCTATTGAGATCATCTGTGTAGCACCCCCAGTTTCAAGTTAGTAACCCTTTATTTATTCATTTCAAGTATATAAAGTGTTCGGGTGAACTTTTTAGAGGATTTGAATGAATTTTGTAATTTTTATGGGATTTCAAAAGGGTTCAGGATTGGTGCATAGTTTCTAAAATTATGAAATAGATTTAAGAAACTGTTCACAATGAGAAAATGGTTAAGGGGATGTCACATGGGCAGACACATAGTTTTCCAAAAATGTTCGGTTTCCAAGGAGAAACCATACATCTTGGGATAGTAGGATGTCTCACGGTTAGTGCTTGGTTTTCTAACCATTTCATCCAACCATGTTGGGTCCCCATGAGTTTTCTATTGGTGCATAGTTAGTTCACTATTTTCCTAACTGTACGAATAATAATTCAAGGTTTAAAAACAATATCCATACAATGTAGATCTAGGTCGAGGTCAATATTTGACCCCTTAGATTTTCCCAAACCAACCCAAACTTGACATTTCTCCCTCAATAAGGCTAGGGAACCCTTCTCTATCAATTTGGAAGTGATCATGAGGCATTTAATTCTGTTTTGAATCCTAGATATTATTTTAAGTCGTCTTATATGGTGTTTTTTCTTCGTTTCTCCTAGATATAATTCTCCCACTCTCTATCTTTCATTGATATACTTCCTTTCCGGATATATATATAAGGTATTTAATGAAAAATATAATTATATTAGGATTTTTTTATATTATGGGAGGATATATAAGGTGGGTCTTTTGAGATTCAACCTGTTTTCATGGATTTTTTTCAAGTCATTCTTCATTTTCACCAAAACACCCAAGGTAGGTAGTTCACTCCAAACTCCACTATTTTGAACATGAAATATTGATTTCAAATTTATATTTTTTGTGAAATTTATTGTGAAATCATTCTGCAATGATTGTTTCAAACATTCATTGGTGACTTTTTGTGGTATTGTGCAATATTGGGTGTATTTAACTAAAGTGAGTTTTGTAACATGATTTTAAAATGATGATTTTAAAATGGTGATTTTTTATGGAAGCATTGAAAATGGTTTTCAAAAAAATTTGAGTTTTAGAGAAATGGTTTTTTGTAAAATTTGTTTTTTGGAAAATTGGTTTTCAATAAAAGGTCGGTTTATTAAATTGGGTTGTGGTTATGGTTTTCAATAAATGTGTAGTTTATTTAAATGATTTAATTTTTTTGAAATGTTTTTATTATATTTTTATATGGATTCAATGGATAAGAATGTGTGGAATTGAGGGATATTGTTCGTGAAGTACCACAATCAAAGGGTATGGGTTATGGATTTTTAGTTACACTACAATGGTAAAACCAAACGTGTGTGTGGGTGTGTATGTGACTATAGTTATGTGAATTGTAATGGGTAATTATAATTAAATTCATTAATTGGTTAGATTAAAATGTTTCGTTTCCTTCTCTAGAATGTTTTTGAGAAAATTGATTTGGCATGGAATTATTGGGCTTTAAAATAAATTGTTGAACTATTTCAAATTATTATATATTAATTTTTTATATAAATGTTCTAACTTGTTCTATCCTAGTGGAATGAGTATGTATGTCTTTTGGGAAAACCTATTATGTTTTGGTACTCACCCCTACTTTGTAACGTTGGTGCTTTTTCTAAAATCTTTTACCAAGACACGTGCAGGGGTAAAGTATCATATTTCTCAAGTGGTTCTTAGTGATAATTGGGATGTTTTGCAGAGTTGTACTGTGGAGCATGTTAGAGATTTTTATTTCTATTTTTGAGTCTTTGGGTTTTGTTGGATATGTCTTATGCTGTTTATTTAGATGTTTTTAGCCTTTTTAACAACCCAAAATTTTATTTATGGAAATCCCTTTCTTATAATTATGTCATATAGTATAATCTCAAAAAAGAACTCACATTAATAAAACAATAGAAAAATTATAATTGAATAATTAATGAAATAATATGTATTTCTTGAAGTTAAGAAACATATACCGATGAAATGGTAACTTGACAATTGAATAGTAATGTGACCCATATAAACTTTTACCTGAAAAATTGAATAGAAACCTCACCAGTGAAAGTATAAATAAAATTTATGCATCTTATAAGTGACAATATGATGTAATTATATCATATCACAAGTAAACAAATATTTGAAAAATTCTTAATTAAGTGTTGGTAGTTTTTTGTAAGTAATAAATATTTAATTATAATTTTATGATTAATTTAATAATTTTAAAATAAAATTTATTTTCATAAAACATATTCATAGATTAATATTTTATTTTCAAATGATTATGAGATAATTTTATGAGATCATAATTAATTTTTCAATGTGTTTCAAAATCATTTATAATTTCAAAATTTGTATTTTCCTAGAAAATGATGATTTTAATTAAAAAAATAAATTTATCATATTTAGAATACTAAAATCATATAATTGGGTTCTATATTTAATTCTAAAAATTGATATATGGTAAAGGTGATTTTTTGGGATTTTTCTAAAATACTTGAATTTTTTTAATAGTAAAATGCGATAATTTACGATAAATGATAAATACATGAATTATAGAGTGAGATTATTTATGGTTGATATAAGCCCAAAATATCAAAATATAATTCAATATTTAAATATATTTAGTTATAATTATCAAAATATTCAAACTATTCATCCAGAAATGGTAAACTGATGAATTAAATAATGATAAAACCCCCCTCTCCTCCATTATTAAAACTACACCTCACCACCTCCTCTCCTCACACCTTCCAAGCATTGAACATTGACCAAATATTGAGCAACACTCTTACCAAACACCAAGACCATGTCCATGATCTCTTTTTTTCATAAAAATACCACAACCTTTTCTTTAATGTGTTTCTCATGATTGATAAATTCAGGAGGAAAATTCCCTTTTCTTTTCTTTTAATTTCTATTCAAGTTCATATCTTTTTGTAATCTCTCCACGCCTCCCCTGATAAAAATTGAATTATAACAACCTTAAAGTATATATACTTTAATTTTATTATTATAAAGGAATAATCCATCATCAAAACCCTTCTCCCCACCCTTTTATTCTAAAAATGGGATCGTTGTACGTGAGGTGTTAAATTATTTCCAATGTGGACAATAAGTTTTCATTTTCCATTATCTCCATAAAATCTGGTATTGAAACCATTATTATGTTAGAAAGTAATTTAAAAATTTATTTCTTTAACCCTTTTTATGTTATAGATCTAAAATATATACATAATACAAAATTATAAAACAAAATGTGTTCGTTGTGATTGAAAACCCGCTAAAATTAATATCAATGAATTTCATTAACATGTTATCTAATGATTCAAACTCATATATGAAAATTAATAATAATTAGGACTAATTACAATTATTTTATTCACTAATAATATATAATTTCAATTAAAGATAATTATACCCATTCTACAAGAAATTCCATACTAATATACAATTGAACCGATCAGGAAAACTAAGAAGTGAACACTCCTGATTGATGAAGTTGAACACTATAACTCCTAAAAAATCCATAATTGAACATAATAAAATTATTCTAAATAAATTACCTATAGAAAAGTTTTTTTAATTATTAATTAAATAATAAAATTTTATTATTCCTCACATTAAGGTCAAGTGCAGTACTATTTCAGACATAAGGTTAGGGATTCTACCTAAAACTCCATTTATCATTCAGGTTACTCTTTCTATCTATTTAGACCAATTTAATGCTTCATTATTTTTATATACATATTAAAAATCTTGTTTGTATATTCGAAAATCATATATGTATATCATATCATTCCTCTTTGATGTTTAAATACATGTTTTAAAAAGTATCCCCTCTGAATTTTTCTTGATAAGTATGCCTGATTCAAGGGAACTTCCCTATTTCGTACCCATTTTCAAGTGAACTCCACAATCTGTTTTAAGCCACCATTAATTTTTAAAAGATAAATAATTTATCATTAAAATCTATATTATTTCATTGTAGGTTTTATAAAAAATATTAATCATTTTCCTTTTTAAAATAATCATTAATTATTTCCTTAAACTGCACTAAACTATTTTATTTCTAAATTTTCTTAAACACAATTTTTTACATATATTCACTTTAGATTGACATCACTTATCCTGATATGTTCCTATTATCCCTTATGAATTTCCATGTATGGTTTAAATCATTTCATTCATGGAGACAATTATGATATCCTCTTAGGTTATTCTTTATGACATTAATATGATACTGAATTCATAACATGGGTAACCCTTATATTTTTGTTTGATTCCTAAAGTATGATTCTTCATGTGGAACACATACTCATGAACATGTTATGATGGGTGCTCCCAGGTATCTCTTTAATGAATTGGGTAATTATAGTCTCATGATATGTCATGTTCAATGATCTTGGTGGTTAGCCTTGACTCATACTTAATTCTTGTAGTAATGTGTTGAAAAATTTCTATGATACAATGTTTATATGATGCCACATTATACATGTTATGAATATTTATATTTATTCTTGTTGCATGTTTTTTTATTTCTTCATGATATACTTTCCAAACCATGTGCTATGCTTTATTCATATTTTTTACTCCCTTACTGATCTTTTTACCTCATCCCTTTGTTCTTGTATTCCCTAGGGGTATCCTATACCGATGTAATGTCTCAATTGAAGTTATGATCTCCTTATGAATATTAAATAAAATTTGTTTTATTTTTGTTTCATTTTGATTAATTATGTATCTAATCTTTTTAAGACATTATACATTACAATACATGGTTTGTATGTAATGGTTAAGTATGTGTAAAATCATGTTATAATATGTGTGAAGGGAAATGGTTACTATATTTGGAATCAGATAAATGTCTATTTATTTTTGGAGATTATGAATACTGCACTTTAGTACGAACCATAGGGATAAGACTAATTAAGAGAAAACATTTGTAAATTTTGGTTAGTATAAAGTGGTTTGTCAAGAAAATACATCCATGTATTGATACTACAAGTGGTAGTGGTTCTGGAATAGACATACATAGAAGTAACAAGTCAAAAAAGGAATTATGGGCCTGACATGGGGTAACCTGGTAGACAACAATGGGCCACACAATGCTCCTAGTTTTGAAACTCATTGGGATATGATTTGGTAAATTAATAAGCTCATTACAAACCATTATTAAGGTAAAAATCACATAAGAATAAATTCCATACAATAGATCATGGATTACATTAATTGAAATCAAGGGAATCAAAATTTATGATATAATTTTCCCTTAAAAATTTATACTTTTATATTCAATGTTTCCTTTTATTATAATAATTAGTTAAGTATTAAATCCCTATAATAGTACTTTCTTTTTCTTGGATAATGGATGTAAATTTAATAACTCATTCAAAAAATCAATGTGATAGGAAAAGTGATGATTTCCCTAATTGTATGACAAATATGATGGGAACAGGTGCTTAGAACTTCATTAAAGTAATAGATCAACTTTCTCAAGTTATAAATAATAATATAGATCAAATGGAACACCCTCCTTCTCCTATTAGAGTGAAAATTTCAGTCTAATACTTTATGCATCAAAGCCCTCTCATGTTTAGTGGATCATAAGGTCCCCTCTTCATGGATCAGCAGATTAACTCCATATAAAAGATATTATGTGTCCTTATGTTCTTGGAAGATGAGAAAGATATGGTTTTGTTACATCATTTTTATGGGGAAGCAAGTTAGTGGTGGAAACTGATCTAAAACACAAAGTCCAAGGGGGAAAATTGATCCCATAGACTAGGAGGAATTAAAGAAAAGGGTTTCAATAAATATTTTCCATGAACCCTCCATCTCAAGATGGAAATAGAGTTCCTCATACTTAATAAAAAGGAAGAGGATTATGCCGGGTCATGTGCAGCAAACATTACAAGGCTAGAAAGATATGCCTTCATCTTTTTCATGAACACAAAAATAATGATGGATTTCTTATTTGGTGGAATAGATACAACTTTAAAAAATGGGTTGGTGATTAAAGACATTGATATCTATAAAGATATTATATATTGTGCCCTTACAGATGAAATAGAGATCAGAGACTCTCAGTGGTCTCATGGGGCTAATGAAAAAAATTTAAAAATTGATTCTATTATAGGTTGATTAGTAGAGAAATCCCAAGATAGAAATAAAACCCAATATACTACATGTCAAAATTATGGGAAGAAGCATCCTTTGAACTATTTAAAGGGAACTAGGAAATTCATCAAATGTGGAAGAATGGGGAATATGGATAATAAATGGTGAAGGTATATGAAGAGTACCACTAATGTGGAAGAATAAGGGAAGGTTCATATAAACAATCAACATGTAGTTCATTGTTTCAAATAAATGAACATGGTCATTATGTGAACTATTTCCCAAAACAAAGGGTTGTTGGAGGAAATCAACAACAACCTCTAGAAAACAAGGAAGGGAATATGATATCACTAGTAATAAAGTGGATCCAGAAAATTATGTGGTGATAGGTACACTGATTATTCATTCATGAATAGTGAATTTATTATTTGATTTTTATAAACACATTATTTCATATATCAAAACTTTAGATGAACCATTCAATCACCCCTCAAAATATTGAGTTTGTGTTTAATATGAGAATAGAAAATGGGGAAATTACTGTATCCATATTTTATAACTCCTACCTGGTGAATGTTTATGGGATGAACCATCAAGAAACTATTTTCATACACCCAATAGTATATTTTTATTCTATTTTAGACATGTATTGGATATCATTATACAAATCCAACAACAACTATCAGAGAAGGGAGATTACTCTTCATATCCCAATGCACCCTCCAATTGTATAAAAGTGTAAGGAGGGGGATGAATATCCCTAAATTTTTTTTCCTCAGTGTGTATACTAATACCTTATGAGAAATAATATATAAAAAAATGATTGAGAAAAATGAGAGAATCAAACTTGAAGACATGTCCATTATGATTGAATATACAAATGTGTTCCCTGAAGAGTTATCTAGTCTTCCTCTTAATTGATAGGATGAGTTCTCAATTAAACATATTCTTGGATATCTTCCTATATAAAAGACACCTTATGTAATGTACACTTTTTATTTAGAAGAGATTATGGAACAATTAAAGGAGAATTTGGAAAAGAGTTTTTTACACCCAAGTGCTTCACTTTTGGGTGCACCAATCTACTTTGTAAAGAAAAATGATTGATCAATGCGTCTCTAAATTGATTATCATGATCTCCACAAAATCACAGAAAATAACAAGTATCCCCTACCACAGATCGATGACTTGTCCAATTAGCTATGTAGGGTTAGTAATTTCTCTAAGGTGGAGCTTTGATCAGGATATAACCAATTAATGGTGTGTAAGGAAGATATTCCCAATACCACATTTCGAATGAGGTATGGACACTATGACTTCATAATGATTACCTTTGGAATCTCTAATGATCTATCAATTTTTTTTGAATTTAATGAATATAGTCTTTAGATATTCCCTTGACAAATTTCGGGTAGTCTTTGTTATATTATTCAAATATACTCCAATAGAAAAAAGGATCATGAGGAGAATTTAAATATTGTGCTGAAATCATTGTGAAGGGAGAAACCTTATTGAAAATAATTTAAATGTGAGTTCATGATGATGGATGTATCATTCTTAGGGAAAGTTATAACTATAAAGGAAATATATGTGGACCCTTACAAGACAAATGTAATCATATAGTGGCCTAGGAAAACATATGTAACAGAGATCCATAGTTTCCTTGGTCTAGTAAGGTATTATTTTAAATTTTTGAAGAACTTATCATGATTTTAAAACCCATTGACCATGAATTCTAAGAAGGGATTGAAGTTTTTCTGGATGATTGAATATGAATACTTCTTCAAAGAGATAAAAAAATAGGTTTATCACTGCACCAGTGATCACACTACCAATAATTGAGGAACTATTTGTGGTATACATTGATTCTTTCAAAAATTGAATAGGACTTGTACTGATGTAAAATGATAAAGTGATATCCTATTCCTCATGTCAGTTGAAATTAAATGAGAAAAACTATCATTAACGTGATATGGATTTAGTAGTTGTCATCTTTGCATTGAAAATGTGGTGGAATTATCTCTATGGGGAGAAGTGTGTTATATATACACATCAGAAGAGTCTAAAATATATATTCACATAGAAGGATATTAATATAATATAGTGATGATGGTTAGAGATCATCTAGGATTATGATAGCTCGATCCATTACCATCCTGGAAGGGAAAATATTTTGGATGTTGATCTATGTAGCAAGGATCTTGTGTATTTATTAATGATGATAATTAAGAACGATCAAATATTCTTATATTTACCATGGATATACATGGTAATAATTAAGTAAGTAACATTATCAGTATAGATACCCAACCATATCTTACATTACTATTACATCATATTAAAGATAAACAACATAATAGTATTACACATAGAGGATCCAGAAGTTTAGTGTCATGGGAAAACTAGGACTATACATAACAATTACAACATTAAGCATAATCATTTATTTAATTCCTTCTTCTCCAGATTATCATGGACACTTGACCTCTCCTTAGTACATGTAAACACCTGAGGATATACATCAAAGAATCATGAACATGAGAGGAAGCATTAACAAGAGACTTGAAATGTGTCAATGTATAAAACTTAAACATCATGTATTAGTGGTTAATAACCACACATACTTTTGAAAAAACCTAGATTCTTTTTCACGCATTATTTGACATTAACTCATGAGATTCATCACTTTACCCAATGTATTGTAGTGCTGTATAATTCCTAGAGCACCCGTCACATCCTTACATTATCATTTATCATGCATGCCATAATGAACATGAGAGGAAGCATTAACAAGAGACTTGTAATGGGTGAGCATGACCATAACATAGGCAAAGGATCATGAACATGAGAGGAAGCATTAACAAGAGACTTGAAATGTGTCAATGTATAAAACTTAAACATCATGTATTAGTGGTTAATAACCACACATACTTTTGAAAAAACCTAGATTCTTTTTCACGCATTATTTGACTTTAACTCATGAGATTCATCACTTTACCCAATGTATTGTAGTGCTGTATAATTCCTGGAGCACCCGTCACATCCTTACATTATCATTTATCATGCATGCCATAATGAACATATAAGCAAAATCAACATAAATAACCCATGAAAATTAATGGGTTTCCTATAATAATAACACATTTGTAAACATTGGGTTCCCAAAACAGTGGTGGAATAACATACAAGTTACATGAACCGTCAACCTTAAATGATAAGTAAATGGTGTGTTCTTAAAAGAAGAGTTCTTTTGGAAAAACATTTGTTTGAAATAAACACCAATGAAAAACATGAATATCCTAGAAAACGTATGAAAATTATTAAAAAATTATTTTTAGAGAGTAACCATATCAAAAAAGAAGTGAAAGTGGGGGAACCTGATGGATGAAATTTGGGTTCGAGAATTTCCCCTTACCTTATATCTGAATGCTTCATTCTCTTTAATGTCCTATATAACCACATTAAATTCATTAATTAACAATTAAAATACCTTTTGAACATGTAAATGGTTAATTATGGTTTATTTAAGTTATCTTATTTGCAACTGGATGCGTTAAAGAGTTTAAAAACATTGTTGGGGAATGTTCATTTTTATGGTTTTCTTGAGCCGTTCACATGATTTCTTAAATTGAAGTTCAGGTAGAACATGGGTACACATAACAAACTGATATTACATTTTATTAATTATATTACAAGAGTTTAAATGATCTTATAGTTGATTATATTATATACCATGTGGATGAATAATTATATAAGAATTAAATGATGATTGTTTGAGTTAATTTTGGTAGTTTTTCGACGACACAAAACTTGTTTTGATTAATAATTTAGTAATATGTACAAAAGTTAGTTCAAGAAATCAAAATAGGACATAATAAATATAACATATTCTGGTTCAACCATAAAAATGGTTTCATGACAATATCGGAAAGTAGAAATGGAAAAAAGAAAACATTTCGTTCTTGAAGGTGATGGGTTAACACCGCACGAACGGCGTTTTCTTTTATAAAATATAAGGAAGAGGGAAAGGGGGTTGGATGGTATAATATCTCATTAGTATCAAACAATTCCATTATATGTAGAATAATAGGGTTACTATACCATGTGGATGAATATTGGTGGGGAGAGAATAAGAAAAGAACATGAAATTGAAAGGAAATTAAATGAAAGAGGATGGTAAATTACCTCTTGAGATCCTCCATAAAAGACCTAGGATTGGTCTTTTTATTTGGCCAGAATCGCTTGGACATATAGAAGGAGCTAGGGAAGATTCTTGGGTAGAGTTTAGACAAGCCTTGAGCATAACAATAAGCATGGCTCTATAATTAGCTTATTTAGCTTATTTTGTAAATTATGGTACTTCACTATTCATCTGAAATTCACATATTTCAGAAAAAACTCAAAAATTCACCCCAAATTTTTTTTGACATGTATAATCCAAAAATGAATTCCATTTTTCAGAAATAATTTTCTAAATATTATTAATTAAATATTTATTTAAAATCATAATTTATTATCAAAACCCAGTTTTAAAACATTCATTTACTTATTCTAAAATATAGGTAAAACATACTTTCACTTGAATATTATTTATATATTATAATAGGTAATATTACTATTCATTAGGGTATATCACTATTCATAAGGGTATGTTACTATTGACCAAAAATTATGTTTTTCTTATCAGACTCCAAATAACTTACTGATCACAACTATATGTGTCATATTTTCAAAATTTCAAACACAGAAGTGGAAAACATATGTTTAAAGGTCACTTTGAACATAGTAGTTCACTATGTTGTTTTTTCATGTGATTTTATGTGATATTTTTGAGAAGATAATTTCCCTTGAAAAACATTGGATCGTTACATTCTTCCCCAATTATGAAATTCCACCATCAAAATTTCATTTTACATAAACAGGTGAGGGTACTTCACCTCTATCACCTATTCTGGTTCCCATGTAGCTTCTTCAAACTTATGGTTCCTCCAAAACACTTTGAAAATGTGGGTAGCCTTTTTTAAGAACCTTACCTCTAGTCCATATTCTCTACTGGTTTCTCCTCATGTGAGAGATCATCTTCCAGCTGTACCACCTCTGATTTTAGTACATGTGAGGGGTCTGGTATGTACTTCCTCAGGAGTTATATGTGAAACACATCATGAACTTGAGTTGTATTCGGTGGAAATTCAAGTTGATAGGTGATGGATATTATGAGGTGAAGGATCTCAAAGGGTCCAATGTACCTTGGGATTAGCTTCCATTTCTTTCCAAATTTCACTACACTCTTCCATGGTGATATTTGAAGGAAGAATTTATCCCCGACGTCTAATTCCAAGTCTCTTCAATGGTTGTCAGCATAGCTCTTTTTCTGACTCTGGGTAGCTTTGATGTGTTTTTGGATGATTTCAACCTTCTCTGTCATTTCTTTCACATGAGTCGGTCTATGTAGCTTTCTTTCTCCAACTTCAACCAAACAGGTTGGAGTTCTACATCACTTTCCATACAGAGCTTCATATAGAGCCATCTGAATACTCAACTGGAAGCTATTGTTATATGACAACTCAACCAATGGGAGATGTTGATCTCATCCACCTTTGAATTCTAGATAGTAGGCACTTAGAATATGTTCAAGCATTTGAATAGTCCATTTAGATTGGCCCTCAGTTTGGGGGTGATAGGACACAAGGAAATTTAATTCAGTACTCAAATCATGTTGAAGGCTCCCCTATAATTTAGATGTGAACCTTGGATAACGATCAGAGACAATTGAAAGTTTAACACCATGCAATCTTGCCAATTCTTTCACATATATCCTTGAATGTTTTTTAAGAGAGTGATATTCCCAAATAACGATAAAATGGGCAGTCTTGGCGAGTCGGTCAACCAAACCACATATAGCATTATTTCCCTTCGACATCTTTAAAAGTTCCATAAAAAATTCTATATTAACATTTTCCCATTTCAAAATGGGTATAGGCATTGGTTTCATAAACCCTTTGGACCTTTGTCTCTCTTATTTAACTTGTTGACATACCAAGCCCATTGAAATATATTCTGAAATCTCCTTCTTCATGTTATCCCACCAGAAGTGTTCTCAAAGATCATGGTACATCTTGGTACTCCCAGGATGGATAGAAAATGTTGATCTATCGGAATTTTCCAATAGCTCCTTCTTTATCTTGAGTGATGAAGGCACACTATGACAACCCTGCTTTTATTACAAACTTAAAAATGATTTATTACATAAAAATTCACTTGATACAACCAAGAAGATCGAGAGTTTTAGTGTCGTTGGGGCTTAGGATCATTACATAAAAACTTAAAACCTGAAATACAACATATTTATTGAAAACTTCCTTTACATGACCACTACATTCCATCGTATATAGCATTGCATGGGATAACCTGAGGACATGAATTAGAAAAGGGTGAGCTATAAAGCCCAGTAAGAGAGTACACATGGAAGAACATGAGTAGTACAATACATGTTAGAAAATAGTCATATCAATAGAGAATAATAGAAACATGAACATAATTTCATGATAAAGCATGATAATCATAACATGGAAATGTGGAAACAACAGTTAAGATGGAATTAGCATGAGCCAAGGCTCATTGCACATAGAGTATGAGTAAATCCTCATTGCACATATAGTACGAGTAAACTCTAATTTCACATGAATTATCATGATTCAACACTCATTTCACATTTCATATCATGATACTATACTTTACCCAATGCATTGGAGTACTATAAGGGCGCACCCTTCTTAAACATTTCATTTTGTGCATAAGTGTGCCACAGGGATCATAAAACATGGATTCATTAAACATAATCATTTATACTATGATAAAGGAATGTGGAATTCATACATGAAACTTCATAATAAATAAGTAAATTTTCATAACGTTGAATACACTTGATGGATAAATTGGCATGGTATTCACTACACAATGGAATTGGCTTAAAAAATCGGTGTGATTTTGGCAGCGTAACGGCGTGAAATAAGAATTCATAAAAATGGTTAATGAGAGATAAATGGGTGTCTCACCATATCTAAATGAAATGGACAGTAAGGGGGTCATATATATTCATGTCCCAACAATTATAAAGGAATCTAGATTCATGATACATAATCATTGCTTGAATGTAAATGAGGAGAGAGAAGTTCATTTCGGAATTTCGGCATAGTAACGGGTGTAGATGGGAGGAATTTAATGAGAGAGAAAGGGGTATCCCATCATTCAAACATAAATAAGACATTATGAGGGAGGTGAGAAACCATACCCCAACATTCATAATTGAAATTAAAAGGGAAAATCAACTTAATGAAAATTGGACAAAATGAGAAAGGAAGAAAAAACCCTTACATGGAAGTGTGCTTCCAAAGGCTTGACAGAGGCTTGAGAGAGGTTTATTGGGAGGTTGGGAACCTTGGAATGATTCTAGATAGAGTAGGGCAGAGGTTGGACGAACTCCAAAGGCTTTGAGTGAGGATGAAGTGGGAGCTGGGGTGGGTTTATATAGGAAAGGTGATGGAATTCTTTATTATTTAGGTTTGGGACCCCTTATATTAAATTAATCCAAAACAAAAACCTAAAAATGGTTTTTTCCCATGTGTTTTAGAAAAGGAAAGATGAAAACAATATTTTATAAGGCCAAAGTCCGAAATTCTTAAAATAAAAAGGTTGCTTATGTGGAGGTGAGTCACACTCCCATGGAAAATAATTTAAAAAGACAAGGTGTTTAATAAGTCTTGAGGGATCCATTAATGCTTTGAAAAGTATGTCAAACAGACCTAAAATCACATTATTTTAATGGTAAAACATATATTGGCCGAAAATAAAGCTTATAGTATTTTATTACATCTCTATTAGGTCATTATGATGTCATAAAACACATTATATATTTAAATGGTATTTAATTTTTACCCAAAAATTTGACTGTCTCAGAAAATTATGAAAAATTCACCGTTGGATAATTTTGACGTCCTGATTCCAGAAATAACATTTATTTTATCTAAATAATTTTCTAAATAGTTTTATTTTCACTTTTAAAATAAAAAAACTGACATTTATCGAAAATTCACGGGTTTTGACAAAAATTGCTTTCAAACCATAATAAAAAGATACAATTCCATTCATAAAATTATAAGATCATTTATATATAATAAAAATTAATTTAATAATATTATTATTATTTTATTAAAATATTATTTAAATCAAAAATACCTTAATTTAATAAAATATAATTCTAAATTAAATAATAACTGAAAACAATATTTGTACTTTAAAAACTATTTACAATGTATCAATAATGACAAGAAAGTATATACATTATTATATAAAAAAATAATGTACATGAACATAGTACTATCGATTTGTTACATAATCCCTTAAAACAGCTGCATAAGACCTATGGGTAAGGTGTGCGATAGTGACAGACTCGTGGGGGGGATCGAATAACATCGCTCGTGTGGTAATCTCTATCAACTTCCAATTTTCCCATAGACAATCCCGTTCGAGCTTGACATGATGAACCTCAGCTTGGACGTGGTCAAGAGAGAAGCCCAAGGATGAAACCTCTTTTCCTAGATCTGACAAATGGGCTTTGTATGGAGTAATTCTACTGGATGAGGCCATCACTTATTTTGTCTGAGTAAATTTGATTTGTTAAAGTCCTATATTTATACTAATCATTTGATTACTGTTCAACGACTATATTAGCAACGGTCAAAATTCATAACATTAAACCAAAGAAGTTGACATCTTATAAAAAAATTTACTTAGAGAGAAATTTAACTAGATCAAGAGGGATTTTCCATTAATGAAACTTTGGGTCGTTAAAACATTCCCCCCTTAAGAAATTTCGCCCTCGAAATTTTCTTTTACCCACACTAAAACAAATGTGGGTAACTCAGCTTAATCATTTCCTTTGATTCCCATGTTGCTTCTTCAGACGTGTGGTTTTTCCACAACACCTTGACAAGGGGAATTGTCTTATTTAGTAGAACTTTTTCCCTACGATCTATGATCTTCACTGGTTGCTCCTCATAAGAAAGATCATCCTCCAACTGTACCACCTCATAAGAGATTACATGTGAAGGGTCCAGTATGTACTTATTTAAGAGCGATACATGAAGGAAATCATGTATGTTTGACATGGCAGGTGGAAGTGCTAGTCGATAGGCCACAGCCCTAACACGATCAAGAATCTTGAAGGGGCCAATGTACCTTGGACTTGACTTCCCTTTGTTTCCAAACCTCATGAACTTCATCCACGGAGATATATATAGAAAAAAGATGTCTCCAACATTAAACTCAAGGTCTCGTCAATGGTTATCTGCATAACTCTTCTGTCGACTCTGAGCTGCCTTGATATGTTGTTGAATTGTTCTAACATTCTCCACCATTTCCTCGACCATTTCTAGATCAAGCAGCATACGTTCACCGACCTCATACCAACATGCCGGTGTTCTGCACCTTTTCCCATACAGGGCTTCATATGGTGCCATTTGGATGCTTTAGTGGAAACTATTGTTATAAGAGAACTCAACCAGAGGAATATGGTGATACTATCCTCCTTTAAAGTCCATTGATCATGCTCTCAACATTTTCTCAGGGGTTTGGATAGTCCTCTCGGATTGGCCATCAGTTTGAGGATGATAGGTTGTACTGAAGTTCAGTTCAGTATTCATAGCTTTTTGAAGACTCTTCCAAAACATAGAGGTGAATCTTGGATCTCGGTCAGACACAATAGATAGTGGTACTCCATGCAGCCTTACCAATTCCGTGATATATATCTGTACCAGTTGATCCAAATAGAAATCCTCTCGTATAGAAATGAAGTGTGCAGTCTTTGTAAGATGATCCACAATAACCCAAATTTCATTGTTGCCTTTGGAGGTCCTCGGAAGTTTGGTGATAAAGTCCATGGTGATTTTCTCCCATTTCCATTATGTTATGGAAAATGGATGCATCATCCCCTTAGACTTCTGCCTTTCTACCTTCACTTGCTGGCACACCAGGACCTTTGATGTATATTCAGAAATCTCCTTTTTCATATCATACCACCAAATGTTTTCTCGGTGATCTCGATACATCTTTGTGCTCCCTAGGCGAATAGAAAATTTTGAACTATGTGCATTATCCAAAAGTTCTTTCTTCAGCTCCTAATGTGATGGAACACATATCCTTTTCTCAAACCTCACAATTCCTTCTTCATTAACATTAATCTATGAGGATTTCCCTTTTTTTGATAGCTTCCACTTTTTCTTGAATTCCCACATCATCCTTTATCCTTTTCAAAAGAGACGGTTGATCAATCATTTGTTAAAGGATTGATGATGTTGCCTTCTTTATGATTCCCATGTCCATCTTCATCAAGTATAAAAAGATTGGATCCTTCTCAATTCTCATCATTGATAGAATCGCTAGGTCCATTTTACATAGGGAATCTGCCACCTTGATCGCTTTCCCAGGGTTGTAATATATTAAAAAGTAATAATCCTTGATGATCTCTATCCATCTTCTCTAGCGCATATTAATCTCTTTCTATGTGAATATATATTTAAGACTTCTGTGGTCAATATATATCTCACATTTCACCCCATATACATAATGGCACCAGATTTTCAAGCCAAAGATCAAAACCGCCAACTCCAGATCATGTGTTGGATAGTTTTTCTCATGGATTTTCAACTACCTTGAGGCATAGGATATCAATTTAACATTATGCATCAGCACACGGCATAATCCCTTTTTTGAAGCATCACTGAATACCACAAAAAGTTTCCCACTTGTGGGTAAAGTGAACACGGGTGTAGTAATAAGACTCATTTTCAACTCTTGGAATCTTTCTTCACATTCATCACTCCAAGAATACTTTACTCCCTTTCGAATTAGCTTGGTAAGAGGGTTAGACAATCGTGAGAAATTTCTCACAAATCGTCGAATATATCCCTCTAACCCTAAGAAGCTATGGATATCCATGAATGATGTTGGACTCGGCCATCCCTCAATTGCATATGTTTTAGAGGGGTCCATAGATATCTCATTGCTTGTGATGATATGGCCCAAGAATGAGACCTCCTTCAACCAGAACTCACACTTGTTGTACTTTTCATAAAGCTTCTCCTTTTTCAAAGTCTCTAGTACAGTTTCTAAATTCTCCTCATTATCCTCCTTGGTTTTGGAGTATATTAGAATTTCATCTATAAAGACTACAAAAAATTTGTCAAGGTAGTCTCTAAAGACTCTATTCATCAAATCCATGATGATTTATAGAGCATTAGTGAGTCCGAAATGCAATACTATGAATTCATAGTGCCCGTATCTAGTGAGAAAAGCAGTCTTCAGGATATCTTCCTTCTTCACCCTTACTTGATAATATCTCGACCGCAAATCTACCTTGGAGAAGTATTGTTCTCCATGCACCTGATCAAACAATTCATAAATTATTGGGAGAGGATACTTGTTCTTTATCATGATTTTGTTGATCTCACGATAATTGATGCAAAGGCGCATTGACCCATCCTTATTCTCGTCGAAGAGGACTGGTGCACCCCATGGTGAAGAACTTGGGAATTTAAACCCTTTATCTAGATTCTCCTGTAGTTTTTTCTTCAGCTCTTCAAGCTCAACGACATCCATTCTATATGGAGTCTTGGATATTGGTTGCGCCCTAGTTATATGTTCAATTGAGAATTAAACATCTCTTCTAGGAGGAAGACCAGGAAATTCCTCGGGAAACACTTCAGAGAATTCCCTCACAATAGGCATTTCTTAAAGGATGGTTTCTTCCTTGGACTCAATCATCTGATCCAGATATGAGTGCTCATAGGGCAGTAATATCCATGCATGAGATGACGGAGCTAAAAGAGATTCATCTTCCTCATTACACTTGTAATGAATCGGGGGTCGATTCTCCATATGGAGTGTGATTTCCCTTTCCCGAAAATCTATGTTGGCTCTATATAAGGAAATCCAATCCATGCCATGAATTGCATCAAATTCCACCAGCGGGAGTATGAAGAGGTTTGACAGGAAATTTAATCCACAGGTTATAACAACGGGGGCTTATACTCATGGGATGTAATGATTTCCCCATTTCTCGTACTCACCGACATCTTCACTTCCATGATTTGTGGTGGTGCTAGGATTGTTCTACTAAACATTCCTTATATAAAATAATGCATAGAACATGAATCAAAATGTACGTTCACTATTCTTGAATTAATAACTAGCGTACCTATCAGCACTTTGTTTTCGGGGTTCACATCGGCAAAAGTGATGGCAAAAACTCTTCCTTGCTACCTTGGATGTTGTTGGTTGCCTCCGAAAACCCTTGGATTAGGGCACTGATTTGATAGATGACCTGTTTATTTTCATTTTTAGCAATGAACAACGCGTTAAGGTCCGAACGTAGAGTTCCTCTCCTCTGTCGTAGTCTCGTGTCTTTCTTACCGACAGTTAACAGCTAGGTGCCCTTCTCTTCCACACCTAAAGAATTTCCTCACCCCCTTGAGGCAATTTCCAGGGTGCTTCTTTCTGCACTTTTGGGAAGTGGGGTGCTTGTTCTTCTTAGCACTATTGGATTTATCCATCGGACCACCAGCATTGAATTCCACCTTAAGCTTCTTGTCCCCATGATACCCATGTGATTCCCCGATCTCCATTTTGACCTTGAGGGCACATCGGACAATTTCCTCATTGCTGTCGAAGTCACGGATCACTAATGCTTTCCGTAAGCTAGGCATCAGCCCACAAAAGAAGCGGTCAACCTTGCATTCAGGGGAAATGAAAATGTCGGAAGCATATCGTGCAAGCCTTGTGAAGATTTCCTCATATGCTCCAACAAATTCTTCACCTTTTTTCTTTAGGGAAAGGAAGTCCCTTTCCATATTATGCCGGAGGGTGCGCGGAAATTATTTATCGAAAAACATCTTCTGTAAATCCTTCCATTCCAATGCCTCGATCTCCTCCTCAGGCTTCGTTTTTTTGATCAACGTCCAACATTGTTCAGATTCACCCTCCATATGATAAGCCTCTAGGAGAACCTTCTCTTGTTCAAACCATTGAAGGATAGAGAATATATTTTCAATGGAGTTTATCCATTGTTCAGCGATCGTGGGATCAGATGATCCACTAAAAGTTTGAGGCCTTTGTCTCATGAAGCTCTTGATAGAGACTTGTTCTTTCTTAGGGGGGGGGGGGTTGAACGTTACTCTTGACCCGTGTTTCTATTCAAAACTGGTGTTAGCTGAGAGATAATCATGAAAAAGTTTGTGATTCCTGCTCCCTTTGGATTGGTCATCTCATTAGTACAGTCATCACAATGATCTTCACAACGGTTATTAGCCCGAGTCCTCCAATAACTGGACATTGGATATAATAAAAGGAATGTTAGGGGTAACAAATAAAGGGTAATACAAAGACAAAAGTTGATAAATAAACTTTTATTTCCCTAACTCATGAGTCTATAGGCTTCAATCTAGGCTATTCATGATCTACTTTCTAACATATATTCTCAGGGGCATTTTTTTTAATTCCCTTAATAAGGGTTCATACTAAGCTTGTGAATCTATCAAAACATATCCCCCAGGAGTGTCTTAACCAAGAGTGCATCAAGGCATGTTGTCGTGTACGAGTTCTTGTTCGAGTCTAGTTCAAAGCGGTGTTTTCATGTATTACCCCTTGGATACATCTGTTCTAGAGCTGCCTCTACCTGCTCTTGTCCAGACAAGGATGTATTTGTTTGATAAAACACTTAATCAGTACTTACCAAAACTTATGGATGTTTTTATTATACTTAGTCTTGTATCTAAGGATTTACTAGGGTTTTCTAATCCCAATAAATAACTAAACCTCTCTATGATTCCAACTATGACAACCCTGCTTTTATTTCAAACTTAAACATGATTTATTACATAAAACATCACTTTATAAAACAAATAAGATCCAGAGGTTTAGTGTCTTTGGGGCCTCGGATCATTACATAAAAACTAAAAACATGAAATACCACATCTTTATTGAAAACATCCTTTACATGACCACTACATTCCCTCGTACTTAGCATTGCATGGGATAACCGGAGTACATGCATAAGAAAATGGCGAGCTATAAAGCCCAGTAATTGAGTACACATAGAATAAAATGAGAAGTAAAATACATGTTATAAAATAGGTATATCAATAGATAATAAGAGAAACATGAACATAAAGGAATGATAAAGCATGATAATCATAACATGGAAATGTGGCAACAACACTTAACATGGAATTAGCATGAGCCAAGGCTCATTTCACATAGAGCATGAGTAAATACTAATTGCACATAAAGAACGAGTAAACCCTAGTTTCACTTGAATTATCATGATTCAACACTCATTGCACATGACTTATCATGATACTATACATCACCTAATGCATTGGAGCATTATAAGGGCGCACCCTTCTTAAACATTTCATTTCATGCATAAGTGTGCCACATGGATCATAAAACATGGATTCATTAAACATAATAATTTATTCCACGATAAAGGAATGTGGAATTTATACATGAAACTTTATAATCAATAAATAAATGTGAATAACGGTGAATACCCTTGATGGAGATATGGGCATGGTATCACTACACAATGGCATTGGCTTAGAAAATCGGTCTGATTTCTACAGTGTAACAGCGTGACATAAGAATTCATAAAAATAGTTGATGAGAGATAAAATGGTGCCTCACCATATATAAATTAAATGGACATTAAGGGAGTAATATATATACATGTCCCAACAATTTTAATGGAATTTAGATTCATGATACAAAATTATTGCTTGAATGTAAATGAGGAGAGAGAAGTTCCTTTCGGAATTTCGGCATAGTAACAGGTGTACATGGGAGGCATTTAATTAGAGCGAAAGGGGTCTCCCATCATTCAAACATAAAGAGGGAAGTATGAGGAAGGTGCAAAACCATACCCCAACATTCATAATTTAAATTTAAATGGAAAAACAACTTAAAGAAAATTGGACAAAAATGAGAAAGGAAGAAAACACCCTTATATGGAAATGTGCTTCCAATGCCTTGAGAGAAGCTTGAGAGTGGCTTCTTGGAAGCTTGTGAACCTTGGGAGGATTATAGAGAGAGTAGGGAAGAGTTTGGACTAACTACAAAGTCTTTGAGTGAGGAGGAAGTGGGATCTTGGGTGGGTTTATTTAGGAAAGGTGAGGGAAATCTTTATTATTTAGGTTTGGGACCCCTTATATTAAATTATTCCAAACCACAAACCAGTCAATGGTTTTGGCCCATGGTTTTTGGAAAAGGGAAGAGTAAGAAACTATTTTTTAAGGCCAAAGTCCGAACTTATTAAAATAATAAGGTTACTTATGTGGAGGTGAGTCACACTCCCATTAAAAACAATTTAAAAAGACAAGATGTTTAATAAGTCTTGAGGGATCAATTAATGCTTTGAAAAGTAAGTCAAACAAACACAAAATCACATTATTTTAATTGTAAGAAATATATTGTCCTAACATAAATCTTATAGTATTTTATTACATCACTATTGGGTCATTATGATGTCATAAAAAACATTATATATTTAAACGGTATATAATTTTTACCCAAATATTACACTGTCTCAGAAAATTATGAAAAATACCCCGTTGGATAATTTGGAAGTCCTGATTCCAGAAATAACATTTATTTTAGCTAAATAATTTTCTAAATATGTTAGTTTTCACTTTTAAAATAAAAATCGACATATATCGAAAATTCACGGGTTTTGACCAAAATGGCTTTCAAACCTTAATAAAAAGATAGAATTGCATTAATAAAATTATAAGATCATTTATATTTAATAAAAATTAATTTAATAATAATATTATTATTTTATTAAAATATTATTTTATTCAAAAATCCCTTAATTTAATAAAATAGAAATCTTAATTAAATAATAGCTAAAAACACTATTTGTACTTTAAAAACTATTTACAATGTATCAATAATGACAACAAATTATAGATATTATTATATATAAAAAATAATGTACATGAACATAGTACTATTTATTTGTTACATAACCCCTTAAAATAGCCGCATAAGACCTAAGGGTAAGTTGTGAGATGGTGAAAGACTCTTGGGGGGGCTCAGATAACATCGCTTGTGTAGTAATCTCTATAAACTTCCACTTTTCATGTAGACGATCACGTTCGAGCGTGACATGATGAAGCTCAGCTTGGGCTTGGCCAAGAGAGAAGCCGAAGGATGCCACCTCTTTTCCGAGTTTCGACAAATGGGCTTCGTATGGAGAAATTCTATTGGATGAGACCATCACTTCTTTTTTCTGAGTAAATTGGATTTGTTAATGTTCTATATATATACTAATCATTTGATTAATGTTCAATGACTTTATTAGCAATGGTTAAAATTCGTAACATAAAACCAAAGAAGATGACATCTTATAAAAAAAATTTTCATAAAGAGACATTTAACTAGATCAAGAGGGATTTTCCATTAATGAAACTTTGGGTTGTTACAATATTCCCCCCTTGAGAAATTTTGCCCTCAAAAGTTTCCTTTTCCCACACTAAAACAAATGTGGGTAACTCAGCTTCATTATTTTATCTGATTCCCAAGTCGCTTCATCAAACTTGTAGTTTCACCACAACACCTTGATGAGGGGCATTGTCTTATTTCATAGAACTTTTTCTCTACGATCTAAGATCTTCACTAGTTTCTCCTCATAAGAATGATCATCCTCCAACTCTACCACCTCAGAAGAGATTAAATGTGAAGGGTCTGGTATGTACTTATTTAATATGGATTCATGAAAGAAATCATGTATGTTGTCCATGGTAGGTGGAAGTTCTAGTCGATAGGCCACAGCCCTGAAAAATCAAGAATCTCGAAGGGGCCAATGTACCTTGGACTTAACTTCCCTTTCTTTCCAAACCTCATGACCTTCTTCCACGGAGATATGTGTAGAAAAACCATGTCTCCAACATTAAACTCAAGGTCTTGTCAATGGTTATCTGCATAACTCTTCTGTCGACTCTGGGATGCCTTGATATATTGCTGAATGGTTTTCACTTCCTCCACCATTTCCTCGACCATTTCTGGTCCAAGAATCTTACATTAACCAACATCATCCCAACATGTCGGTGTATTGAACATTTTCCCATACAGGGCTTCATATGGTTACATTTGGATGCTTGAGTGGAAACTATTGTTATAAGAGAACTCAACCAGAGGAAGATGTTGATCCTATCCTCCTTTAAATTCCATTGAATATGCTCTCAACATGTCCTCAAGTGTTTGGATAGTTCGCGCGGATTGGACATCAGTTTGTGGATAATAGGCCGTACTGAAGTTCAGTCCAGTATTCAGAGCATGTTGAAGACTCTTCCAAAACATAGAGGTTAATCCTGGATCTTGGTCAGACACAATAGATAGTGGTACTCCATGTAGCCTTACCACTCCCCTGATATATATCTATGCCAGTTGATCCAAAGAAAAATCCTACCATATAGAAATAAAGTGTTCAGTCTTTGTAAGATGATCCACAACAACCCAGATTGCATTGTTGCCTTTGGATGTCCTCAGATGTCCGGTGAAAAAGTCCATGGTGATGTTCTCCCATTTCCATTCTGGTATGGGAAATGGTTACATCATCCCCTTAGACTTCTGCCTTTCTGCCTTCACTTGCTGGCACACCAGGCACTTTGATGTATATTAAGCGATCTCCTTTTTCATATTATTCCACCAAAAGTTCTCTCAGAGATCTCGATACATCTTTGTGCTCCCTGGGTGAATAATGAAATTTGAACTATGTGCATCATCCAAAAGTTCCTTCTTCAGCTCCGAACATTATGGAACACATAGCCTTTTTCCAAACCGCACAATTAATTCTTCATTAACATTAAACTCTGACGATTTCCCCTTTTTGATAGCTTCTACTTTTTCATGAATTCCCACATCATCCTTTTGAGCATCCTTTAACCTTTCCAAAAGAGACAGTTGAGAAATCATTTGTGAAAGGATTGATGATGTTCCCTTATTTATGATTCCCATGTCCATATTCATCAAGTCTATGAATATTGGATCCTTCTCAATTCTCATCATTGATAGAATCTTTTGGTCCTTTCTACTTAGGGAATCCGCCACCCTTTTCGCTTTCCTATTGTGGTAATGTATTGAACAGTCATAATCTTTGATGAGATCGGTCTATCTTCTCTGGATCATATTAATCTATTTCTGTGTGAATATATATTTATTACTTTTGTGGTCAGTATATATCTCACATTTGTCCCTATAGAGATAATGTCGCCAGATTTTCAAGGCAAAGATCACAGCCTCCAACTCCATATCATGTGTCGGATAGTTTAGCTCATGGATTTTCAACTACCTTGAGGAATAGGATATAACATTATCATTCTGCATCAGCACACATCCTAATACCTTCTTTGAAGCATCAATGAATACCACAAAAAGTTCCCCACTTGTGGGTAAAGTGAGCACGGGTGCAGTGATAAGCCTCTATTTCAACTCCTTGAAACATTCTTCGCATTCATCACTCCATGAAAACTTTATTCCCTTTCGAGTTAGCTTGGTAAGAGGGTTGGACAATCATGAGAAATTTCTCACAAATCGTCGATAATATCTCGGTAACCCCAAGAAGATACGGATATCCATTACCGATGTTGGCCTCGGCCATCCCTCAATTGCATCTTTTTTGGAGGGGTCAACAGATATACCATTTCTTGTGATGATATGTCCCAAGAATGAGACCTCCTTCAACTAGAACTCACACTTGATGTACTTTTAATAGAGATTCCCCTTGTTCAATGTCTCTAGTACAGTTCTTAAATGCCTCTCATGATCCTCCATGGTTTTGGAGTATATTAGAATGTCATCTATAAAGACTACCACGAATTTGTTGAGACAATCTCTAAAGACTCTATTCATCAGGTCCATGAAGATTTCATGAGAATTAGTGAGTCCGAAAGGCATTACAATGAATTCATAGTGCCCGTATCTTGTGCGAAAAGCAGTCTTGGGGATATATTCCTTCTTCACCCTTACTTGATAATATCCCGACCACAAATCTACCTTGGATAAGTATTGTGCTCCACGCAGCTTATCGAACAAGTCGTCAATTCGTGGGAGAGGATACTTGTTCTTTATCATGATTTTGTTGAGCTCACAATAATTGATGAAAAGGCGCATTGACCCAACCTTCTTCTTGACGAAGAGGACTGGTGCACCCCATGGTGAATCACTTGGGCATATAACCCCTTTATCCAGATTCTCTTGTAGTTGTTTCTTTAGCTCTCCAAACTCAATGACAGCCATTCTATATGAAGTCTTGGATATTGGTAGAGACCCAGGTATAAGATCAATTGATAATTCAACATCTCTTCTAGGAGGAAGACCAGGCAATTCATTGGGAATCACTTCAGCGAATTCCCTCACAATAGGCATTTCTTCAAGGATGGTTTCTTCCTTGGACTCAATCATCTGAGCCAGATACGCTTGCTCATAGAGAAGTAATATCCATGCTTGAGATGAAGGAGCTAAAGGAGATTCATCTTACTCCTTACACTAGTAAAGAATCGGGGGTCGATTCTTCATATGGAGTGTGATTTCCCTTTCCCGACAATTTATGTTGGCTCTATATAAAGAAACCCAATCCATGCCAAGAATTTTATCAAATTCCACTAGAATGAGTATGACGAGGTTTTCCAGGAAATTCAATCCACAGATCATAATAGGGGAGGACTTATGCTCATGCGATGTAATGATTTCCCCATTTGTCGTACTCACCGACATCTCCAATTCCATGATTTGTGGTTGTGCTGGGATTTTTCTACTAAGCATTCTAGATATAAAAGAATTCATGGAAACTAAATCAAAAAGTAAGTTTTCTATTCTTGAATGAATAACTAGCGTACTTGTTACCACTTCGTTGTCGGGGTTCACTTAGGTAGAAGTGATGGAAAAAGCTCTTCCTTGCTGCCTTGGAGGTTGTTGGTTGCCTATGAAAACCCTTGAATTAGGGAACTGATTTCCAAGATTCCCTGGTTCTTTGCATTTGTAGCAATGAACAACGGGTTGAGGTTCAAACGGAGCGTTCCTCTCCTCTGTCACAACCGTGGGTCTTTCTTGCCAACAGTTAACAGGTAGGTTCCCTTCTCTACCAAACCTAAAGCGTTTCCTCGTCCCCATGAGGTAATTTCCAGGGTGCTTCTTTCTGCACTTTTGGAAAGTGGGGTGCTGGATGTTCTTAACACCGGTGGATTTATCCATCGGACCACCGGCATTGAATTCCACCTTACGCTTCTTGTCCCCATGATACCCCTGTGATTCCCCGATCTCCATTTCGACCTTGAGGGCAAATCGGACAATTTCCTCATAGTTGTCGAAGTCATGGATCGCTAATGCTTTCCGCAAGCTTGGCTTCAGCCCACCAAAGAAGCGGTCAACCATGAATTCGGGGGTAACGAAAAATCCAGAAGCATATCGTGCAAGCCTTGTGATGTTTGCCTCGTACGCTCCAACAGATTCTTCATATTTTTTCTTGAGGGAAAGGAAGTCCCTTTCCATCATAAGCCAGAGGGTGTGTGGAAAATATTTATCCAAAAACATCATCCGGATATCCTTCCATTCCAACACCTCGATCTCCTCCTCAGGATTCGTGTTTTGGATCAACGTCCACCATTGATCAGCTTCACCCTCCATATGATAAGCCTCCAAGAGAACCTTATCTTGTTCAGAACATTGAAGGATGGATAATATCTTTTCAATGGTGTTGATCCATTGTTCAACGATCGTGGGATCAGATGATCCACAAAATGTAGGAGGCCTTTGTCTCATGAAGCTCTCAATAGTGACTTTTTCTTTCTTAGGGGGGGTTGACCGTTCCTCTTGACCCATGTTTCTATTCAAAACTTGAGTTATCTAAGAGATAAGTGGGACAAAATTCGTGATTCCCACTCCCATTGGATTGGGCATCTCATTAGTACAGTCATCACACCGATATTCACAACAATTGTTAGCCCGAGTCCTCCTATTACCGTCTATTGGATGAAATAAAAGGAAATTTAGGGGTAACACATAAAGGGTAATCCAAAGAAAAAATTGGATAAATAAACTTTTATTTCCTTATCTCATGAGTCTATGGGCTTTAATCTGGGCTTTTCATTATCTACTTTCTAACATATATTCATAGGGTCATTTTTTTAATTCCCTTAATAAGGGTTCATACTAAGCTTGTGAATATATCAAACCATATCCCCCAGGAGTGTCGTAACCAAGAGTGCAACAAGGCCTTTTTTCATGTACCAGTTCTCGTTCGAGTCTAGCTCAATGCGGTGTTTTCGGGTTTTACCTCTAGGATACATCTGTTCCAGAGCCACCTCTACCTGCTCGTATCCAAATAGGGATGTATTTGTTTGATAAACCATTAACTCAGTACTTACCAAAACATGGGGATTTTTTTATTATACTTAGTCTTGTATCTAAGGCTTTACTAGGTTTTCCTAAACCCAAAAAATAACTTAACTTCTCTCTGATACCAACTATGACAACCCTGCTTTTATTATAAACTTAAACATGATTTATTACATAAAACATCACTTGATACAACAAATAAGATCGATAGGATTAGTGTCATTGGGGCTTAGGATCATTACATAAAAACATCAAACATGAAATACAACCTCTTTATTGAATATATCGTTTACATTACCACTACATTCCCTCGTACTTAGTATTGCATGGGATAACCTGATGACATGCATAAGAAAAGGGTGGGCTATATAGAACAGTAATGGAGTACACATGGAATAACAAGAGGAGTAAAATAAATGATAGAGAATAGGAATATCAATATATTATAATAGAAACATGAACATAAAGTCATGATAAATCATGATAATCATAACATGGAAATTTGGCAACAACACATAACATGGAATTAGCATGAGCCAAGGCTCATTGCACATGGAGCATTAGTAAATCCTCATTGCACATAAATCACGTGTAAACCCTCGTTTCAATTGAATTATCATGAGTCAACACTCATTGCACATGACATATCAAGATACTATACTTTACCCAATGCATTGGAGCGCTATAAGGGTGCACCCTTCTTAAACATTTCATTTCATTCATAAGTGTGCCACATGGATCATAAAACATAGATTCATTAAACATAATCATTTATTACACGATAAAGGAATGTGGAATTAATACATGAATATTTATAATCAATATGTAAATGTGCATAAAGTTGAATACCCTTGATGGAGAAATGGGCATGGTATTCACTACACAATGGCATTGGCATAGAAAATTGGTGAGATTTCGGCAGCGTAACGGTGTGACATAAGAATTCATAAAAATATTTGATGAGAGAGAAAGGTGTGTCTCACCATATCTACATGAAATGGAAAGTAAGGGGGTCATATAGAAACATGTCTTAAAAATTTTAATGGAATTTATATTCATGATACAAAAGTATTTCTTGAATGTAAATGAGGGGAGAGAAGTTCCATTCGGAATTTCGGCCTAGTAACGGGTGTACAGGGGAGGCATTTAATGAGAGAGAAAGGGGTCTCCCATCATTCAAACATAAAGAGGGATGTATGAGGGAGGTGAAAAAACATACCCAAACATTCATATTTGAAATTAAAAGGGCAAAACAACTTAATGAAAATTGGACAAAAATGAGAAAGGAAGAAAAAACCCTTACTTGGAAGTGTGCTTCCAAAGGCTTGAGAGAAGCTTGAGAGTGGCTTCTCAGGAGCTTGGGAACCTTGGGAGGATTCTAGAGAGAGTTGTTCAGAGGTTGGACGAACTCCAAAGGCTTTGAGTGAGGAGGAAGTGGGAGCTTGGGAGGGTTTATATAGGAAAGGTGAGGGACTTCTTTATTATTTATGTTTGGGACCCCTTATATTAAATTAATCCAATCCACAAACCATCCAATAGTTTTTGCCCATGGTTTTTGGATAAGTAAAGAGGAAAACAATATTTGATAAGGCCAAGGTCCTAAATTCTTAAAATAATAAGTTTTATTTTGTGGAGGTGAGTCACACTCCCATGGAAAACAATTTAAAAAGACAAGGTGTTTAATAAGTCTTGAGGGATCCATTAATGCTTTGAAAAGAAATTAAAAAAAACCCAAAATGAAATTATTTTAATGGTAAAACATATATTGGCCGAACATAATGCTTATAATATTTTATTACATCACTATTGGGTCATTATGATGTCATAAAACACATTATATATTTAAACGGTATTTAATTTTGACCCAAAAATTTGACTGTCTTAGAAAATTATGAGAAATTCACCATTGGATAATTTCGACGTCCTGATTCCAGAAATAACATTTATTTTATCTAAATAATTTTCTAAATATGTTAATTTTCACTTTTAAAATAAAAATTGACATTTATCGAAAATTCACAGGTTTTGACAAAAATGTCTTTCAAAACATAATAAAAAGTTACAATTACATTCATAAAATTATAAGATCATTTATATTTAATAAAAATTTATTTAATAATAATATTATTATTTTAATAATAAAATAATTTAATTCAAAAATCCCTTAATTTAATAAAATAGAATTATTAATTAAATAATAACTAAAAACACTATTTTACATTAAAAAATATTTAAAATGAATCAATAATGACAAGAAAGTATATACATTATTATATACAAAAAAATAATGTATATGAACAAAGTACTATCTATTTGTTACATAACACCTTATAACAGCCGCATAAGACCTACGGGTAAGGTGGGCGATGGTGACAGAATATTGGGGGGGATCAGATAACATCGCTTGTGTGGTAATATTTATCAACTTCCACTTTTCCCGTAGACGATCTCGTTCGAGCTTGACATGATGAAGCTCATCTTGGGCTTGGTCAAGATTGAATCCCAAGGATGCCACATCTTTTCTGAGCTCCGACAAATGGGCTTCATATGGAGCAATTCTACTGGATGAGGCCATCGCTTCTTTTGTCTGAGTAAATTAGATTTGTTAAAGTCCGATATTTATACTAATCATGTGATTACTATTCAACGACTATAGTAGCAACGGTCAAAATTCTTAACATAAAACCAAAGAAATTGACATCTTAATAAATTTTTTTTTCATAAATTGACATTTAACGAGATCAATAGGGATTTTCCATTAATGAAACTTTTGGTCGTTACACAAACAAATCCATGTTACAAACCTAATAACACCATCATCGTCGATATGGAACTCTTGCAGCTTCCGCTCATTTACTGCATTCACCCTCTTTTATATCTCCACATCATCCCATTGTGTTTCCTTAATCATCTCTTGGATGGATCATTGAATAATAATATTGGAAAGGTATGATGTATCCCCTTCCCCAATGATTTCTAAATCAATCCTTTTCATATCCAAGAAGATAGGGTCTTTCTCAATCCAGAACATGGATAGAGTAGCAGGTTCTTTTCGACATAGAGCATCAGCTACCTTGTTCGCCTTTCCAGGATGATAGTGAATAGAGAAATCAAAATCCTTGATTATCTCTAACCATCTCCTTTGACACATGTTGAGATCCTTTTGTGAGAATATATACTTTAGGCTCTTTTGGTCGGTTTATATCTCACACTTCTCCCCATAAAGGTAGTTCCACCATATTTTCAAGGAAAAAATCATGGATGACAACTCTAGATCATGCATCGTGTAGTTCTTATCATGTATCTTCAACTGTCATAAGGAATTGACTATCACATTGTCATTTTTCCTGAGTACACAATCCAAGCGTTTCTTTGAAGCATCACTCTATATGACAAACAATTCTCCACTTTTCGGTACTGTGAGTATAGGTGCAGTGATCAGCCTTATCTATAGCTCATTGAATCTTCCCTCACATTATACTGTCCAGACATACTTTACCCCTTTCCTTGTTAACTTTGTTAGCATGCTTGAAAATTGTGAGAAATTTCTCACAAAACGTTGGTAGTACACATCTAATCAAAGAAAACTCTTATTTCAGTGACACTAGAGGGATTGGGCCATTCCTCAATTCCCTTTTTTGAAGGGTCTATATAAATTCTCTCACTTGTGATCATATATCTCTAGAACGCGACTTTGTTCATCCAAAAGTCACACATTCTGAACTTGGTGTACTGCTTCTCCTTTCTCAATGTCACCAACACAAGTATTAGATATTCTTCATGTTCCTCCTTTCTATTGGAGTAGATGATAATATCATTAATAAACACTACCAATAATTAGTTGAGTTAATGTATAAAGACTATATTCATCAAATCCATGAACATTGTTGGGGCATTAGTATGTCTGAAGGGAATCACTAGAAACACATAGTGCCCATACCTTGTACAAAAGGAATTCTTCTGAATATCATCCTTCTTCACCTTTAACTGATGATATCTATAACGAAGAACCACCTTTGAGAAGTATTGAGTTCCTTTTAACTGATTAAACATGTCGTTAATCCTTTGAAGAGGATACTTGTTCTTTATGGTGATTTTGTTGAGTTTCTGATAATCGATACATAGCCTCATTGTTCCATCCTACATCTTAACAAAGATTATTGGCACACCCCAAGGTGATGCACTGGGGAGTATGAACCCTTTGTCCAGATGCTTTTGCAGCTTCTTATTTAACTTCTCCAATTCGATAAGATCCATCAATAGGGACACTTTAAGATAGAAGTAGCTTCAGGTATGAGTTCAATTGAGAACTCATCCTCATGATCAGGGGGAAGTATGGGTAACTCTTCAAGAAATACATCATTGTTTTCCCTTAACATGGTAATTTTTGAAAGGTTGGCACTTTCCTTTGACCCATCCATTTGGGAGACGTATGCTTCTTCATAGGGAATCAACACCCATACAATTGAAGGATTTTTCAAAGGAGATTCACGATCATCCTTGATTTTTTAGAGGAGTATGGGATGGTTCAGAATATGAAAAAATCTTTCCTTTTCCTGACAGTTGATATGTTCTCTATATAAAGAGTTCCAATCCATTCCCATTATAGCGTTGAATTCCACCTATTGAGGTATTACAACATTCATGGGAAGAATCTTCCCACATGCGCCAAACGGAGAAGAGTCAAACACTTGGGTCGAAATGATTTCAACACTTTTTGTTTTACATATATCATTCATTCATGGTTTCGGGGCTTCGATTTTATAGTTCCAGAAAGCATGCAAGATATAAAGGATTGCATAGAACCAGAATCAAATAATATGTTTTAATTCTTGAGTGAATATGAAGTCAACCTTTTACGACTTAATTATCTTTCTCCACTTCCACAGTAGTGATGGCAGAAGCCTTCCCTTGTTCCTTTGGCTTTGGTGGCTACTGACACGAATTACCCTCAAGAACTCGAGGTTTAGTGCACTGGCTTTCATAGTTCCCTAGTTCCCAACAGTTGTAGCATTAATCCATGGGTGTTTCTCTCCATTCTTCACCTACATTATCCATCCTTTTTATGTAATTTTGACACTCTTGATCATGTAATCCTTATTTCACAACCTTGAAGCACTTCTCTATCCCTTTGAGGCAGTCCCCATGGTGCAACTTCCGACATTGTTTTCATGTGGGTCGTTGATATTTCTTCCCACCTTTTTCATTATATCCTCTAGCATGAAACTCCATATTTTGTTTATTATCACCATATCCATGCGACCATTCTCCAAACTACATCTCCACTCTAAGATCACATTGAATAACTTCTTCATAACTCCCAAAGTCTCAAATTACAAGATCCTTTCGAGGGTTTGGTTTTAATCCACTAAAGAATCTATTAATTTTTCTATCATTATTCATAACAAAACCTAAAGCATACCTTGCAAGCCTTATAAAATTATCTTCATTGGTTAAGACATATTCTCCTTTATTTTTCTTGAGCTCAATGAATTATCTCTCCGTATTTGTGTGAAGAGTTCTCAGGAAATACTTGTTATGAAACATTTTCATAAAGACTTCCCATTCTATCTCTTTAATTTCCTCCCTTATCTTGATGTTCTTAATAAAATCCTGCCATTGATCGTCCTCTCTATATTGATGATAAATGACTAGTTTCACCTTCCCCATATCAGAAAATTGAAGCCCAGAAAAGAAATTCTCCATGTATTCGACCCACTATTAAACAACTAGTGGATTGGAAGATCCACTAAACATCAGTGGTTATATCCACATAAAACAATCGATATCTAGTTTCTCCCTCTTTTGTGAAGGAATATTTTCCCCATTATTATGGTTTTTGTTCATAACCGGAGATAGTTGGGTAATCATCGCCATGAAACTATGAACTCCACCTCCCAAATCATGGGGTATGACATTCAGTCAATCGTTGTATTGGCCCTCGCAGGAGTTGTTGGCTTAGCTTCTCCTGATTCCATCCATTTTCTAAAAAAGAAGATGTCATAAGAAAACATAAGTAAAAAATTCATTAATAAATAACTTATTAATTTTAAAAATTTATAGTAAATTCATAACTTATTGTATTCCTTTCTGAAGCTTCTTGTATAAATATTTATACATAGTCTCATACTAGAGGTTTTCTCTAGGGTTCACTAATCTTAATTCCCAAATTAACTAAAAATTTCCTTTGATACCAACTATAGCGAACCAACTATTTCTTGAATTACAATTAAATAATTTTAAAGATAAAAACATAATATTATTATAAATAATGGATCCAAAGGTTTAGTGTCTTGGGAAAATAAAGAGTATACATAACAATTAAAACATAAAGCATAAACATTTATTTAATTCCTTCTTCTTTAGCTTCTCATTGGCACATAACCTCTCCTTCTTACATGTAACCACTTAAGGGTATACCTCAAAAGGGTTGAGATAAAATCCCAATAAGAGGATATATATGATCAATATTACAATGGGTTATCCTAACTATAACATGTGCAAAGGATCATTAACATGAGGGGAAGCATTAATAAGAGACATGAAATGTGGAAATGCATAAAAATAAAATATCATTTCATAGTGGATAAATACAAAAAATATTTTTGAACAAATCCATCGTCTTGTTCACACAATTTTTCACATTAAATCATGAGATTCATTACCGTATCCAATTTATTGGAGAGTTTTATATTTTTGAGCACACCCTTTTAATTGAAACATTCATGTTGCGCTATATAATTCCGGGTGCACCCATCACATCATAACATTACCATTTATCATGCATGCCACAATGAACATATACAAAAAATGAACATAAATAACCCATGAGAATGAATTTTTTCATCTTGTATGAACACATTAATAATTATTGGGTTCTCAAAAGAAAGTGGGAATAACATTAAAGTTTCAATAACCATCAACCTTGAATGAGAAGTTAAAGGTGTGTTCTCAAAAGAGTAGTTATTTTGGAAAACAATTTGTTTAACATAAACACCAGTGAAAATCATGTATATCCCAAAAAATGAATTAAAATGATGAAAAAATTATTTTTAAGGAGTAACTATAACAAAAAAGGAGTGAAAGTGTGAGAACTCGAATGATGAAAGATGGGTTTGAGAATTTTTTCCCTTACCATATATCTGAACACATCCTTCACTTTAATGTCTTATATAACCACATTAAATTCATTAATTAACAATTACAGAAACTTATGTACATGAATATGGTTCATTATAGTTTCATTATGTTATTCTATTTTCCTTTTTATGAGTTATATAGTTTAAAAACATTGTTCGGGAATGTTCGTTTGTATGGTTTTCTTGAGCGGTTTACCTATATTCATAAATTGATGTTCGGGTAGGATCTGGGTAAACATATAGAACATATATAACATGTTATTAATTATATTATAGGATTTGAAATGATATTATAATTGATTATATTATATACCATGTGGATGAATCATTAGATAAGAATTAAATGATGATTGTTTGAGTTAATTTCGGCAGTTTTCTGACCATAACAAACTTGTTTTCATTAATCATTTAGTGATATGTAAATAATTTATTTCTTGAACATAATATAGGACATAATACATATAAAATATTCTCTTTCAGCTATACAAATGGTTTCATGACCAGATCTAAAAGTAGAAATGGTAAAATAAAACATGTTGTTCTTGATGGTGATAGATTAACACCTCAAGAACAACGTTTTAATTTATAAAATAAAAGGAAGAGGGAAAGGGGGTGGCATGTTATAATATCCAATTAGTATCATAAAATTATACTATATATAGGATTATAGAGTCACCAAACCATGTGGATGAATATAGTTGTTGAGAGAATAAGAAAAGAACTTGAAATTGAAAGAAAATTAGAGGAAAGAGGATGGGAAATTACCTCTTGAATCATCCTCTTGAGATCCTCTTTACGGGACCTAGGATTGGTCATTTGATGAGACCAGAAGGTCTTGTAAATAGGGGAGGGGATAGTGAATATTCTTGCTCGTAGTTTAGAAAAGTCTAGAAGCTTTATTGGTGTGAGGAAATGTGGGTGTGTATGTGGTTTTTATAGTTGAGGGGAGAGGGGATTTCTCAATATAAAATTCATTAATTTATAATTTCCCCACAATACATGGAATAATGAGTCTTCCATGAAAAATAAGATTAATTTTATCATGTGATCCTGAACCAATTGGTCTTACATCAGTATAACATCATGCACGGCTCTATAATTAAATTATTTATCTTATTTTGTAAATTATGGTATTTCACTATTCATAACAAAATTCAAGTATTTCAGAAAAATCCCAAAAATTAACCCCAACCTTTTCTATACATGTAGAATCCAAAAATAATGTACATATTTCAAAAATAATTTTCTAAATATTAGTATTTTAACATTTAATTAAAATCATAATTTATTATAAAAAATCTGTTTTAAAACATTCATTTACTTCTTCTAAAATATAGTTACATCATACATTCACTTGAATGTTATTAATATATTATCATAGGTGAGGTTACTATTCATTAGGGTATATCACTATTCATAAAGGTATGTTATAAATCACCAAAATATATATTTTTCTTATTGGACTCTAAACAACTTAAATATCACAACTGTGTATATCGTATTTTCGAAATTCCAAACACAAAAGTAGAAAACATATGTTTAAAGGTCACTTAGCACTTAGTAGTTAATTATGTTGTGTTTCCATGTGATTTTATGACATATTTATAAGAATGGAATTTCCATTGAAAAACATTGGGTCATTATAATCATTCCGTTATCAAATGATTTCTCCACCATCCCTTATAGATAAAATAAAGGATTCTAAGAAGAATGATTTGGAAATCCAAAAGAAGGTTAATGTTATGAGAAGGGGAAATAATTGTAGTCAAAAATTGATGGGGAGTGAGTTTTAAGATTTGGTTCATGGCTATGTGATGCTTTTGATCGATAGATAAATAAGAATCTTCTAAATTACGTACATAGATCAACCTTATTTATTCACCCAGGGAGAACAAATATGTACTGGGGTCTCCAAGATAACTATTAGTGGGACAATTTAATGAGGGAGATAACTGAGTATACATAAAAGTGCCTTGGATTTCAGAAATTGAATTTTGAAAGCCAAAAGTTTATGGGGAAGATGAAACGATTCCCCTAACCAATAATGAAGTGGGAGAACATTACCATAGAATTTGTAACTGGACATCCAAAGACATCTAGAGGAAACAATTCAATATGGGTTGTTATCGATCATCTCACAATGAAAGCTCACGTTCTCACAATTACAGAGGAATTCTCACTCAATAAACTTTTACATATATAAATCAAATAAGTGGTATGTTTTCAGGGAGTGCCACTATCAATTGTATCAGATCAAGAACAGAGATTCACCTCCATGTTCTAGAAATGTCTCCAACATGCTCTAAGAACAGAGCTGAACTTTAATATAGCCTCTAATCCTAATACATATGGAAAATCTAAGTTAACTATTTAGACACAAGAAGTCATATTGAGAACATGTTGTATGGACATCAACGGAGGATGCGACCAAAATTTTCAACTTTTCGAATTCTCTTACAAGAACATTTTCCACTCGAGTATCCAAATGGATCCATATAAAGTCCTTTATGGAAAATGATACTTAACACCAACATGATAGGATGATGTTAGTGAATGTAATTTGATAGGACGTAATATTTTCAAAGAAATTGTCGAAAAGGTGAGAACCATTCAGCAGCACAATAATGAAGTTGAATGTAGAATAATGATCTATGGAGATAATTGTGGATAAGACCTTGAGATTAGGGTTGGAGACATGATATTCGTCCACATATCTCTATGAAAGAGGATCATGTGTTTTTTTATGAATTTAATGTTATTTATTAAGTACATCATCCCCTTTTAGACCCTTGATCATTTCAGAGATGTGGCTTATCGACTATCACTTCCACCTACCATGTCTCTAGTACACAATGTATTCCATGTATCTATCTTGATTAATTACATTCCAGATCCCTCACATGTATTGAATTTATATGTGTTATAGTTAGAAAATGATCCCTATTATGAGGAACAATCTTTGATGATCTTTCACCATAGAGATCATGTTCTACGCAATAATACTACTCATCTGGTCAAAGTACTTTGCAGAACCATAATATGAATAAGAAAAATGGGAACCATAGGAAGTGTTAAAGCATAAGTACCCTCACATGTTTTCCCCATAATGTGTAAAATAAAATTTTGGGGGAAAATTTTCATAAGGGGGGAATAATGTAACAACCCAAATTTTTTTAATATAAATCCCTTTCTTTTTGTTATTTAAAATAGTATAGTCACAAAAAATCACATTATGAACACTATATAGACACTATAAATGAAGAATGAATAAAATAAGAGGCATTTCTAGTAGTAAAGGATTATATACAGATGAAATAGTAACTTGATATTTAGAATAGTAATGTGACCCTTAAGAATAGTAAATTGGTAATTGAATATACGCCTCACTAATTAAAGTATATATTATATTTGGCCATATTATAAGTGAATGTAAGAGATAATTATATTATAGTATATGTAAATAAATATTTTATAAACTATTGATTATGTGTTAGTATTTCTGAAATTCATAAATATTTAATTAAATATTTATGATTAATTTAATAATTTAAAAAAAATATTTTCATAATATTAATTCAAAAATTAATATTTTTTTTGTCTCGTGATTCTGTTATAATTTTATAAGACATTAATTAATTTTTAATTGTGTTACAAACTCAGTTATAATTTTAAATTGGTATTTTCCATGTAAAATATGATTTTAATTAAAAATTAAATTTCTTATTATTAGAAATTTATTTTCATAAATTTGAGTTCATTTATAAATTTTACATGTTGAAAAATGGTTTGGGTAATTTTTTTGTATTTTTCTAAAATAATTTAATTCATTGTGAATAATAAAATACGATAATTTATGATAAATGGTAAATACATATATTATGGAGTCATAGAAGACTTATTCCTGATGTAAGCAAAAAATAAAGAAAAAGACAAAATTATTTTAATATATTTAATGATAATTCTAAAACTATTCATTTTCTGGAGCCAAAATAATAATCTAATGAACAAAATACTGAGAAACCACGCCACTCATCCAATATAAATACCACCCCACCACCTCTTATCCTCACACCTTCTAAGAATTGATCTTTGTCCAAATTCTACAAAATACTCATTCAAAACACCACCCCAACAACTAGTATCTCCTGGTATCATCAAAATACCAAAACCTTTTCCCTAAGGAGGTCCTTAAGGAGGTTAAATTCAATTGGTAAATTCCTTTTCCTTTTCATTTAATTTATTTTCAAGTTCATTTCTTTTCCTTAACTATCCTCACCTACCCTAATCCAAATGGAATTATAACTCCAATTATTTACATATAATTTAATTTTATTCTGAGAATGTAATAATCCATCGTCACACCCCTTCTCCCCTCCCTTTCAAAATAAGAAACAGTCATCTGTGTGGTGATGATTTATCACCTTCAGGGACAAAAAGATTTTATTTTAATTTTTCTCCATAAATGATGGTCTTAGAACCATTATAATGGTTGAATGATATTTTAAAATTTATTTTTTAACCCTTTTTAGATTTTCTAACTTGCATATATACCTAATATAGAATGATAAAACGAAACCAGTTTGTTGTGATTGAAAAACCACTAAAATTAATCTGAACTATTATAATTAAAATGTTATATAAGGATTCATCCTAATATCTAGAAAATAAATAATATATAAGAAAAATTAAAATTATGGTCATTAAATAATCACATATAGTTTAAATTATGGTGATTTATACCCATTTTACATGAACTTCCATTCTCATATACAATCGAATCGATCCTAAAAAGAAAGAAAACAAACATTCTCGAATGACGAAATTGAACAGTATAACTCATATAAAAGGACATAAATGAACATACAGAAATTATAATAAATCAATTAATTGTATAAAGGGTTCTTAACTAATTAATTAGTGAGTCTAATTTTTTTATTTAGGACATTAATATCATGTTCATAATCATTATGGACATGAGGTAAGAAATTCTACCCAAACCTCCATTTTTTTCTTTAAGATACACTTTCCCTCTCTTCAACCCAATGTAATTATTATTTTTTAAGTAAATATTATAATTTTCAATATATATTCCAAAATAATATATCTAAATTAAATCATCCCTCTTTGATGGATAAATACATGTTTTAAAAAGGTTCCCTTATCAATTATTCCCAATAAGAAAGCCCGATTCAAGGTAAATTCCCAATTTCTTATCCTTTCTTGAGTTTAATATATAATATATATTAACCCATCATTATTATTTAAAAAAACTAATTTTTCATGAAAATATATCTTGGTTAATTTCAGATTTTATACAAACAATTCTTCTTTTTCCGTTTTAATTAATTTTAAATATTTTCTTTCAGCGGCTCTAAAATGTTTTAATTCTAATGATTCTTAAAAAATATTTTTTACTTGTATTCACTTTAGTTTGAAATAACATATCATGTTCTTAGCCTATTATCACTTATTAATTTCCACTTATTTATTAAATTATTTCATTCATGGATACCATTATGATATTCACATATGTTATAAAATTTGACATGATTATAATACACAATTCTTATCCTGGGTAACACATATATTTATGTTTTATTCCTTATGTATAATTCTTCATGTGGAAATGGTAATCATGAACATGATATGATGGTTGCACCATCATATCACTCCAATTAATTGGCTAATGCTTACTCTCATGAGACCTCATGTGAAATGATCTTGGCGGTCATCCTTGAATCGTGCTCCATGTGCAACATTCTTGGTGGTTAGCAGTGACTCATGATCCATGGACAATGATCCTTGAGTCATACTTATCTCATGATGGCTGTTGTTTCCACATTTATAGTATAACATGTTTATATTATTCCATTTTATACATTTTATTCATCCTTATGTTGATTCATGTTATATGTTTTTTATGTCATCATGTTATTCTTATTGACCCATGTGTTATGCATTATTCATATTTATATTCCCTTACAGTGATTTTTAGCTCATCCATTTGTTCATGTATTCCCAAGTGTATTCTATGTTGATATAAGGGATCAAATGAATTTATAATCATCTTATCAATATTAAATGAAGGATGTTTTATTTTTGTTTAATGTTGTTTAATTATGTATTTTATGTTCCAAAGACACTAGAAAATATGATCCTTGGTTTGTATTTAATGGTTATGTATGCATAAAACCATGTAATAATATGTTTAAAAGGATGGTGACAGTGTAGTCCTCTACTTTGTTGCTTTTTTTATTTGGTATTTATATAAATGAAATTAGTTTTTGTTTTATTTCATTTATATTATGTGTCATGTAGTGTTTTATTTTTTCATGGAATGTTTTGTTGGTTGTTTTATTTTCAAATGGAAAATAATTCCCCAACTATCAATAAATCCCTTGGAATTTATTTCCAACCCTAGGAATATTAGGGATATCAGTTAAGGACAAGTAACTTCCTCCCACCTTCTCAATCCATTAAGGAGGGATATGATATTACAAGTGGTATCATCTTGTTTGATTATTTCCTTAAAATGGTCTTCAATTATCTTAATCTTAGAGTTCATATTTATTTTTTTATATTCCCTATGTTGGGTTGGTAGAAAGGATTTGGATAGCCAGGACATGAAATCTAGAGCATAAAAATTAATAGTTGGCCTTTTTAACCTAAACCTGAAGTCACCAAGGGGTAGGGTACATAATTTTTTTGAATATAATTATATGAATCGCAATCTCATTATCATTTTCTTAGCTAATGAGATGAGCATGACGAGAATTATAAAATTGAATTCCCACTAGGATTTCGTATTTAATTTTGATAATGATATATGATTTGGTGCAATGTTATCATTCTTGAAAAATGACTATTTTTTCAAATAATGGATTTTGAAAAAAGAGCACGGTTGTGGTAATTTGTAAATGGTTTTTATTTCAAAAGGAAGTTGAAATTTATCAAAAATAGTTGAACATGGTAAAATTTTGTATTTTGTAAAGTATTATTGTGATTGTAATAATGTGGTCGAATTTGAAATTGTTAATCCTTTACTTGTTAGATAGTGAGACGTATGGTATTTTTTGTCTGATTAGAAATTTTCTCATCATAGGTGTCATAGGAACCAACCAGAAGATGTTATTGACAATGTGGTTGCACCAGATTCATAGGTGAACCAAAAATTGGTTCACAGTATTGTCCAATCTTTTCAAGTTGTTGATAAAGGGAAGAGAAGGGATGGACCTGGGTGTGTAGATCACTCCATCCGGTTCTAGAAGTAGAATTGACCCATCTCTCATAGTGATTTGAAACCAGAGAAGGTAAAAGTGTGGCTAAATTGATGAATCGAATCTTTTATTTCATTAGCAAACCAAAAGATCCAAAATTCAAACTGGGGATGTATATGATGGAGGATCATGCATTCGAGTAGTGGGATTTAGTTTTTCATGCTAAATTGGACCAAGGACTTGCATGGGAGTATTTTGAAGAATTTTTCAACAAACTATTACATCATCACATGTTCAGAATTTAAATAACAACAAAATTATTTATCTTGATGTTTGAAAATATTTACATCATGGAGTACGTGAATAAATTTGGGAATTTACTGTTCTCTACACACGAAGGTTTTGTTAGTGGATCCTTAAAGGTAGACACCATTGAATTGAGGATGAGGTAGGAGAGTCACTCGATGATTTCATTCCTTTGTATAATGGATTATACGTAGATGGTGAATAGAGAGATAGTGGAAGAAAGGTACATATCAAGAGCTATGGGTGGAGAAATGTAAAGACCTGGAAATTCCATATAGATTTTTTAAAAATTATTTTGGATTATTACGAGTCTGTGAAAATTAACGGTGCTGCATTCTGAGGCCCGGTGTTCCCGGAGCATATTTTTGAATTTTTTAAGGTGCGTTCAATAAACGTATGGGTGACATTTTTTATCTTTTGAACCTGTGCTCAAATTAAAAATCTTAGGGAACCATTGAATATACAACACCGAGATTTGCTTAAGTGAGGATTAACTTCAACCACAGTAAGTTGAGAAAAAAATTAGTTTTATAGACATTTTAACAAATAATAAAATAACAAAAACATTATTTTAATATTCTACAAATGGTTGAGCGGTGGTGGTGGGACTGCTGAATTGTCAAGCCCTTTAATGGCTTAACTCTTCTATTTTGGAACCACTCCATTAAGAGATAAAGAGGTTCATTAATTGAAACTCATTAATGAACCTCATTAATCATTGGTTGAGTTAATCACCCTTCCCCTATATTTAAATGAGTCTTGGGCTTGGGTTTTTGACACGGAAGGGAGGAAACTCATACGAAGTGTTGTGGCATCTTCCAATAATGAAGAAAATAGGCTTGGAGGGAAACGTTGGAGGAATAGATCCATGATTGACGAATACTAATGGCTTCATCAAGCATGGATTCTTCTTCAACAGGCCACAACTTCTTCTCGTATTATGAGGTAGGGGTCATTATTAATGTGATGAAATCTCTTGATTCAATTCCTCATTCTTGAAAATCATGATGATCACGGATCAACCAAAACAAGTTAATCCACGAATCATATGAAATTATGGGTGGTTGGTGTGGGAGATTGAACAGGGTTTAATCAATATCTATGTGATGTTTTTATTTAATATGTTCTTGTTATGATGCTAAAGTAAATGGCACATGCCAAATGAATAAGGCCCAGACCCTCTGCCACTTTGGTTTTTGTCACGTTCTTCGTGGGAAAGTCTGAAATCGATGTGAACTTCGATCCAGGAGCCGTAGAGTGACAGAAGAATCTCAGGAGGACCGTAGGAGCATTCGGCAGGGAAATTGAACCGTCGGAGCTCTCCCAGTGGCCTGAAGAAGTTTTGTTGGCAATCAGCGCCGGTGGGCAACGACAGAGGCCAGCATCGTCCAGCCACAAGGGCAGCAGGTGGCACACTGTCACGTGTCCCTGAGGGAATCCATGACATAGAGCCATGGTGGTCAACAGGGGCGGCTGAACCTCGGCCGGCCGCATTGGCCAAAGGCGGAGCACCATCGCACACAATGACATCCAAGATGTGGTAGAGGTGAAGGGGTCTCACACCCTACGGTTCCCGCTAACAGGAGTACGGTGCAATGTGGTGCCGCCAATTAAATCACTTGAATGGATTTTCAATTCAGAAAGGGGGGCGGCCACCTGGCTGGCAGACCGCGCTAGCTACTGTGTTGGGTTGCCCGGGCAGGTCGGGCCAATCCGTGGCCCAGCTGGCCGAGCCCGCGGCCCTGCCCACTCGGGCTGGCCCATCTAGTTCGGGCAGGGCTGGGTTGGACCCGGGTTGGGGTGGGTCGGGTCGGTCCGACCGAGTTGGATAGAACCTGGACCCTTTTCGACCCAGATATGCTTAAATGGACAAATCATACAAAATAGATGTTCATTTGATGAAACGTCTGTGGTGATGTAATACTTATAATGAGAAAGTCCTTTTGAGATACTATACCTGAGTTTTGGAGAAAATTGGTGTATGGTTGGGTTGGATCGTACCCAAATCCAATTGGGCCCTTGGCACTAAAATGCATATAACTCACAAACTAGGCGTCTGATTGATGTGTCGTCTGTCGCATTAGAACCCTTACAACATGATTGTAATTTGGGGTTTTCCTTTGTGAAACTTCTTGATAGTTGAGTCACACCATTATATTGAGGATCATATTCTATAGAACTCATCCGCATCGAGTATGGGGAATCCTGTGGCTAGATGTCAATTGAAGAGAGACCCTGTGTGGATCGACATTATAGTAACCATGTTTGGATAATCATCATAGGGATCCTGTGTGAATAAAAATCATAGAGACCCTATGTGGATCAACATCACAGCGACCATGTGTGGATTAGCATCATAGCGACCCTATATGGATCAGCTTCATAGCGACAATGTGTGGATCAGCATCATAGCGACCCTATGTGGATCAACATCATAGAGACCATTTGTGGATCTGCATCATAGAGACCCTGTGTGGATAAACTTCATAGAGACCCTGTCTAAATCAGAATTCAAGAGACCCTTTGTTGATCAGTAGTGCATGACCTAATGAGGTCCATCCATAGAGCGGCCCGTCGAGGATCAGCGACATATGACCATGTGTGGATCGAAAATGGAACAACTTCTTTGTGGTTCAGTTTTGTCACTATATAAGGGAATAAAATGATACAGATTTAGACTAATAATATTTATTCTAGATCTCTGAGTTGTATATCTAGTTTGTGTTGAGTATTTTTTTGTGCTTTTTGATTGAGATCAAGCTTTCTGTTTTCCATTGTGTAATTTTGAGAGACATCTGGGGGTCTCATGGTCCCTACTGGGTATTGTTATACTCACCCCTACATGGGCTTCACCCGCACCTTATTGTTTCTTGTGCAGATGGTGAGCAGCATGGATAAGACTTCAGGATCTAGGACCAGGTGGTGTGCAGAGATGACTGGTTGACGTGGAGAGATGTGGAGACAAGTTGTTCTTAACATCCTGGTAAGATCCATGGTGGATGATCTCAGGATCTATTTTCTATTTTTTGTTTTATTGTATCTTTCATTTTGTCTTGTATTCTAGTCCATTTACATTCAGTACACATTTTACTGTAGCAGTTTTACTATGTAGTTTTTATCTTGTCTTGTTCTTGGTCTGTGTGTTTTCAGGTTCAAATAAAATGCCTTCTCATTTTGGGATACACCTTTTAGTTTCTAGTCGTCAACCCCTGGACTATTGAAGCCGGTCTTGGGGTAGTCATGGAATAGGCCCCGGGGGACTGGTCCTGACAAAGTAGTGTCAGCGGAGACAGTTCTACTGAAGAACTAGGATTCTGATCTTTCCAATGAAGCAATAGTGTTAAGTGTTTCGAGTGTGTTTTTCAGTTCGGGAAGTCCAATGTTGGTACGAAGGATGAAATATCCACACACCATGACCCTATATTCTGATTTTCATCTTGGCACACGAAAACACTGATTGCGTGTGTTTTGGAAATGTTTTACTTTTGATCTCTTTTGGGTCATCTCACAATTTATAACTTATTAACCATTGTGCAACTGTTTTTTTTAAGATGCCTCGACATAGACATCTTTCCAGCAATCTAGAGAGAGTTCATGATGAAGTACCAACATGCGATGAGGCTTTGGAGCGGGGCCCTCTTACAATGATATCACCTTCAGGTGATGCACCAGAAGCACCACAACCAGTTGGGCAGTAGTTGCCACCAACCCCACTAACGGATAATGCATGCCAACTGAGTGTGTTTCTTGAGTTCCAGTGGCATAGGCCTCCATGGTTTTGAGGATAGATAGATCCCCATGCAGTTGACGACTGGTTGGAGGCTGTGGCATGAGTGTTTCTCTTAGTTGAGACATGAGTAGAGCAGATGGTGGTCCTATCTTCTAGCATATTCCCGGGCACAACAGGGATACAGTGGAGCCTAACGCTCTTGATACATGATGATGCGACTCTCCCCTCAACGGACTTTGAGAGACACTTCAGGGTGGATTTTGTTCCAGAGACACTATTATCTGTGTGTATTTAGGAGCTCTTGCACATATAACAGGGAAGCCTAATAGTATCCCAGTACTCAGCGAGATTCACTGACCTCTCATGCTACTCCACCGACATGGTACAAGACCCTTTATTCAGTGCCCAAACCTTTGAGAAGGGTCTTCGGTGGGAGATCAGAGTGTCGATGATATCACTCAATATCCTGATGTAGGTTGGTGTTCTCGATCAAGCATTATTAGTGGAGAGCTTCTTAGGTGAGAAAGCACTAATGGTGTGAGCCACCACCGAATGATAGGTAGCTCAGTCATTTGTAGTAGTCAGTAGGAATATGACGTAGAGTTCCAAGTGGTCCAGACTGTTAAGAGGATGACCTCTGGACATTGGGTCGGAGGTGCATAGCTCACAAAGTAGAGAAGGCCAGCTGAGGAGTTGATTGTGCTACACGTGCAGAAAGAAGGGGCACATGGAATGAGACTGCTCGGCCCGTCGTACTATTGATCAGAAGAAGGCTTAGGAACCACTAAGGTAGAGGAAGATATTATAATGATGAGGTACGCAGGGTAGTGACCATGGAATAGGTGCAAGTCATGCAACAGGTAGTGGGTCACAATTTGAGGTTCTACTACCACCACCTCCAGGTGGTCCACCCCGACCTCAGGGAGAAGGTGAATCGGGATGAGCTCAGTTTTAGGAAGCTAAGGCCTACCACCACTGTGCTCCAAATATTAGTCAAATTACAATCTGTGTCTACTCCACCATAGCTGCAGTACTTATAGACATCGGTTCTAGTCACTCATTCGTTTCCACAGCTCTCGTTCAGATCCCGGAGATTCTGGTAGATCCATTGGCTCAATACTTATGTTTATAGACCCCTATGGGAGAGGATTTGAAAATTACACACTAGTACTATAATTGTGAGCTTACTCTAGGAGGCGATAGGTTTGGATGGGATCTCCTAGTAGCAACGTCAAGGCCTTACAATGTCATCTTGGGTATGGACTGTTTATCCATGGTCCATGCTCAGATAGACTATTTTAGGCCCAAATATTGGTGTGTATGCGTGGATGGGATCCATTTTTTCATCACCAGTGAGAAGGAAACCTTTATATCATAGGATGGACTTTCTCAGTGGAGGGTGCAGCCAATCAGTCATCAGTTTGATAGCCTTGCCCTTGGAGCAGTTGACGCGAGGAGTCTCAGTTATCCTATAGTGGTGTACTAGTATGTTGATGTCTTTCCTAATTATTTTCCAAAACTACCTCCTCAAAGATACGTATACTTATACATCGAACTATACCCCCAAACGACACTAATATCTTTGACAGCATATCGGATGGCTCCCGTGGGGCGTCGTGAGTTGTGGGTACAGATGGAGGACGTGCTGAGGAATGGGTTCATAAGGCCCAGTGTTTCTCCATGGGAATCCGCGATTTTATTCCCCAAGAAGTAATATGTGACTATATGGATTTGTGTGGAATATTGGTGCCTAAACTAGCTGACCATAATAAAAAAGTATCCACTCCTGAGGATTGATTATCTCTTCAACTAGTTGAAGCGAGCTCGATGGTTTTCAAAGATAGACCTCAGATCAGGCTATCATCAGCTCAAGTATGGGATGAGGATGTACCAAAGAGACATCAGATGTCAGTATGTCCACTATGAGTTCCTGGTGATTCCCTTTGGCATAACCAATGATCCGTTAGTTTTCATGGGGCTAAAGAACAAACTATTCCATCCTTACCTCCATCGCGTCATGGTATTATTCATGGACAACATCTTGATATACCCGGTGTCGAAGGAGGAGCATTCCAAAAACCTATAGATAGTTCTAGATACACTTTCAGAGCACCAGATTTATGGAATTCTCCCGAAGTTCAAGTTCTGGTTATGAGAATTCTTCTTCTTGGGGCATGTTATCTCGGAGGCTGGAGTTTTAGTTGATCTTGCAATGATAGAGGTAGTGCTTTCTTAGGAGCCACCTAGGAGTGTGACCGAGGTGTAGAGTTTCCTGGGATTGGCTTGTTACTATTGGATATTCATACTTGTATTTTCTAGAGTTGTGACACCCTTATTAGCTTTGACAATGAATGGATAGCCCTTCGTGTTGATGGAGAGATGCGAGTAGTGTTTTCATAAGCTGAGGCAGAGACTGACGAGTGACACCATATTGAGGATACCATAATATGGAGTTTGGTATGTAGTTTACTACAACGCATCAGGGATCGTACTAGGTTGTTTTATAATATAGGAGTGAGTGGTGATCACCTATAGTTCACAGTAGTTGAGAAATCATGATCATAAATACACAAAACATGACCTGGAGTTAGAAGCAATGGTATTTGCGTTGAAGATATGGTGGAACTACATGATGGGCAAATGTTTTAGACTCTACTCTGATCACAATAGCCTTAGGTATATCTTCCTACTGATAGAACTAAACCTAAGACAGTGGCTATGTCTAGAGTCCCTCCCGGACTACGACTTTGAGATAGTCTACACTCATGAGAAGGAGAATGTAGTAGAAGTTGCACTCAGTACGAGGTCTGGTCTACAGTGGCTAAGTGAGGAGATAGAGCCGTTTTCCGCATTGTCTTTATCCTTCATGGATTATGATGGTGAAGCTTACCTCTAGTCTATAACAATTACTCCCCCACTCCTTCAGTATGTCAGGGAGGCACATCTTGGAGATTTAGACTGAGAGGCCTGACGTGCTTAGATATCCTCAGGATAGGCTCTTGATGGACTTTCTGAATGTGGGGAGCACGTCAACCTCTTTAGTAGTTGAACTATGGTACCAATAATGCTTAGGGAGGAGGTATTGACAGAGTTCCATACATTCCCTTTGGCAGTACATCCTAGTGTGTAAAAGATGTACTATAACCTTTGTTGTCAGTACTGGTGCCCAGGGATGAAGAATGTGGTGGCGGAGTTCATATCATGATGCCTCACTGGTCAGCAAGTGATAGAATAGAATCTGGTACCAGTAGTCCTAGCATAGCTACTTGATGTACCAGAGTGGAAATGGGAGGGTATATCCATGGACTTCGTGACACGGATACCACGTATGTCCAGGGGCCTCAATTCCATATATGATATCATTGACTGACTCACAATTTCATCCCACTTCTTACCCGTCAGAGAGTAGGGATCAGCAGAGAGCTTGGGACGTCGCAATGTACATAAGATTTTATAGCTTCACGGGGTGTCATCAGTGATCGTCTCAGATCATGACGCTCATTTTACATCCCTCTTATGGAAGGTATTACAGGAGCCGTTTGAGACTCAACTACATTTGAGCACCACCTTCCTTCCTCGGAAAGATTGTCAGACAGATTGGTCCATATAGACACTCGAGGACATGCTTCATGCTTGTGACCTTGATTTTTTTCATAGTTTGGAGGACCACCTGCCACTAGTGGAGTTCTATTAACAAAATATTTATCACTCTATCATCGACATGGAAACATTTCCGGCCATGTATGGGAGACCTTGTAGATCGTCACTATGGTGGACATGCCTAAGGGTGTCAGCACTTATGGGTCTAGAGATGGAACATGCTACCACAGAAAAAGAGAAAATCATCCAAGAGAAGATGAACATTGCACAGAGCTGGAATAAGTCATATGCTGATAGGATATGGAGACCCTTGGAGTTTGAGGATGGTGACCATGTCTTCTGATGGGTCTCACCTCGATGAGGATTACGAAGGTCTGACTGGGGCGGAAAGCTATCTATGAGGTTCATCTAACCTTTCCAAATCCTCAATAAAGTAGGCGAGGTGGAATACCATCTAGCTCTTCCCCCAAAGATGAACCGGGTGCAATAATGGTTTCCATGTGTCGCAGATGAGAAGCTACATGCATGATCCATCACAAGTTATTGACTAGGGTGAGCTGGACATTGACAATGGGGCGATGTTCGAGGAGTTCTCAGTGAAGATAGAGGATCGATAGGAGTGAGTCCTTCATGGGCGGTCAATTCCTCTGGAGCTAGATCATTGGAAATATGAGAATCATTGGTAGAGAACATGGGAATGGGAGGCCCGTATATGTTCTCATTTCCCCCATTTGTTTCCATAGTTTTATTATAGCTTTCATTAATTAAAATCCTTAAGGTGGGAGGAGTTTAAAGACCCTAAATATCCAAATAATTTTTTTAAAATTAATTTTGATTATTAATATTCAGTGAAAATTAACGGTGAATGATTTAAAGGCCTGGTGTGCCCGAAAATAATTTTAGAAATTTTTTAAGGTACCTTCAGTGAACGTGCAAGAGGAATTTTCAATATTTTGGATTGGTGCTCAGATTTGAAATATAAAGGAACTGTTGAATTTGTAGACATGGGATTCTCTTAACGGAGGATTTACTTCGACCGAAGTAGGTCATGAGAAAAAGTTAGTTTTATAGACTTTTTAAAGAATTATAAAATAAAATAAAATTATTATTTTATTATGCTACCAATGGTTGAGATACGGTGGTGGGACCATTGAATTATCAAGCCATTTAATGGCTTTACTCTTCTATTTTGAAACCATTCCATTGAGAGATTAAAAGGATCATTAATTAAAACTCATTAATGAACCTCATTAATCTTTCGTTGCATAAATCACCCTTCCCCAATATTTAAATGAGGCCCAGGCTTGGGTTTTTGACATGAAAGTAATTAACCTCTGATGAAGTATCAGGACGTCTTCCACCAACAAAGAATATAGGCTTGGATGGAAACGCTGGTGGAATCGATCTGGCATCGAAGAATATCGGCAGCTTCATCAAGCATGGATTCTTCTTCAACAAGCTGCGATATCTTCTCTGATTTCGAGGTAGGGTTTGTTATTAAATTCGAGTAATCTATTGATTCAATTCCTTGTTCTTGAAAAGAATTATGAACACGGATCAACCAAAATGAGTTGATCTACAAATAATATGAAATTGTGGGTGGTTGTTGCGAGAGATTTGAAATGGGTTTAATCAATATCTATATGATGTTTTTATTTAATACCTACTTGTTATGATGAAAAGGTTGAGGGCATAGACCAAAAAACCAAGGCTCAGACCCTCCACCGCTTCAGTTTTTGTTGCTTTATTCATGATATAAGTTTTAACTCGATGTTAACTTGAATCTGAGAGCCATGCAATGACCACAGCATCCCGGAAGGCACATAGGCATGTTCGGAACAGAAAATGGACCACCGAACCTCACCTGGTGGTCCGAAAAAGTTCCATCTGTGCAGTGGCACCGACGACAGGAACCAATGAGAAATGGTGGCAGTCAGTATTGGCTGGTTGGGGTGGCAGTAGGTGATGCATCGTCATGCACTGCTGAGGGAAGTTGCAGCTGTCAGAAGGGGCAGCCGGCCCTCGGCATACCGCACTAGTAGAAGGTAGCGCGCCGCAGAGAGGACTCGTGACATCGAAGCTACAAAAGAAGTGAAGGGTACTGGCACCCCATAGTCCCACTTACAGGAGGGAAACTCCATGTGGCGCCACAAACTAATTCCCCCAAATGTCTTTACCACTTGGGAAGGGGGGCAGCCACCCAGCTGGCAGACCGGGCCAACCACTAGGCTAGGTCTCCCGAGCAGGTCAGGTGGCTCCGCAGCCCAGAGGTCCAAGCCCACAGCCGAGCCCACTCGGGCCGACCTAGCCAGTTCGGTTCAGGCCAGGTCAGACCTGGGTTAGGTCGACCGAGGATGGGGCGGGTCAGATCTTTTCCGACCGGGTTAGATTGGACCCGGACCCTTTTTGGCCAAGATATGCTTAAAAGAAAGTATCTTAAAAACCAAACATTTGTATGACGAACTGTATACAACACTGGAATCCTTGGAATGAGACATTCCATTTCAGATACTCTACCTGAGTTTTGGAGAAATTTGAAGTACCACCGGGTTGGATCGAAACTGATTCCAACCGGGCCCTCGGCACTGAAATGCCTATAACTCACAGACCAGGCGTCCGATTTATTCATCGTCTATCGCATTGGCAACCTTACAACATAGCGGCTCTTTTGGTTATTCCTTTGTGGAATTTCATGTTAGTTGAATCATGACCGATATATTGAGATGTAGATTCTATGGAACTCAAACTCACCAAGTGTAGAGAATATTGTGGCTGATTGTCAATTGAAGATTGACCCTGTGTGGATTGTTATGATAGCGACCCTTTTTGGATCAACATCATAGAGACCCTATGTGAATCAGCATCATAGAGACCCTTTGCAGATCATAATCATAGCGACCCTGCATGGATCACCGTTCTAGCAACCCTGTGTGGATCAGCATTCTAGCAACCCTGTGTGGATCAGCAGTGCACAACCTGACGAGGACCATTCTTAGATCAGCCCGTCGAGGATTAGCGACTTATGACGATGTGTGGATAAGCAATGGAACTTCTTCATGGTTCCTTTGTGTAACTTCCTAATGGAATAAATGATATATCATAAGGCTAATCATCTTTATTCCTGATCTCTGAGTTTTATACCTAGTTTGAGTTGAGTCTTTTTCTTTGTTCTTTGTCATTGAGATCATGCAGTGTGGTTTTCCTTTATGGAATTCTGAGAGACCTTCGGGGGTCTTGGGGTCCCTACTGAGTATTGTTATACTCACCCCTGCATAGTCTTCATCTGAACCTTGTTTTTTCTTGTGCAGGCAATGAGCAGTGTAACACACCAAGCTTCCATGGTACGGTTCTCGCCGAATAATACAGTAGAGTGTGTTGTACGCAACTTTAAGTTCTAACACACGCCACAACTAATAAAACTAGCCGTTAGGAATAGTAATATCAACTTTTTGAAATTTTATACATTTTATCATTAAAAATGGACTTAATTTTTGAATTTGGAATATCAAAATTAGCCTAGGGTGAAATTTTGGTTCTTTTTGGATAACTTTCCTATTTTGATGAATAGTGAAAATTACTAAATTTTAATTAAAAACAACTTTTTTAATCGAAATAATTAATAGTGATAAATTATGAATTTGAGTGGTTTTAAAGTATATTTAGAAAATATTTTTACCATTTAATACAATTTTGGTCATTAGGCATAACTTCACATTTAAACCAGACATAAACAAGTGTCAATATTTTGATAGTTATTATTTCTTAAAAACACGCTTTTTGTTTTGACAATAGAAATTAATTTTAAATTAATTTTGGCCACTTATGTGTTTTGAATTTGGAAAAATGAATTCCAAATTTGGAATTAGGATGTCCAAATTATGTAAATAGTTAACTCTAGTTTTTAGACATTAAGAATAATTATTTCGGTAAATATTTTATTTACCATGGTTAAAGGGTAAATCTAGTAAATAAGGGTAAAAAATAATATTATAATAATATTAATTTATCCTAAAATGTGTCTAAACCTTATTATGGGATACATGTCCGACCATTGGCATCTTTGGGTCGATTTTGGGACCTCGTGGATCCACTTGTAATTGATAATGACACTTTATATTAATTCAGTTAAAGTAAATACAAAAATGACATAAGCATATATCTTTTAGCAAAACAATTTTTACATTGGGTTATATAGGTTATATTTTAGACTATAAATATTCATTATAAATATAAAATTATTTCCTACATAATGGTATTTTATTTATAGTTTTTAGACATTGAGTAATTAAATGTATTTATGACACAATAATGTTGCAGTATTTTCCTTATTAATGAATGAATCAAATAATTGGTATTATAAGTGTTAAAATAAATATAATTTGAAGGTTTTTATGCCATACAAGACTTTTATTGGTTAATATGACATGTTAGTATTTCTTAAATAATTTTCTTTTGAATTAATAAAGTTGTTATGACTTCAACAAAAATCAATTATTGAATAGTGTCAAAATTGACATAAATGAGTTTTTATAACAAATGTTATATTATTAATTGATATTCTATTCCTATAAATATAAGGTTTGGCCAAAGGAGTTATATCATGATAGTTGTATCATTAATGGACTACTTGGGGGTCTCTTCGATGTATATAGAACGTTTATTAACCATATAATATAAAATGTAAAGTGAGATGATAAATGTCAAACTAATTAACTAAGAGTTAAATCTAAAAGGCATGGTTAATATAATGACCCAAACCTGTCTAAAATCTATTTTCTGAACGAATTTCTACCCATACCCACCATATACTTTGAATAATCCACCTTATAGCCATTATAAACCGAATATTAATTTATTATGAAATAATACATTATGTTTTTCCTAAAGAGCCCCTTCCGCCCCTTATAAAAGGACACCACTTCTAACCTATTATTTACACCTTCAAAGCCTTTTGGCTAGGCCAAACCCTGCCCGAATATTCTCTCAACTTCCCTCAATTTATCCTAGAGGCCTTAGTTTGATCACAAGCCAACCTAAGGATCCATTTTGATCAAATCAAAAGGAAGAACCCGAAAACGAGGTAATGATTTTACCACCCTCTTTTAAGTTCCTTTCTTCTTCCACTTCTTCTTTTTATTTGTTATTTCCATTCGAAAATAATAACTCATGTATATTCTATATATTTTGATGTTATAATAAATATGTTACAACCATATTCAGTATTCTATCCATCCATTGAATGACATTTCACCATACGTGCATACATACGGCCTACCGTCTCCACGTCGTGGTGTAATTATTATTCAAAATATTATTATTTATATGGGCATAATAATGATAATTAAATAATGTAAATAATAAATATAATATGATTATTATTATGTATATATGATATACCATCCAATTATATATTATTTTAATATCAAAATAATGATATTGTCGCTCGTGCGTATATACGGATTACCGTCTCCACGAACGCGATGAGATTCATTCCCCATCATATCCATTCAAGACTAAATTTCATTTGATGAATAAATATAATTTTTAGAGACGTGATATCATTCTGGATACGAATAAGATAAATCTCATCCATAACAAATACGGCTCACATAACAAATAATATAATGGAAAATGAATCTGTTAAAACCTAAAACGACGATAATACTAAGATATTATTAACAAATCAATGTTAAAAGATCATATATGATATCATATTAATGTAAATTGTTTTTGTATAATTAAATAACAATTATTAAACTATTATATAGGTGGTTATACTAACGTCGACCAAGGAAAAATTACAAAGTAAGGGGTTTCTTATCTCACTTTTAATTTCATGAGATTTCCATTGTTCACCACTTATTTATTCCATTGGTGTCTGTACTGCCCGTGATTGTATTCATTGTGTAATATAATTTAATTTATGGATATTTAATTCATAATTGTATTATCTTTATTTCATGGGTGTATGTTTTGTATGTTACCAAATCATAAGTGAATTTTAAATTTCAATTTCTATTCATTAGGCTTTGCGCATACTTCATTGATTATTTTACTCTACGATTATGTGTGGAATCACTATTAATTTTATTATGTCATAATTTCCACTCCCCTTTCTGTGGAAATACTTTTTATACACATAATCACTCCATTGATAAATTCTCAAGTCATCGGTATGAACTCGATAAGAGTAATTTTTACTCAATCTCGATTTGTTGAGTTAAACATCCAATTCATTGGTGTTGTTTTTACAAGAATATGTGTGAATGTCCTTTGATTGTTTTACACTGAATATCCTATCATATTGAGTGTATTTATATTTTTCACACATAATTATGTCGTTTATTTATCCTTAACCAAAGGATATGACTTTTATTAGAGATTTCATCTCAATTTACATTCCATTGAGACTCCTTTTTTGTTATACACCAAATCACGTTTATATGGTGTATATAATTTAATTTGACATAGTATATCATGAATCATTTTATTATCAAGATATTAAAAAGTTTTTATTACCTCAATTATTTGTATTCAATTGTCTCTCTTTTGGTTAGGAACTATAACTAAAATATCATTTTAAAATGTTTTAAAGATTTATTATTCTAAATCATTCTCATTAATGTACATGTTTTAAAAATGGTTTTAAGGATTTATTTATATGGAAATTAGTTTTTTAAAATCAAAATTCCTTTAAAAATTTTCAAATTGGTGTGGGGAACTTTTATTCGGAAATCTATTTTAAATGGAATCTTGACAGATAGTGTGACTTTAAAATATTTTCAAGAAAAAGGGGGATATTTCTCTCAATAGTTTTTTGATTATTTTAATCTATGTCAATATCCATCATTATACTCGATTGAGGTTAATATGATACAATAAAATCTTCCATATTGTATCAAATGAGTTATATTTGACTCTGGATGTGCTATTTTTATAACATTCATGGTTTGTGGTGAAAGTATTGACATTTCGTATACTAGTTTTCATACAAATGTTTATGTCATGTTTAATACTTTTCATATGAGGAATGCATTGGACTTAGTAAGTGATGGGTGGACACCACTATAGCTCCTCGTTGCATCGGTAGTTCTCATGAGACAAACTAGTGTCTTGGCATTAGGCCTTGATAAAATCTTATTTTTATTCTTGGCACGAGGCCTTGTCTACGTGGTTATGATAGTCTGGAATTATGCATTCCATCATTATGGAAGTGGTTATTGATATTGTATGTGATTATTCGACTAGTATAATATCCATGTGAATAAGTAAATGGCATTATTTCATTTTATCTTTTCCATATTATTTTTAAGTTCATCTTTAAAAGGATTTTGTTTCAGTTATACATTTACTTAAGTGTTTATGCTTATCTATGAAAGCTTCTGCTATATTGTTATCCTTAATGAGCATCTAAGATCACCCCATTCAATGTTTTATTATTCCCTAGATGTGAAGAAGTAATTTATGAACGATCTGCAGGGAAAGAATTAGGGGATATGAAGACAATATATTGTGGTTTTTTACCTTATGATGTAATGTAAGACTTATGAATATATCTAGTGTTTCGAAGACTACTAAACTAATCGGTCATTCGAGACGTTGTCCTTTGTGATCATGCCAATGCTATGTAATAATGCACTGACTCTGGGTAACTGGGGTCAGGGCGTTACATTTGGTATCATAGGAAGTTTAGTACAAACCATGGGAGATATATTTAGATAAACTATGATTAGAGAACATGTCCCTAAGATAGACTTTGAGGATTAGTATAGAAGAACTTCCTATAATTTTGGTATTGTAGAGATTTTTTGATTTTTCCAATCAATACATCCCTGTCTGGATATGAGCAGGTAGAGGTGGATTTGGCACAGATGTACCTAGGGGTAAAACCCAAAAAACACCGCTTTGAGCAAGACTCGAACGGGAACTGGTGCACGAAAAAGGGCCTTGCTTCACTCTTGGTTACGACACTCCTGTGGGATATGCTTAGGATAATTTACATTTTCTTTACAAACCGATTTGAAGTATTATATATAATATGAGGGTAAATGACCTTTGTTAATCCCAATGTGTTTCAAATTGAGAATATAGTGACATGATATTATCTAAATGATTTTATAACTACTGTTACTCACACAATGCTTTCTAGTTTTATTCAATGGATGGATTCCCAGGAAGTCATAGCGACTTTGAGAATGAAGTACAAGGTGTTAACGGTGGTGTTAATGAGAAACAAAATGGAATGTTGATTGGTGTGAAAAATATCTTCTTCATGCCAAATCAATTTTCCAAAAATTTGATCAACAATATATATATTAACCAATTCCCAGACTCAACAAAGAAGAGAAAGGTGTTGAATGATAAGAGCTCCAGTAGTGGAGAACATAGAGAAAGGAATCCTCAATTTCTATCATGCAGGAAATGTGGAAGGAGACACCTAGGAAAGTGTCTCAAAGAGGCAATGAAATGCTTTACGTGCGGGAAGGAAGGACATAAAGTGAAGAAATTCCGATGAAAAATGAAGAGTACTATGGAAGAAGATAAAAATGGTCCCAAGAATCCATTTACAATCATTTTCTGTAAATGTAGGGGACCTGGCCATTAACCGAGTGAATTCCCTATTCAATAGGATATTTTCTTGGTCAAAGAAGAAGCTATGTATAAATAAATGGTTGGAGAAATTTTTAAAAAGTATTAGTGCTCCTTGTTGATGGGTCAACATTGGAATAATTTTCTCTTGTATTTGTAACCCTACAGTTTTCCATGTGAGAATGATATTTGAGGAAGAATAATCTTTTACCTTGTGTATATAGTTATAAATAACAATTTGGTTTAATATGATCATTGGGTTTGAGGAAATTACAAGGGATTATAATTTGGGATGAAAATGCAAGGTATGAGATAAAATTCACGGTTAAATTATGTTATGGTTATTTTGAGGAATTTATCTCATTTTGGTAATGTTATAAAATATAGTTTTTGAAAAAGCACAACCCGTAGACCGTGGGATAACATGTCACGTCGGACAAAGATGTGGGAATCGAACCCACAACCAAAGTGCGATTGGGATTTATCGTCTACCACTAGACTATATGAAGTCCCTGGTTAGTGTGACTATTATTTTTAGTTTAATTATTTTATTGATCTATAATAATTTGATTTGGGATCTTATTTATTATCAAATGAATACCCTTAGTATAGGAAAATGATTTGGTGATTATGTGATAAATGTTATTTTGGAAGACGTTCGCTTTGTTGGGAACACTATATGCCCAAGGAAAATAGAATAGTATGGGATTTCATTTGAGGAGTAATGGTGGATTTTTACCTATGTTTTTATTGTGGATTTATAGTGATTTGGGTTATTTATGGAAATGATTAACCGATAATAGAGAATATGTGATCAGGTTAATTACTTTTAAGTACGCGACATTAAGAGTAATTGATGTCATTTGGAGATACCATTTAACGCGGAAGAATACATAACCAAATTATTCTAAGTTTTGAGTTTCAATATTATTTGGATTTTAGTTAAGGATTTTAAGGACAATTCTTTATTGAATTCTATTTATTTAACTTTGGGGTATTGTTGGTTTAATTTTAGAAATTAAGATTAGTGTTTATTTCTCTAATGAAATAAACTTTTGGGGGATCATCAGATCTTATACTAACCGCTTTTATTTTGATTAATCTCTAAAGACAAGGTAAATTTATAGTTTATTCTTCGTGGATCATGTGAATCTATAAGAATTATATTGTAGCTCTTTTAGTGTGACCTAGTCTTCTGGAATACTCATCGTTTAAAAATGAGTTAGTAGTATAAATTTATTAAAGAATGAAACATTACTTAAAAATTAAGTATATCTCTTTATGTACATAGTAAATCTAAGAAATGAATTCCTCTTCTTTATGTAATGTAACTTAATAATAATAATAATAATAATAATAATAATGTTTTCCCTTTACTTTTCCTATTTGGAAACTAATTACTGTTTGTTCCATCACAAGTTTTTGGTTTTCTTGTTGTTAACTTTCTCCTGATCATGTTTTCTATCCCTCTCCATCCGAACTTGACACTTAGTTTATCATCCATATCCATGTTTTTATACATGGACTCCTAGTATAGGTTATCTCGGGTGACCTTTGTACTTCTCTTTCTTTCTTTTAAAGTGATAGTTTTATCGACTCTTTTCCCGATGTGGGAGTCTCCATTATATTACCAAGCCCAATTTTAGAATATTCGAGGACGCAATTTATTTATGGAGGGGATAATGTAACACCCCAAGCTTCCACGGTACGCTTCTCTCCGAATAATACAGTAGCGTGTGTTGTACGCCACTTCAAGTTCTAACACACACCACAACTAATAAAACTAGCCGTTATGAATAGTAATACCCACTTTTTGAAATTATATACATTTAATCATTAAAAATAGACTTCATTTTTGGATTTGTAAAATCTAAATTAGCCTAGGGTGAAATTTTCATACTTTTCGGATAACATTCATATTTTGATGAATATTGAAAATTAATAAATTTTAATTAAAAACAACTTTTTAAATCGAGATAATTAATAGTGATAAATTATTAATTTGAGTGGTTAAAATTATATTTATAATATATTTTTACCATTCAATAAAATGTTGGTCATTGGTCATAATTTCACATTTAACCAAGACATAAACAAGTGTCAATCTTTTGATAGTTATTATTTCTTAAAAACACGCATTTTGTTTTGACGATGGGAATTAATTTTAAATTAATTTCTACCACTTCTGTGTTTTGAATTTGGAAAAATGGAGTCCGCATTTGGAATCAGGATTTCCAAATTATGTAAGTTGGTAACTCTTATTTTTATAGATTTTGAATAATTATTTCGGTAAATATTTTATTTACCATGGTTAAAGGGTAAATCCAGTAAATAAGGGTAAAAACATAATATTTTAATAATATTTATTTATCCTGAAACGTTTCCTAACCCTATTGGTTGATACATGTCCGACCATGGGCATCTTTGGGTCGATTTTGGGACCCCATGGATCCACTTGTAAGTGATAATGACACATTATATTAATTAAGTTAAAGCAAATACAAAAATGACATAAGCATATATCTTTTAGAAAAAAAATTTTTAAATGGGTTATATATGTTATATTTTAGACTATAAATATTCATTATAAATATAAAACTATTTATAACATAATAGTATTTTATTTATAATTTTTAGATATTGAATAATTAAATTTACTTATGACACAATAATGATACATTATTTTCCTTATTAATAAATGAATCAAATAATTGGTATTATTAAAGATAAAATAAATATAATTTGAAAGTTCTGATGTCATCCAGGAATTTTATTGGTTAATATGACATTTTAGGATTGCTTAAATAATTTTTTTTTGAATTAATAAAGTTTTTATGACTTTAACAATAATCAATTATTGAATAGTGTTAAAATTGACATAAATGAGTTTTAAAAAAATATTATATTATTAATTGATATTCTATTCCTAAAAATATAAGGTTCGGCCAAAGGACATATATGATGATAGTTTTATCATTAATGGACCACTGGGGGGTCTCTTGGATGTATAGAGTATGTTTATTAACTATATAATATAAAATACAAAGTGACATGGTAAATGACAAACTAATTAACCAAGAGTTAAAAGTAAAATACAAGGATAATATAATTACCAAACCATTTTAAAATCTACTAGTTGAATGTATTTCTACCCATACCCACCATAGACTTTTAATAATTCACTTTGGAGCCATTAGAAACCGAATATGAATTTATTATGAAATAATACATTAAGTTTTTTCTAAAGAGCCCCTCCCCCCTTATAAAAGGACACCACTTCTAACCAAATCTTCACACCTTCAAAGCCTTCAGGCTTGGAAAACCGCTGCCCAAATATTCTCTAAACTTCCCTCACTTCAACCTAGAGTCATTAGTTTGATCATAAATCCAACCTAAGGATCCCTTTTGATCAAATCAGAAGGAAGAACCCGAAAAAGATGTAATGATTTCACCACCCTCTTTCAAGTTCCTTTCTTCTTCCACTTCCTCTTTATTTGTTATTTCCATTCAAAAATAATAACTCCAGTATATTCTATATACTGTGATGTTATTATAAATATGGTACAACCATATTCAGTATTCTATCCATCCTTTGAATGACATGTCACCATATGTGCATACGTACGGCCTACCATCTACACATCGTGGTGTAATTGTTATTCAATATATTATTATTTAGATGGGTATAATAATGATGATTAATTCATGTAAATAATAAATATAACATGATAATGATTATTTATATATGATATACCATCCAATTATATATTATTTTAATATCAAGATAATAATATTGTCGCTCGTGCGTACGTACGGATTACCGTCTCCACGAACGCGATGAGATTCATTCCCCGTCATATCCATTCAATAATAAATTTAATTTGATGAATAAAAATAATTTTTAGAGACATGATATCATTCTGGATATTAATAAGATACATACCATCCATAACAAATACGGCTCACATAACAAATACTATAAAGGAAAATGAATCTGGTAACACCTGAAACGACGATAATACTAAGATATTAATAACAAATAAATTTTAAAAGATCATATATGATATAATATTAATGTAAATGATTTTTTTTATAATTAAATAACAGTTATTTCACCATTATATAGGAATTTATCCAACCATCGACCAATGAAAAAGTATAAATTAAGGGGTTTCTTATCTCACTTTAAATTTCGTGAGATTTCCATTGTTCACCACTTATTTATTGCATGTGGTGTGTGTACTGCTCATGATTGTATTCATTGTGTAATATTCTTTAATTTATGGATATTTACATCATCATTGTATTATCTTTCTTTCATGGGTGTATGTTTCGTAAGTTACCAAATCATAAGGGAATTTGAAATTTCAATTTCCATTCATTCGACTTTACGCATACCACATTGATTATTTTACTTCAAGATTATGTGGGGAATCACTATTAATTTGATTATGTCATAATTTCCACTCCCCTTTCAGTGGATATAGTTTTGATACAAATAATCACTCAATTGATAAATTATCATTTCATCGGTATGAACTTGATAAGAGAAATGTGTACTCAATCTTGATTTGTTGAGTTAAACATCCAATTAGTTGGTGTTGTTTTTACAAGAATATGTTTGAATGTCCTTTGATTGTTTTACCCTGAATATCCATTCATATTAAGTGTATTTATATTTTTCACAAATAATTATGTCGTTGATTTATCCTTAACCTAAGGATACGGCCTTTATGAGAGATTTCATCTCAATTTACATTCCATTGAGACTCCATTGTTGTTATACACAAAATCACTTTTATATGGTGTATATAATGTACTTTGACATATTATATCATGAATACCTTTATTCTCATGATATTACAACGTTTTTATTACCACAATTATTTGTATTCAATTTTCTCTCTTTTGGTTAGGAACTCTAACTAAAATATCATTTTAAACTGTTTTAATGATTTATTATTCTAAATCTTTCTCATTAATTTCCATGTTTTAAAAATGGTTTTAAGGATTTATTTATTTGTCCATTAATATTTTAAAATAAAAATTCCTTTTAAAAGTTTCATAGTGGTATGGGACACATTGATTCAAAAATCTATTTTAAATGGCTTCTTGACAGATAGTGTGACTTTTAAATGTTTTCAAGAAAAGGTGGATATTTATCTCAATAGTTTAATTATTATTTTAATCTATGTAAATATCCTTCATCATTCTTGACTAAGGTTAATTTGATACAATAAAAGATTCCATATTGTATCAAATGAGTTATGTTTGACTCTGGATGTGCTATTTTTATACCATTCATGGTTTGTGGTTAATGTATTGACATTTGGTATGATAGTTTTAATATGAATGTTTATGTTATGTTTCAAACTTTTCTTATGAGTAATGCATTGGAATTAGTAACTGACGGGTGGAGCCCATCATAGATCCTCGATGAATCGGTAGGTATCATGAGACAAACTACTGTCTTGGCACGAGGCCTTGAAAAAATCTTATTTGTAGTCATGGCACGAGGCCTTGGCTACGTGGTTATAATAGTTTGGTATTATGCATTCCATCATTTTGAAAGTGGTTATTGATATTGAATGTGATTATTCGACTACTATAATATCCATGTGAATAAGTAAATGGAATTATTTCAATTTATCATTTCAATATTATGTCGAAGTTCAAGTTTAAAAGGCTTTTGTTTTCGTTATACATTGCCTTATGTGTTTATGATTATCTATGAAAGCATCTGCTATATGTTTATCCTTACTAAGCATATGAGCTATCCCCTTTCAATGTTTTATTTTTCCCAGGATGTGAAGAAGTAATTTATGAATGACTGGCAGGGAAAGTATGAGGGGATATAAAGATAAGAAGTTTTGTAGTTTTTTTTGCCTTATGAAGTTATGTAAGACTTAGGAATATATCTATTGATTCCAAGAATACAAAACTAATCGGTATTTCAAGACTTTATCCTTTGTGATCATGCTAATACTATGTAATAATGCACCGACTCTGGGTAACTAGGGCCGGGGCATTACAAGAAGCTTGGTTGAGACTTTATGATCCAGGACTAGGTGGTACACAGAGGTGACTGGTTGATGTGGAGAGTTGTGCAGACAAGTTGTTCCTACCCTTCATGTAGGATCCTTGGAGCATGATCTCATGAGCTATTTTTTATTTTCTTTTGTATTGTATTTTTCAGTTGGGCTTGGATTCTAGCCTATTTACTTTCAATACACACTTTAACTTTTTTAGTTTTACTAAGTGGATTGTATCTTCTCATTTTCTTGGTCTATGTGTTTGTAGGTTCAAAGATATGCCTTCTTGTATAAGGATATGTCTTTCCAGTGCTAGTTTCCAAACCCTGTCCTATGGAAGGAAGGCATGGGGTAGTCACAGAACGGGCCCCAGGGGTAGGGTTTTGACAAGAAAGTATATTTATACCTAATGTAAATGTTGGGAACTCTAATGTCGGGAGAAAGAAGAAGAGAGACACCTATTTCCACGGTAGTATAATGACTTAGAATCTAATGGCTAGATTATTAAATATTTCACTATGGCCTAAGATAATGTTAGTATGTTTCCAATGTTGTTCTCTTTTCCACATGAAATGAGAATTTACAACACCAGAAAGAGAATGACACAATTTCCATATATGGGGAATATTCATTGCTAATGTCACAGTGCTCTGAGGTCGGGGGTTTGGGACACTTCGCAATGTCCCCGACATCATATGATCCAATTAGTTGAGGGTAGCAGAATTATTCTAATCAATAGAAAATAGCTAGATGTGGTGATTCCTAGAATACCATGACTTTTAGATAGTGAAATATTAATAGGTTCATAAGGAACAATGTTTCGCGAACAAGAAATTATATGAAGTTAATAAGGCTGTTTTTGATGATCAGTATGGACCATCAATGGTGAGAGGTACGTTTCTTTTGAATTTTACCCTTATGAAATATTTGTTTTATATGGGTATTTATCGTTCCTTTATTTCTTCTTGTTATATTTATTTTTTGTGTTTAAAATTTGTGATTTTGAATTCTATATTAAAACATCAAACTCGAATAGGTCAAAGAGAATGTAATTCATTTGTGTGTAAATCATGTTCTGTAACTATTGATAGAACTGAGTTCCTATGGAATTTATTTGTGGTAGATATGGATTTATATACCATAATCCTAGGTATGAACTATATTATGATGTTTAAGGATCATATCTACTGTTATACATGATAGGTGTGTTTAAACACTGAAGATAGTGTCGAGAATATCTTTTGATGAGACTGGAATATAATGGAACGTGAAACATGTTTATTGGAACATGAAATAGAAATGATCTCTTACTAGTTGGCATCATTGATTTTGGTATTGAAGAATGAGATCAGGAGTAACCAGTTTCTAGTAGTTGTTGATTAGTTCCCATATGTGTTTCATAATATTTTCTTAAGGTTTCCTCTTATGAGAGATTTGGATTTTACTATTGATCTCTACCTGGGGACCGGTCATATTTCCCTTACATCTTATCATATGGAACCAAAAAAATTAATGGAATTGAATGCATTTTTGGAATATATAGAAAAAATGTTTTCATTCAGCTGAGAACATCTCCTTGGGAAGTAACAGTTTAGTTTTTCAAAAAGATGGATGGAACTCTTCTATTGTGTTTGGATTATAGTAATATTACACAAGATATGATAAATAATGGGTATACACTTCCATGAATTTATGACATGTTGGATCAATTGAGGGTAAATTGGTGGTTCACTAAAATTGACTTTCGATCCGGGTATCAACAATTACATGTTAGAAAAGAGGATATTCCAAAGGCAACTTTTAAGAGTATATATGACCATTATGAATATGTGTTAATGCCTTTCGGTCTTATGAAGTCACCATTAGTCCTTATGAATATATGAATATGATATATTTTAGGTATCATGACTCTTTCATGGTGGTGACTGTGGATGAAATATTAGTGTATTCAAGGAAAAACGCTTGTATTGAGACACAAGTGGAGAAATTATTTTAAATATTGAGTTATTTTCATATGTATTAAAAAATATCAAAGTGTGTTTTTTTGATAAAATACTACATTTAATAATCCATGTAATCTCTGAAATATTTGTTTCAATAGATATAGAGTATATAGAAGTTGTTATCTCATTGTAACCTCCAAATAATGTCTTCGAGATACAGAGTTTCCATGGTTTAGTTATATATTATCAATGCTTTGTTTCTTCTTTTTCATGACTATCTTCACCAATGATATCTTTTACAAGAAAAAAGTTCCCATTAAAATTTTACAAGGAATGTCAAAAATATTTCCAAGAACTTAATGTTCTCCTTATAACAAAACCAATATTTATTTTATCATAATTAGGACAATGTACATGGTGTATTTTGATTCTTCGAGATTCGGGATGGGATGTGTTCTCAATTACGGAGATCAGGTTTTTTGTTATAGATATAGGAAATTATGATTTCATGAGAAGAACAACCCAACACATGATTTGGAGTAAGATTTTATAGACTATGATTTGAATAATTTGAGTCATTATCTATTTTGTGGGAAATTTGCTATGTTTACAGATCATAAGATCTTGAAAAATATATTCTCACAATGGGATTTTAATATGAGACAAATAAGAGGGATGAATTATCTCCAAATATCTTACTTTGACTTGATGTATTCACTAGGAAAAATAAATTTAGTATCCCATGCATTAAGCTAAAATTAATATCCTCAATTGGGAAAATAAACTGCAGATGATGGGTAGTGGATGTCGGTCCAAGACAACATTAACATAGAATTTGAAGACCGAGGTGAAATCACTGCCTTCTTTCCAGTTTCATTTATTCCTCATTTGGTGAAAATGATTAAAGAGGCACAGACATCTGATTCATAATATGTGTCTATGAGAACAAAACTCAATGGTGGGGAGACCATTGAGTTATGGAAGCTAGATGAAACTTTAGTGTTGTGGTTTATAAATCGAATGGCCCTACTTATGGCTTGTCAAGAAAAAACTATTATTGCTTACCACCATTCAAGATGGGTTGTTCTAGAATATAGAATATTTATAATGTGTTGAAAGAACAGTTTTGGTTGGTCAGTATGAAAAGGAAGGTGAATAAGTTTGTTTTGAGATGATTAAATTTTCATCAAGATAAGGTAGAGAATTAGGACCGGTAGGTATGTTGTAGTCATTACCAATCCCTACTTAGAAATGGGAGAAATAACTTTGGATTTTATAACTGGTATCTAAAAAATGGTTCAGAAAAATGATGCCATTTGGGTGATAGTGGATCAAATCACAAATGAGGCTCATTTCATCACTATTCATGAATCTCATGTGGTTGAGGACTTCAAAAAAAATCTATATCTAAGAAGTGGTAAAGTGTCTTGCAGTACCTATTTCAATAGAGTAAGACAGAGATCTAAGGTTAACATATCTTTTTTGAAAAACATTATATAAATTCATTGGGAATCAGTTGATCATGATCACAACATATCATCTTCAGACATATGGGAAATATGAAATGATGATACAAATTTTAGACGAAATGTTGTGGGATTATGTAATGGAATTTGGTGGCTTATGGGAGTAATATGTGTTATTGGTGGCTTTCTCATATAAAAATAGATATCATACATTGATAGATATTGATCCTTTTGAATCATTTTATGGGTTTCCTTATCATTCTCTACTTTTTTGGGTGGGAACAGGTTAGACTTCACTATTTAGGTTAAGACTTTTCCAAGAAACTATGGAGAATATTTAATTGATAAATAAATGAATGGAAATGACCCAAAATCAATAGAAATTTTATGCAGATCATCGTTGAAGGTCTCTCATGTTTGAGGTGATTGATCATGTGTTCTTTATGATCTCTCCATGTCTTGGATATCAAAATTTTGTGAATAATGGAAAGTTATCTCATCGATATAGAGGCCCATTGGAGATACTATAATAGGTTGGTTAGGTAGCTTATCGGTGGTATTTACCACCATGGTTTAGTGTTTTGTATAATGTGTTCCATGTATCTATGTTGAGAAAGTATCATCCAAATCCTGACCATGTGATTCAATGGGATCACATTGAACTAGAGTCAAATTATTCATTTTTACATATCCCGATGTGGATTGTGTATATTAAAGATAATGTCCTATGGGTAAAAATTATTAGACTAGTTCTGATTTTGTGGTAACATGGTCTAATATAGGAAGAGGGAAGGTAATGATAGAAGTAAATGTTTAACCAGTTTCCTAAAATCATTTGGGGTATTAATGGTTTTCTAATTTCTAGGGACATAAAGTCCAATGGTGGGGAGAATGTGTCACCCTCAGTTTCAGGTATGTAACCCTTTATTTATGATTTTAAAGTATATTATGTTGTTGGGTGTACTTTGGGAGGGATTAGAATGTTTTGGGGTAATTTCTAAGGGTTCACAATCAGTTCATATTTTTTACGAACATTGAAATGCCTATAGAAAACTTTGCACAATGAGACATAGGTTAATGGGTTGTAAAATGGGTAAGCGCACAATTTTCCTAAACTATGTGAATATCTAGGCATAGTCGTGGAACATGGGATAGTGGGATTTTTCATTGTTAGTGCACAATTTTCCTGAACATGAGAGGAACCCATGTGGGGTCCCCCTTAAGGGAGTTGATGGTGCATGGTTAGCGTATGGTTTTCCTAACTATGCGACAACTATGCATTGTTTAAAAACATGATCCATGAAAAGTGGATCTATGTAAGGATTAACCATTAACACCTCATTTTTATCACAAACTAAACCTAAATCACTATTTCTACCTCTCTAAGACTAGGTAATCCTTCTCCATTGATTTGGTACTAATCAAAATCCATGTCTTGGTGCTTTGAAGACCGAATAGCATGGTCAGTCATCATTTATGGGGGTTTTATAGGTTTAACTTATTACTACTTCTCCCTCTCTCTAAATTTCTCATATCTACTTCTACATTGGATATATCTAAGGTATTTTATTCCATATATAATGATATTTGGTTTATTTGAGTAAAGGGGAAGATATATAGGGTGGGTTTTAGAGATTCAACCTGTTTTTGTGGACGTTTTTCTTATCATTATTCATATTCACCATAAATCTCATTTTAGGTGGATTCACTCTAAAATCCTCTATTTAGACCTTGAAATATTAATTTCATATTGATTGTTTTGTGTTATATTGATTGTTAAATTTTTGTGCAATGACTGTTAGAAATGTTCTTTGGTGACGGTTTATGGTACTGTTTAAAATTTTGGGTTTTGGAATAAGGTGAATTTGGTAATATGATTTTAAGATAATGATTTTAAAATGGTAATTTCATTTGGGATTATGGATATTAGTTTTGAATAAAAGTTTATTTTTATTGAAATGTTTTTTTGGAAAATTTATTTTCAATAAAAGTTTGGTTTTATTGAATTAGTTTGTGGTTATGGTTTTCAATAAAATTATGGTTTATTGAATTTATTTAATTGTGTGGAAATATTTTTATTGGAATGTGATATGGTTAAAATGGTTATTTGTGTGTGTAATTGATGGATATTGGTCCGGAAGTGACACCATAAAACGGTACAAAATATCGATGTGATGTACCACTATAATGGTAACACCAAAGAATTTTTGTGGGTGTGTATGTGTGTATGGATTTGTGAATTAGAATTTGTGATTATAATTAAATTCATGATATGGTTTTAAATACATGTTTTTCTGATTTCCATTGATTTTTTTTAATTAAAAATATTATTTGGCACAAAATTGTTTGTCTATTAAATAATTTGTTGAACTGTTTCAAATTGATTTATATAAATTATTTTATATAAATGTTCTAACATGTTCTATATTTGTGGCATGAGTAGGATGTATTTGGGAAAAAAACTAATGGGATTTATTACTCATGTATTCTTTGGAACATTGGTTCTCATTTAAATATCATTTACTGGGACACGGGAAAAGGTGAAGTCTCACACATCTCTAGCGGTGCTCAGTGATACATGGACTATTTTGGAGAGTTAGAGTCGAGAGCTTGTTGGAGCTTTGGAGTTCAGTTCTTGAGTCCTTGGGCTTTTTTGGATATATATTACACTTTTTATATTTATTTTTTGTATTGTTCTTTTATAGTACTCTTTTGTAGTTGGTATTGATATAAATTGTATTAGCTTGAGTTATCTCTCATTTATATCATGTATCATATAGTGGATTATTTGTTTATAGATTGTTTGGTTGGTTTTTGATTTGCAATGGTAAAATCATTCCCCGAATATAAATGAATCACTTGGAATTTAATTCTACCCATTTTCATCATGGGGATTTTGATTATGTCAATGTAGGGTCCTCCGGACATCCCAAGCCAATGAGGAGAGGCGGGATTTTACAATATACGACCACATTCCCCTTCCTTGGAGTATAGAAAATCTCAAATGTGTACTACTGGATGAAATCAATCCATCACCTCTATCACATGTTGAGGTCATTATGAGAGAAGATATACTAGAGACTCTTGTGATCAGAGTAGAAGTTAAACTTCTTGTCGATCAGGTATTGTCTCCATATCATTAGTGCGAATACAATTACTACAAAATCAATATCGTGGGATACCTAGTTCTGCTCATGTGGTCTCGACAAGCATAAACCATAAGAAGTCAATGTCATCCTCTGCATCATAACACAAACAAGCCCAGTTCCTAATGAATTTCAAAACATTACTTATTCGACACCCTCCTCTATAGACCTCATGATGGTGCCACACGTTAAATTCCACCTCAACAACTGAAATGCCTACTGAAACCTCTCTGTCCACACGAAAGGTTTACCCTTTATAGTCAAAACATTAATTGGTCCGTATACCCTAGATAAATCAAGAATAAATCTCTAGTAATAGCCTATCAACCCACCTAAATTTCTCACCTCTCTCACTCACTTTTATGGATCTCATGATAACACTTCCTGGACCTTGGTTATGTCTAATTCCACTCCATATACTATGATAACATGTCCTAGAAAGTGGACAGCCTGAAATACATAGCCAAAACATAATGATATTTTTATAATGTTGGATCTCTCAGAGTGCATATAGAATTATCCTCAAGTGTCTCGATTTCTCCTCCTCATATGAGGAGTACACAAGTATATCATTAATGATGAATACCATGATCCATATTAAGAAAGGCTGAAAGATCCAATCCATGAGTCCCAAGAACACTACTGGGTATTTTGTTACACCAAAGGGATTTACCATGTACTATCGGAGACTATAACAACATCTGAATCCCATCACCGGTATATCCTCATCCCATAATCACAGTTGGTTATAGCCTGACCTTAGTTCATCCTTCAAGAACCCTTATTACCATCTGAACTGATCAAAGAGGTCATCGATCCTCGGTAGTGGAAACATGTTCTTCACGGTCCCCTGAATCAAGCACCGATAGTCCAAAAAAATGTTAAGATCACATCCACCTTATTGGAAAACAAAACTAGGGTCGCCTAGGGTGAAATTATAAGTGTAAAAAATATATTCCTCTAAATGTACTCCAATTACACCATCAACTCTCAGAGCTCTTTCGGAGCCATCTGATATGCTCACATAGATAATGCTGTTATCTTGAGAAGTAGATGAATAAATAATTATATCTCTAAGTGGGGAGGTAAACCTAGAATATCCTTAGGGAATACATCCTCATACACCACCACCACATCAAGAAATGGGAAACTCGTAACATCCACTATACCGAGGGTAAGGTTTTCCAACCGATAAGTAATTGGTTTCACCCTCATACACATGAGTCTATCCTACACTCTATGGGTTTCCTTTTCAATTAAAAAGGAGAACTTGGTCCCATAACTACAGACACATCGCACCCTTCACCTAAAATATTCAATCTAAGCATAAAATGTAGATAAATAGTCCATACCATGGATGATTTCGTATGGCCTCGACACTACTACCAAGATATTCCAATGAAAACGATCACCTCTAGGAGTAAAGAAACAATGTTGGAATGTGTATGAACCTATATCTTCATTTCAAGTATGGATCCTGTTTATGTGGTGTTTGGAGAAAAGAGTAGATTCTTGAAATTTAAGGAGTACACACCGTATACATAGAAGTACACACTATGTACCGGTTGTCCCAGGTAGTTGTGTACTGGTCATGTAACGACTGATTAAATGGCCGTTTGAAGTGACCTGGTGACTGCCTAAAGTAGAGGCCTCTTAAGGCATGTACAGGGAGTGTACATTAAATTAACATGTAGTGTACTTTTATTTTTATTTTCTAAATTGTACTAGGGTCATGTCTAATTGGCAGAAATTCCTTCTTCTTGACATGTCTTGTCCCGGAGCGACCGTAGGGTGCGATTCTTCTTCGATCTCCCAATCGACCATCCGTTATCTGAATAAAAAATCATCGATTGCATTGGAATCACCATGATGTATTCTTCATTCTTCTACAGCCTCATTCCATGAATTCTCCTCTATCGTGAGATATCATTTGTTGAACAATTTAGAAGTATGGGTAGATCTACGTCGTTCTTGGTGGATTCAAGGGCCAACGTTAGAGGGGATAGGCTGTGAGAACATACCGAATGGGTTATTTAAGATTGATTAGATGAACTAGAGGGGATAGGTTATGAGAACATCCTAGAGGGTTTCTTGAATTCATTTGGTTTGTTAATTGATGAATGTAAATGAATGTAATTGAAACTGTAGGACTGTTTACTTTTGAATACTTCCTTATTTACTGCTTCATTTTTCTTATTACCAACCATATATATTCACTGACTATTCGGAATAGATCTTAGGGTTGGTGCCTATTAGGATTCATCTCACACCCTATTTGGGTCATGAATTTGGGCCCAAACAGATTATATTACTATAGGTATAGATAAAGGCTAGTGCCCTTCTACTTCAGGTAATTGATTGTTGGGGAGCTTGTGAGCATGGGCCCATCCGGAGGCTTGTAATGTTGTTGGAGTTGTTTACTTGTTTTTTCTTTTCATCTTTGGTTTAGTACTGTATTTTTGCATTGTGGGTTTTTTTGGATACTTTCCTAGATAATGTGACAGGAATCATTATTAATATATATGCTAAGATTGTTTATTTACCATCATTCATCCATTTTTCATTGTTGTATGATAATTACTACTTAGTCTACTCTTATCTATTTATTTACTCGGTGTTACTCTTCTAATATAGACATAGTTTCCCCACTATCACACCCAAGGCCCTCGCTTCAAGTCGACAGCCTATGGCCTTTGGTGAAATTCACTTGAGGCTATGTGACCAACCGGGTACAGGGAACCTCTGGGCGGTACCTAGAAACAAGACGTTACAATGTGGTATTAGTGGAATTCTATTCTTATAGACTTATTATGTGGATTCTATAGTCAGGGATATGATGGAATAGGTAGTTGGTAATAAGTTGTTCCCAAGAGTAGCTAACCTATGTATAGGTAAAAGATAATTTACCTCAATTATTTCAATTTTTCTATTTTTCCATTTTTATAGTTGATTTGATTTCACTGTTAGTTAATTCACATGTTTTGTGAGGTTATTGTTGATATTATTAAGGTTATATTTCTGTTGAATCCCAATGAGATGAGGGTATTCCATCTGATGCATCATACATGAACTTGTTATAGATCACATGTCATGAATTTTTTGTCACTCCATTTAGGGTGAATTAGTGGTTTAATGTTTTTGTGATAGATGTTGGGCTAGATATGAATGATATTGTGATATATTCCATAATATAATACCATCTATTTGATAGGGTATTAGATTGAGTAATGTTTCATTTGAAGGAATGCCAAACATTGGTTCTTGAGGTGTTATGGGCCATCATGGATCGGAATTTGATGGATCATTGCACTTTTATTCTTGTATATGACATGTATAGGATGTAAAGATTTGATTTTCAGGGATTATGGGCCCCCATGGATCAGAATTTGGCATTTTAATATACCTTTTAGTGTTTTTCTGGGTTCTAGAGTAGATTCTGGGGCTTACGGTCTATAAAACCCTAGAATACACGGTGTGTAATGATGAATATACACCATGTATCCTTCTGTTCATGGTGGAATGACTTTTCTTATGTACATGTTGTGTACTATATATACACGGCGTGTATTCCTTAACCATGTGACTGATTGTGTGGGAAGAGACATGGGGTTGGGAAATCTCTAGTGGCACACACCGTGTACTGGATGTACTAGCTATGGTGTATAGACCATGTGTCTAGCCATGTGACTAATGACATGGATGGATGAAACTTTGTTTATACACACCATTTCAATCATTAACATGTCCTGCAGTGTAACCCATGTTTCCAGAATCAAAGGTCAGTGAAATCCTTCTAGTACACGTCGTGTCTGGAACCAACATGTTGTGTAGTCTCGTTCTAGGAGAATAATGTGGATTAGTCATGTATAAGAACTTTGAAAGGGGAAAATGTTTCAAGTACAAGTTGTTTCTTGGGAGAACACACTATGTGTATTGGGTGTTACATGACCAGAGTTGGAAGGAGTACACACCCATGTGAAGGCTTAAAGGAACACGTTGTGTAGGGTTAATATGCAGTATGTATCCTTATTTTGAAAAAGAAGGATTATTTCCTTCTCCTATTCATTTATTGCACTTCTATGTTTCAGGCCATAATTATATTGAACTAATTTGTGTGCTTGACCTTGCAGAGTCATTCCATTGTGACATTCTCTAGTTGTATGCCAGATTCAGGGTAGTGACCAGACACTGAATATGGTAGATCAAGGATTACCAGTAGACCCTCCCGTTGTGTCTGTCTTTCACCATCCATCATTCCAGATATAGGTGCAGATGCATAGTTCCGAGAAGGCTTCATGAGGTTTATGTAGACCTTCCAGGGAGCACCGCATCCTGCCCCGTCTATGGAAGAGTTGATGCAGGTCTTTCAGTAGCAGCAGCATCCCACATTCTTAGGGGATGGAGGACCTCAGGCTGTAGATTCGGGGTTAGAAGCCATGCTATCAATTTTCGAGCATATGAAGATGCCTCCAGAGAGGAGGGTGAATCTCACTATGTATATGCTTTAGGATTCTATCATGATATGGTTGGATGTGATCTCATAGGTAGGATTCCAGAAGGTTATGGTGTGGGATGATTTATATAATACCTTCTACAATTAATTATACTCAGAGACTTTTTGGGCCGATTGATCATGAGAGTTCACAAGTCTGTAGTAGGGTACTCATTCAGTTATGGAATATTCATCTCACTTCACAGAGCTACAGTGCATCACACCCATTATGGGGGTGATGAGATTTTCCAATAAAGGAAGTTTTACGATGGTCTCAGGCATGAAATGTGATCTTAAGTGATCATATTCATGTTAATGACCATATCTTTCATAGTCAACTTGGTATTGATCACTGAGTGCAACCTGAGGGATTCTGGAGCTGTTGGATAGGGAAGTTCAACATCGAGTGTTAGTGCTTATTCAGCTAATAGTAGGAGGCATCATAGGGAGTCTACACATAGAGATATGAGTATGTGAGATTCACCTTTGGGTAGCTAGGTGGTATTCTACCAGAGTGGGAAGGATGGGCATATAAGGCCACATTTCCTGAGAGACGTAACGGAGTGCTGATCTTTTCGAAAGATGGGCCATCTTCAGCGGTTCTACCAATTTTTCTCACTGGAATCTAGTGAAAAGGGTTCCTCTATGACTCCTCATTTAGGATCAGCACCACAAATTTCTCATTAGTTTGGGAACTAGAGTTCTTCTAGTCGTTATGTTTGAGGTGGAGGTCACAGTTGTGGTAGCCAATCGGTAAGATTTCAAAGAAAACATGGTGGATAATCATAGGGTGGCCAGGCAGGGTCACATGGCTGCAGTATAGGCCATAATTTTGCAATGGAGAAGACCTAGTAGTATCAGAAACCTGGACCCTCTATAGTTTGAGGTATGATCCAAGTTACCTTACTTTTAGCTTCTACACTTTTCAATACAGGGGATTCCCATATTTTTATATTTTTTGCTATTGTGGGGAGCCTTGGACTCTATATCATTTCTTCATCTAAGGTATTGATGCTATAAACTCCATTGGGGACTAGAATAGCTAGTTTATGTTAGTGCATGGAGTTCCCTCTTGAGGTTTTTGGGTCCCACTTCTTATGGGACCTCTATGTCCTAGATATAATAGACTACGATTTCATTCTTGGAATGGACTAGTTTGGTATGTTCTAGGATATGATTTATTACTATCGTTTTAGGGTGAGTTTCACATCACCAGAGGGAAGATCATTTCTTCATAATGGTGAATGGGATGTCCAGGAAAGTAGAGCAGGACCTGAGCATCATTGGTTAGGGGAAGTTGCAGCCCTGATTTCTAGTTTATATCTGGATGACTAGGGGACTTCATAGATGGGCCTTCCTATAGCTATGGATCATTTTAGGTATGTATTTCCAAAAGACTTTTTAGGTTTTCATCTGGAGTGAGAGGTAGGCCTTTCTATTGATCTTGTGATAGGAGAGACACTGGTGTCCATTCCTTCTTATAGGATGGCTACACCAGAGATACAAGAGATCAAGAAGCAGTTATAGGATTTATAGGAAAATGGTTTCATCAAACCCAATACTTCTCCATGGGGTTCTCCTATCCTTTATATGAAGAATGGGGACGGTACCCTTAGACATTGTGTGAATTATTTGAAGCTGAATTACTTGACGGTCAAGAACCGATATCCCTTACCGAGAATTTATGATCTATTTGATCAAATTCAAGGATCTTGGGTGTTCACGAAGATTGAATTGAGATCTGGTTATCATCAGTTTCATGTTAGACCATCATATATACCTCTTACAGCCTTTAGGTGGAGGTATGGTCTATATGAGTATGTGGTTATGCCATTCAGTCTCATGAATGTTCATGTATTTTTCATGGCACTGATGAACCAAGCATTCCATCCATACATATTTCTTTTTCATGGTAGTCATCATGGATGATATATTTTTGTACTCTCACACTCGACATGACTAGGCCACACATCTTGATATCAATAGGGGTACACTTAGAGAGAATCAGTTATATGTTAAGCTCTTATAATGACACATTTGTATGGACCAAATTCACTTCTTTGGTCTTGTTATCTCAAAGACAGGAGTATCAGTAGACCCTGAGAAAGTGAGAGCAGTAGTTTCCTCGGACAATCCGAATAATGTCTTTGGGGTACAGAGTTTTCTAGGGTTGTCTGGTTACTACGTACGACTCATACATGACTTTTCATTCTTAGAAGTTCCACTGTCGGGACTCAATATGAAGGGTGTGAAGTACCTGTGGACAGATTCCTGTGATTCGGCATTTTGGGAGTTGATAGGGAGGTTGAATTCAGTACCGATACAAGTATTTATAGATCCCGGAAAGAGCTATACTATATACTGTGATGCATCTGGTATCGGGCTGGGAGAAGTGCTTATGTAGGGGGGAAGGAGTCATTGCATATGGGTCTTGGAAATTGAGGCCACATGAGAGGAATTACCCAACGCACGATCTTGAGATAGCTTCAGTTGTTCATGCCTTACGTTGTGGGAGACATTACCTATTGGGAGATCATTTTGTGGTTTTCACCGACCACAAAATATTCATTTATATCATTACTCAGCATGATCTGAATTTGAGACATTGAACGTGGGTTTGTTACCTTCAGTCCTTTGATTTTGAGCATGCCTACATGACAGGGAAAGGCAATGAATTAGCTGATATGTTGAGAAGGATGACTCAGATACAGACATTTCAAAAGCCTATTAGTTAGTGGAAGCTTATGCCTCTGTTCTCTAATATGCATTTGGAGGTTCAAGACAGATAGAGGCAGACATTTCTCACTTCTGTGGCTATTACATCTACTCTACATGATCGAATGAGAATGAGGCAGCTATTAGGTTATAAACTCCTAGTCCTACGGTATTGTGTGTCAGGGGAGGACCCTATTCATAGATAGACCACAGTAGGGGATGAGATCTTGCATTTTCATGGGCAGGTATGGGTGTCATTAGGCATACGTGAGGAGCTGATGTGGGACTCTCATTCCTCAGTTTGGGAAGTTCATCCTAGTGTCAGCAAGGTGTATCGAGATCTGCACTATCAGTTTTGGTGTACAGGTATGAAGAGAGATGTTGCTGGGTTTGTCATCAGGTGTTCACCTGTCAGTAGGTGGAGACAGAGCATCAGCAACTAGTAGGTATTTTTCAGCAGTTACCCATTATAGAGTGGAAGTGGAATGATATCGCGATGGACTTCGTGACAGGTTTACCGAGGTCGTCTTGAGGTAATTATATTGTTTGGGTTGTCATCGATAGACTCGCGAAGGTTACACACTTCTTCCTGATCAAGGAGACATTCATTGTAGATGAGCTGGGGAGATTGTATGTCCAGAAGATTTACATTCACAAAGAGTTCTGCACTCCATTGTTTCATACAGGGTTTCCCAATTTACTTCTCGGTTCTGGCATGCACTATAGAGGGTGTTGGGTATACAGGTAATTTTGATTACAGCTTACCATCCCCAGACAGATGGCCAGTACGAGTGTACGATAAAGGAGATGGAGGACATGCTTCGAGCATGCTTCCTAGATTTTCAAGGTTCTTGGGAGAAACACATACCTCTTTTGGATTTAACCTACAATAATAGTTTTCAAGAAACTATTCAGATGGAACCTCATGAGGATTTCTATGGTAGGCCATGTCGTTCACCCCTATGTTGGCTAGAAGAATGAGAGGAATCTATGTTGGGACCTAATATTTTCCAGGAGACCACATAGAAGGTGTAGTTTATTTGGAAAAGGATGGATACTAAAAATTCACGACAGATGTATTATACTAATCAATGGAGAAGACCTCTATAGTTTGAGGTTGGAGATCAGGTTTTCATACATGTCGCACCGAGGTTGGGAAACATCAGGATTATGAGACTGGTAAATCTCTCACCGAGATATGTTGAACAGTCTTAGGTTTTGGAGAGAGTCGGGATGGTTTCCAATAAGTTGTAGTTACCTCAGATGTTCCAGGCTATGCACGACGTATTCCACGTTTATCAGCTACGACATTACTTCTCAGACCCATCTCATGTTTTTCAACCCGAGGAGGTTGAGTTGTAGGAGGATGCCTCGTTCAAGTAGCATCCCATCTGGATCTTTGATCTAAGTATGAAGGTTATCTATGGCCGGTTTGTTCCTCTGGTATGGGTGCTATGGTAGTACAGGAAATTATAAGATAAGACTTCGGAGAGAGAGACTGATTTATGATCACAGTGGCTGGAGCTATTCGAGGAATCTTCTTCTTATTCGCCACCTTCTTAGTGAAATTCAGGGATGAATTTATTTAAGGGGGAAGTTTGTAAGAACACAGATCTTCTTTTTTGGTATGGATTCTGTTTTTATATTATTTTGAGAAAAAGTGGTGTTTCTAGAAATTTAAGGAGTACACACCGTGTACTTAGAAGTACACGTCGTGTACCCAGTTCATGTGGGTAGTCGTGTACTTGCCGTGTAATGTCTAAGTACATGGTTGTGTGGGGTGAACTGGAGACCACATAAAGAGGAGGTCAGTTAAGTCATGTACATGATGTGTACATTAAATGAACCGCCCTGTACTTTATTTTTATTTGTTATATTGGATATGGGTCACATCTAATTGTCTGAAATGCCTTCTTCTCGACTCGTCTCGTCCAAGAGCAACCGTAGGGCATGATTCTTCTCTGGGACCCTGATTGACTATTCATTATCCAAATAAATAGTCGTTGATTGAGTATGAATCTCCACGGTGAGTTCTTCCTTCTTCTAGATCCTCGTTTCTTAATTTCTCCTCTTTCATGATATATCCTTGGTTGAACGTTGTAGGTGTTTTTGTAGATCTACATCGTTCTAGGCTACTTCGAGGGCCAAGTCCATTATATATAGATCGTATAATGTTGAGGTAGGTGGTTTGAGCCTTTCTATAGTTATTGATTGAATATTATGGGAAAATGTTCCCAATACCCTCTATTGGGTTATTGCATGTTTATGGATCATAACCATGTTGATGCTTGCAATGCATGTTTTCTTGAGTTGGGTATCGTGTTTGAAAATGGGGTTATTTTTTCATGTTATGGAGATGTTATCCCATGATTGACTTGATATTGACCATTTGGTCTAGTTTTCCCTATTAGGATTCTTGCTTTCCATGCGTGGTTTTATTAGGATTGAGTGATTTATCTACTATTGTGATATGATTTGTAGCTGTTTAGCCATGTAGTACTTTTAGGTTTACCTTGTATACTAAAAAACAATGGTGCACGATTACTTTACACAAGTCGGTGGGAACCTAGTGTAGTTACACCATAGGGGGAATTGACATTGAGAGCTTCCCCAGAGTTTCTATTATTCTTTATCACGTTGTGAGACAATAGGGGGGATTGACGTTGACTGCTCCCTTAGAGTGTGTATAGTTACTGTTACAAGACCACATGCGGAATAGAAGTTGAGTGATTCCTCAGAGAGTATTTTTTTTCTTGACACCAAAGGGGTTAGAATGTGTGATCTATCCTAAGGGGTCATTATATCTTTATTGTTAAATAATATGTTGAACTAGAGGGGTTATACTGTGAGAACATACCCAGAGTGTTAGATGAGATTGATTGGTTGAACCAGTGGGGATATGCTGTAAGAACGTCCCAGAGGGTTGTTTTTTTCATTTAGTTGAATAATTGATGAATTTAAATGAATGCAATTGGAACTGTAGGATTTTTTACTTTTGTCTAATTCCTTGTTTATTTCTTCATTTTTTATATTACCTTCTATATATATTCACATACTGTTAGGAACAGATCTTTGGGTGGTTTCCTCCTAGGATTCATCTCACACCCTATTTGGGTCATGCTTTTGGGCCCAAAAAGATTATATTTTTGAAGGTATAATCACGATAAATAGCCATCTACTTCAGGTACCTGATTGTTGTGGAGATGGAGAGCATGGGACCAAGATGAGGCTTGCGATGATATTGGATTTGTTTGCTTTTTTTTCTTTCGTACTTTGGTTTAATACTATATTTTAGAATTGTGACTTGTTTGGATGCTTTCCTAGATATTTTGACATGCATCATTTTTTATATATATGTTGTATTTGTTTATTTAATATCAGTATTCCTCTATTCACATTTTTAAGGTAATTACTGCTTCTGCTACTGTTATTTATTTATTTATATTATGTTACTCTTCCAATTAAGGCATAGTTTCCCCACTATCACACCCAAGGCCCTCCTGGCTAGTCCGAAGCCTATAGCATTTGGGGAAATGCACTTGAGGCCATGTGACTAACTGTGTATGAGGCACCTCAGGGCGGCACCCAAAACTAAGATGTTACAAAATTAGTGTGTGACCACTGAATCATCCCTAGTAGGAGTCTCCAAGTGCATGGGTTTACCCAAGGGTTTAAATAAACTATCTATGTCTTGAACAATAGGTGTGGGAAGATTATTTTTTGAAAAATATGTCTGAAAGGAGACATGCCCCCTACTTCCTTTTAAGAAAAATAATACTTATTTTAAATACATTATTTGTATATTTAAATTTTTATTTTTGTTTTTGTTTTTTGTTTTTTTGTATATATTTAAAACAATCAACTGAATTTATCTACTAATTAATGTCCATAATTACTGGCATGAAAGATGTCTGGAATTCTCACCAAAACCCTCACCCCAGGATACCATTTATAGGAGGCTTTGCCCTAGAAATCATTATGAAATTTCAATGTGGGATTTAGGTTCTCCCTTTCCTGTGTAGAATTAATAATATATTATTATTAATCATTTTTAATTAATTAATTAATAATGTTAATTACTATTTAATAATATTAATAAACAACTAATTAATTTCTAAATAGTTAATAATATATATTAGGTCTTAATTAATAAGAAATTAAATAATATATAATTAATAAAAGAAAATATTAATAATATGTAAATAATCTATTATAATTATATAATGTATAATTCTAAAAATAATAATTTAATTATTAATTAATGATTAATTTTTAATTAATAAATATTTAATTAATTTTTAAATTAATTAGTTGATAATTAAATAATTAATTAGAAATATAATTACTAATTTGTCAATAATTATTTTGTTAATAATTAATTTGTTATATATTAATATGTTAATAAGTAATACAATTATTAACTATATAATAAATAATAAATATATATATAATATAATTATAAATAATTTTTAATAATTATTAATTATATAATAATTAATTACTTAATTTGTACTATAATTATAAATTATAAAATAATTAATTAGTTAATTAGTGATATAATCATTAATTATTAATTATATAATAATTAATTGGTTAATTAGTAATATAATTATTAATTATATAATTAATTAGTTAATTAGTAATATAGTTATTAATTATATAATAATTAATTAGTAATATAATTATTTCTTATGTAATTATTTATTTTTTAATTAGAATTATAATTAGAAATTATATAATAATTAATCAGCTAATTTGTAATACAATTATTATTTATAATTATTAACTATTTAGAAATTAATTATATGTTTAATAATATTATTAAATAGTAATTAATAGTATTAATTATTTGATTAAAAATGATTTATAATAATATATTTTAAATTCATCACAGAAAAAGGAGAATCTGAATCCCACATTAGAAATGCAGAATGATTTCTAGGGAAAAGCCTCTTATAAAAGAGAGTCATGGGTGAAAAATTTTATCATAATTCCAAGCTGTATTAAGGGAAGTAATTGTGGATATTATATAGTAAATAAATTATACTGAGATGGTTTGTTATATATAAATATATTTAAACTAAAAAAATAAAAATTCTAATTTTAATATACAAATAATGTATTTAAAATAAGTATTTTTTTCTTAAATGGTGGTAGGGGTCACCGCCTTTCAGGCATATTTTTCAAAAAAAATTAACCTGCACACATTTAAATTTTTTAAAAAACTAAAAAAAACTATATGGCTCACACCTGTGTCTATAAGTACTGTAGCATAGGTAGAAAAGACATAGATCATAACTTGAATCACTCATGTGTCCACTAGGTGATATGCTTTGACTGCCTAAATTTGTCCCCACCTCTATCTTTTAGCACCCTGAGCTTAGCGCGCACCACCTTAGGGTGGAGGTGGAAATAAGTCAAAAAATCAACCACATCGTGCTGCTCTACCACCTCCTCTTCCACGCCTGGGGCCCTATGGAACTACCTTCTCCTGCTATTATGTGTGCCTCAGTGACCCATCCAAGGTTTCCCTATTAGTTGTATGGTGGGTTGGAGAATCTCAGTCATGATATCCCCAATTGTCACATGAGTATCCCTACCTATCCTTTGTATGATTGGATGCACCCTGTTAGCCATTAACCACAGATCCTCCACCATGAGACCTCCTCCTAAAATGTCTCACACGTTTAAGTCCATGAGACTGATGTTGGCTCCATGTGGTCGAGGTATCTACTCTCGCATTCCTGCCACTGGAAACCATAAGTTGTATCTGCTCATCCAATATTCTATCAACAACCAAATCTTACTCCAGCACCGAAGCATATGTAACGATTCATATAGGGATACAAATAGCCCATATTTCTCTACATGAACCTTTCCTGAAGGACTAGTCATTGAATAAATAATCTTTAACCATACCCATCGAGTACCTGGAGAGGTTTGTAAATCAAAATAAATACTACACTACTACCATACTGCACTACTGGAGTTGCAGAAGCTCTTGGATATGTATAGCCCTCAACATAGATAGATAGAAATCCTCTAAGAAGAGACCCTCAAACTCTGACCATAGTAGAGTCATCTCTTCATAAGACTATTTCACTAAACTCTACAATTCCCTACTATATCATGAAGAGGGATTTCCACTAGGCAATCCATCTACTCTGTCAATGTCTTATCTAGACGGAAAACTCAGGTCAACACCTCAAGCTAGTCCACAGCCGCTTGTGTGTTAGGATTTTGTCATAACTAAAGGGATCTCTATATCTAATGTTTTTAAGTGTGATCTTCCTATACACCTCATAAAATGGTACTAAGGGTACCATGTGATGCTGTACTGGTGGAGGTATAGACGGTGCAACACTTGGTTGTAACATCTGAAGAATTGGTCCTTGTATCGATGTCTCATCACTGATGAGATAATACTCATGATCCTGATGCTGGATCCTATCTAATATATTTCACAAAGGAATCCTAAAACAAATAACATGTTCCAAAATCAATGAGCATGTATATATATATATATATGAGTCAAGAAGTAAATGGATATCACATACCATTCATATAAGGCGCATGTACAATTGTTTTATCTGTAACTAATGTTCTCATGTAACGAGTCAAAAAGTATGTTACTAGAGTCTTAGGGTATGGATATGTCACCCACCATACCAACAAAAGATTCCTTGACTAGATAGAATAACTCAAAACACTTAAATCTATTTTCCCAATCCAATCTAACAAAATATGGTCCTAAAGTAGAATCGGCCACTCTGATACAACTCTGTTACAACGCTCCCAAGAGGGGCCCATATCACCACTCCCCAAGACCTCCTATAATAGGACAGGGTCTGGAGACTAGCACTGAAAATGAATATAACAAACATGGGATGCATTAGCCAAACTACATGTACAAATGCACACATCTCTAAGACTATACAATGCTAAAATGAAAAAAACTGAAAACTCATGCTTGAATACATCTAATCTCATAAACAATTAATGACATAAAGTGAAAGAAAATAAATAGGGCCCAATAGAATCCAACCACAGAAGGCTATAACACAAGTCGACACTAATATTAAGTACTAGGGACTACTATCAGAAGTCACATCAATACACTATAGTCTATCTTGCCTCACTAAGAACCTTCTAGTCTTGGTCTATCAAGGACTCTATTAAAGGGTCAACTATCTGCACAAGACATGACATGTGCAGATAGATACCATGAAGGGGTGAGTATTAAAATACTCAGTAGGATACCCCAAAAACCAAAACATATAGAAAAGGAAATAAATTCATCTCTACATCGTTATATGTCTATAAAACATTTAACAACAATATCCAAATATACTCAACAATGATAGAATGTCTAGAGTTAAGTCACAACCATAGTATACAAGTATTGGATTCCTGCTCGAATATTCCATGTAGTACTCATCCAGGAGAACACAATCATAAGGCTGATAGCATTGATGATGTCTATTCGAGAGATAATGCTAATTGGGTCTCTCCATTAGAAAGTATATACTGATATTTTGAAGATAAAATGACACCCAATTGATGATCACTCCTGAGGCCATGGGGAAATACCAACAAACTCCATAATAATTAACTCACTATATAGACGACTAATTCTGGAACACTATTGGTCACAACAATAACTTGAAATCAACATTGGGCATGAATATGAATGTAGGATCTCACTCCAGACCTCATGGAGGGATTCCAATGATAATATATAAGAAGTCATTTTTAAGGGATCATTGTCCAGTGAGTAGTAGAAGATACCATACTGACCATCGAGGGAAGGATAAGGGGACCAGGCCCTAACAAAAACTTCCCAAGATATAGAGATAAATGGATCCAATACATGTATAAAAGATTACAAAAAACTGTAGTAGGGTCGCATGAGGTATTCCATGACCCTAGGTCCTACCCTTGTGATGTGGCCTTAAAAACACATGTTTTTTCACATCTTTTTAATTGATTTTTATCAATTTAATTAATTATTTAAACATTTTTAAATAAACAGTGGCTCTATTGAATTTTTATTATTAAATTTAATAATTAATAAATTTTTATATTTAAATTTGTATTATAACCCATAAAATAATTAATTTATTTTTTACTTTAATTTTATATACTGATAACTTTTTATTTAGATTGTTGTTCTTGTTCTGCATAGTTAATAATTTAACATTAATTAGATAATTAATTAATTATTCTTTTGCACTAAGATAATGATGCTTTTAATTAGCATTTCATGTACTAAATATTAATCAATATAACATAATCTAAATTTTAGTTGTATTTTAACAATTCAATTTTTATACATTTAATTGTATAAACTCACTGCATCTCTTTAATTTAATTTTATTAATTAACATAATTGTTTAATAACATTATAATTATCTGTCTTCCTTAAATTTATTTAATTTGATACAGTATACTTTTATAATAATTAAATTTTTTTTAAATTTGTTTTATTTTTATATTAAATTTTAATAGCATAGTTTCATTATTTAATTTTAGTTTTAATTTGGTTACAACTTTTGTTTTATAAATTAAAGTCAATATTAATTTAACATTAGTTTATTTGGTTTTATAATTTTATTTAATTATATGAATACCTTTATTTTAAATTCCTTTATTTATTATTTTTAGTTTTAATTAATTATTTTGTTCAGTTTTTATTTGAGTATCAATTTATTTTTCTCTATTTTTGTTGCATGTTTACGGTGCCAATTTTTTTTTCTATTTTTCTGTTCATTCACAGAGGCACCGTAATGTCCTAAACTGTCTCATCGTATTCCTTTACGGTGTATCAGTTTTTCCATTGTTTCCACTTTCTCACGGACTCACAGTCCCCATAACTCCACCTTTACTGTCTCATAGTGGGTCTCACACCGTTTCCAGTAGAAATGGTGACACCGCTTCTTTCATGGTTTCATAGCAACTGTGACACCACCAGTGTCTTGCCTTTGCCTGGCCTCGATCCTGACATCACGATTTCGCCCACCACTTTCCTTTCAAGTTGTTTCACTAACGCATCCTTAACATCATTCTTTTACTCAACTACGCTTTTTTTTCACACCACTACAAATAACATGAAACATTCACTGAATGAAAAAAAATGAAATAATATATATAAATTAAAATTAGATCATTTTCAGTCCAAATTTCATCACTTTATAGCATATTTCAGTCACTGTGTAGATTCTAATCGTACTCACTGCTCTTGACTACAGGGGGAGTTGCACCACACTTTACAGTAACACCCCTTTCATCTGATCAACACACCATCTTGCATCTGAAACCCTCAGATCCAGGTAGGAGAACCACTGGTCTCTCTGCCACCACTGATGAGTCGAGGCATTTTGAAGACCTATATTGCTGGGGCTGGTTGCTGGGAATCACTCGTGCCCTTAATCTCGCTGCAATCTGAAAATTCGAGTCTCCGCCAACCCATTAGTTGCCTAAGTGGACTCAAACGATGTCTTCGTGATTGGACGAGTGATGTTGAAGAACAAGGGTCGTCGTTGGGGAGCTCTTAATGTCATCACAACTCAACTGTGCGTTGCCAGAGGATCTAGGAGCCACTGGCCAACACCGATTCTTCAGGAGAAACAAGGAGCCATGCTTCTCTTTCCTGGGGAACTGGAACTGAAACCCTTCCCCCTGCTTTTCATCGATTTGAGGGGAGGGTTAGTGAATAAAAAAATAAACTAAAAACTAATAAAAAATAAAATTAAAAGAACCTAAATTACAAATAAATAAATTAAAATATAGAACAATATCAATTATTAAAAATAATTAATATAGAATAATGAACTTATAAACTAGAATTAATAAATTATTTATCTTAAAAAAACATTAATTAAATTAGACTAATTAATAAGAATATTTAAATTAAAATTTTAATTTAACATTAATATGTCTAATTAATTAAAATCAATAACTTTATAATTACTTATTTTAAGACTTTTAATAAACAAATAATTTTAAATGTTTATTTATTTCCTTCCCGTTTCTAATTATTCTGTTTGTTTCCTTGTGTAGGTTCATACGGGAAGTGATTTCCCATCTAGATTCACTTAACTAACTCAGTCGGAGTTAGATACATGAGAAAAATTAGTGCGACATGCCTGTCATGAAAACACACACATCTGTGATGCACAAGTCATGAAATTTTGAAGTCGGGGGAAGACGTGTGGTGACAAGCAGCAGATGAAGGAAGATATAAAAACATATTTTCAAGCAGCAATGTGGGACGGTGCATTTCAACAAACACACCAGATTCGAGCGAAGGATCTCAGATGATCACATCTATCTGGGAGCAGAGTAGAGAACCTGGAGCACTTCTCAGAGAGCCACTATTCAGAATTCCGAAGGCCAGGAGCAGCAACAATTAATGCGAGCAGAAAGATTTTTCTTCCTCTTCGTTCTTTTAATTATCTTTCTTTGTAATTGAGTGATTTTAGTATATGTTATTGAAACAATTTTAGGCTAAATACTTCCAGTTCGGGGTAAAAATCGAGTCTACTGGTTATCGTCCTTATCTCTTCCCAACATCATTTTTAATGTGATCAGAATTGATTGGCAAGATCAGTTCTGATTGCATTCAATTGTAACGTACCACCTGCACTTAATCTTGTAGTTCTAGATTCATATATTGAGTTTTAATGTGGATTAATTTTCTTGAACGTTTTAATTGAAATAAAAGACAACAGAACATACGGAGAGTTTGTTCTTTCATCTTTTTCAAACTAAAATTCTCAAGTTGATTAATCTAGGAGTGGAAAACTCCATGTTTTATCGGCTTGAGTGATTTATCTCATGGATAGGAAAACAAATCACTCCTTTTTAGTGGTGTTAGTTATAAATAATATTTTGAGAAGGAAATTGTTTAAACACAGTAGAGTTAATTTTTTCCCCGGACGTATTTCACTAGATTGTTCACTATTCAGCATTTTTTTGTTACTGTTTTTAGCTTGTTCCTTGTTTTGATATAGTTTAGAACAAAAACTAAAAATATGAGTTGTTTCATTTGTGGATTATAATAAAAAATAATAATATAAAATAATGTAGAAAACTATAAACTTAATCCCACTCCTAACAACAGTGGGGTCTTCTGTTAGTTTTTAGAAGATTAGTGGTCAAAATAGCCTTCCTTGTGGGTTCGACCCTGCTTTACACATAAACAGTAGTTAGTAGGAATATAAATTTTAAACATTTACTGACCATAAATCTGGTTTAGGACACCTTGTAGAAGGATTATGTCTCTTTCTCATATCCTCATAGCAGTACGCAACGTGTAGGTAGTCTGTGTACAATACCCATGTACTAGTACATGGCTCATCCCATGTACCCACGTCTGTATACTAGTACATGAAAAGTCTCCCAAGAGATGTCACACATATTATGATAGTTCCACACTCTTTATTATGCTTAACTCTTACTGGAACCCCTAGTAACCGCATAGGGGGGCCCACACACCATGTTATCTGAGATTACATGTCGTGTGGTTCACAATTTTCCAGAATTGAATGTTCTTATTTATCCCTCTTTCATAGCTACTCCGGCCTCTGATTTAGTCATTACAGGCTATAAAGTGTAAGGAAACCCCTCTTCTGAGTATTTCCATTAAATAACATCATGATTTGACCATCAAATCTGATCAAAAAATGGAACTATGTGTCGTTCTTCACTGTACGCTGAAGAACATGGAATCGGGTATCCACCTTCATCCAAATCATTGTGGATTCTATATTTTCACCACTATTTTTCCATTATGATCATGGATCTATGATATTGGATCATTTCACCATGAAATATGTGTATAATGAATTATTGATTGGGATATGAAAAATTGTGGTAAAAACGAAGAACAATCACGACTAATAAAGAACCTGGGGAGAATAGAACAAGAAAAAATTAAAGGAATGAACCTAAATCAATGTTCACGTCGATCATGATTTGTTTGTACAGGAATAACAATGCTGAAATCAAAAATTCAATGTAAATATCCCATGATCATCCTGCATTAAACTCATCTCAAAAATACGCAAGATCCACAGATCAATATGTTGGTCAATAAATTTGAGTTCATTATAAGAATAAATAACTAGGAATGAAAACATATAAAAAACCTCCCTACCCCAATTTGGATCAATATATGATGAAGAACAATATATCATCATTTTCATTGATGAGATCCTTCTATACGATTACACATCAGTTTTCAATCCAGGATCTGGTCTTCATACACCAATGAGATATTCTCTAACACCACCAGTGGCTCTCATTGAATCATAGATTTATGAGGCTAACTCTAAAATTATTCCCTTAGTGTATATTTAAAAATAATAAATTTAGTTTGCAACATCATTTTTTCAACTAAACAAATAAAATAATTTAATGAATTATTTTATTTATATTACTCCTACGATGGATTTTCCAGAAATTTCCCGCTCTGACCAAGGTTATGTTGTGCTTAGGGTAAGCCCATCTTTTTAAACTCAACGGTTCCCTAATATTTATAATCTTAGAAAAAAATTTGAGGTTATTCTAATTTTTCAGGAAAACTAGGCACACGTGTTATTTAATATATTTAATATATTTCAAACATTTATTCTGAGCACACTGGGCCTCGGAATCACACGATGTCTTAGTTTCTGGTCTCCAAAATAATCACTAAAATATCCCAAAATAATACATGTAAGTTGTGAATCATTATAGTAATATATTGTGAATTAAAAATAAGGATAAGGTATTTGGAAAAATCATCAAATTTGAATTCTGGTTACAAAAAGATTCATTATTGTGGAACATTGTATCTAATGAAGGAATATCATTTTACACTATAAAGACAAGGGTTTTAAAGGATTGGTCTCATCATAAAATATTAAATGATATTTATCGTTTCCTTGGATTATAAAGATATTATAGAATATTATTGAAAATATTTTCCTGACTTTCTAATCCACTCACCAGGTTAAATAGAAAAGTGAATAAGCTAATCTCGACAAAAAAAAAGTGTAAAGAAGGTTTCTAAGAACTAAACAAGATATTGGATACAGCATATGTATTAAATATACCCTTTTTCATAGAATGAATTTTTATTTTTATTGATGCTTCTTTAAAATTTCTTGGGTGCATTCTCAAGAAATATAACAAAGTTATTTATTATGAATCGTGATAGCTAATTGTTCATAATAAAAATTATGCTACACATGACCTGGTGTTAGATGCAGTTATTTTTTCTATGAAAAAATGAAGGTACACTATTTATGGGGATAAATGTGATATATACATAAACCACCAATGTTTGAATTATATCTTCATGAAAAATAAGTTGAACATGAGACAACAGCAATGGTTGTAGCTTCTTAAAGACTTTGACTATTCAATTCATTATCACCCAGGAAGAGAAAGAAAGTTGTTGATGCATTAAGTAAGAAAGACTTTGTTGTGCTGGAAATGATAAGAATTTAAGGAGGACCATTTATCAAGGATGTAGTAAAATTTGAAATTGGAATTATAAAGGTAGGGACATAATCAAACTTGTCTGAAATTATTTCTCAACCATCATTACTAGAGAATATGAAGAATTCTCAAATAGAATATTTTTTTAACTAAAAAAAGTTAGAGGCATTGAAGAATGGGTTGTTTCCTTTGTTCAATATTTATGAAAATAGTGTATTTAAATTTCATACAAGGCTTTGTATCCCCTAATACTTGAGATAACGAAGGAGATGATGGATGAAGCCCAGAACTCTACTTTCTCTATACATACTATAAGTATTACACTATATAGGGACCTTATAATTCATAATTGGGGGGATAATAAGAATATTGGGATTGTTGACTACATTGTAACATACATAGTGTGTCAAAAAGTGAAGGAGGAGAAAAAACTTCCTAAAGGGATATTTCATCCACTGCCCTTGTTAAAATTGAAGTTGGATAATATCACTATGTTCTTTTTCACTAGTATCATAAGAAAATCCACATGAAAAAAGTGATGTGGTTTATAGTGGACCGACTCACCAAGACTACCCATTTCGTCACTATTTAGGAATATCTCCCTCTTGAAAAACATTCCATTATATACGTAATGGAAGTGGTGAGGTTTCATGGGTTGAAAATTTCTATCATTTCTGATCATGATCCAAGGTTCACATATAAATTCTATAGTAGTATTTATCATTACATCAATACTGAATTGAATTTTGGTATAGCCTATCACCCCCAAACCGATAGCCAGTCTGAAAAGACTATTCAAACACCTGAGGACATGATAAGAAAATTCTCAATGAAATTTAAAGGTGGATGAGATAAACACCTCCCATTACTGGAGTACTCATACAACAACATCTTCAACACAAGTAATAAAAAAGAGTTATATGATGTTGTATATCATAAGTGATGTATAATTCCAATTTTTTGCATGATGTTTGTGAATGGAAATTTCATAGCACTAATCTTTTGCAATAGATGATAGAAAAGGGTCATCATATACACCAACATATAAAGTCCACTCAGATTCTGTAAAAGAGATATGTTAAAAACCATTGAAGAGAAATTGAGTTTGATGTTGGGGACAATGTTTTCCTTTTTATATAACCATGGAATAGAGTCGTGTGATTTGGAATAAAAGGGAAACCTGGACCTAGGGACATTAGACCCTTTGAAATCATTGATCACAAATAATTAGTGTCCAATCGTTTTGAACTTATACCAAATATTTCTCATGTTAATGATATATTCAATGTATCCCTCTTGAGTAAGTACATACCTGATCCAAAAAATGTACTGAATCCAGGGGTGGTACAAGGGGACCATGACCTCTCTTATGATGAGCTGCCGGTGGAGATCCGAGATCATAAATTCAACGTTCTATGAAACCAAACTAAACACCTAGTAAATACTTTTTGGAGGAACCATAAATATAAAGAAGAAAAATGGGAACCATATGAGTCAGTGAGACAGGAGTACCCTCACAATTTCTCAGCTGAGAAAATGATTTGAAATTTCAAGGATGAAATTTCAAAACCAAGAAAGAATTTAATAACCCATATTTTTTAAATGATATTTGTTTCTTGAATAAATGTTTGTTATATATTATATAATATTATACACGTACAAAATAATGGGAACCCAACAAAATAGCATTTCATTAAAAATGATCATTACATAAGTCATCAATGAAACTAGTTAAAATTCCAAAAATTACTACTAGAAAAAAAATATAAAATAGAATAACTAAAATGGGAAAGAATGGATCACACAAATCTACTAGAATCATCACTCCCAAATAATTTTTTGGAACAAAAATATTATTAAAGAAATAAAAAACCTATAAAAAATGAAATATAATCCTAATATAAATCGTCGTAAATTTTGATTGAAAGAATGAAGTGGTATTTATAGCATATAAAGGGAAATGTGGTTGTTAGGATTTGATCGTTATATGACCAATGGTCTAATATTCCTATTGCTCAATATAACAGTTTGAAGCACATTCATTCTTATTTGTAATACAGGTATCATCTCTGGGGTTCTACTATGACCAAACCCAATCCAAGATTCCACAAGTGAAGCTTGAACTAAATCTATAATGATATAAGTTAAAGTTAGAGGATATTATCTATCATTCAATGTTAGCTGATCCAACCCATGAAACTACCACCATGGAACACATTTCCCTTAGGTGGTATGTATGTGTAATAAGTGGTTATGTGTCCGGACCTAAGTTACCTAATTTGTAAATTCTATCATATAATTAAAATTTTTATTCTATCAATTCCTCTTATGAATTTATTTTCTTAATAAAATATATGTTTTATTGAGATGAATTTTAGAATTTTATTTCTAGACACAAATTAAACAAAATATTATATTTCAATAAAATTTAAACACTTTTATAATAAAATCTTCTATATTGAATAATATATTGTTTATTAAAATTTTCTTTTAAAATATTTATCAAAATATAAATAATAAAATAACTTTATAATGTTCTAGTCAATATTTATAAGTGTCAGAAATTTGACTATGCATTAAACACACCATTTTTTTTAATATATATTCTTTTTATTTAAACTTTCAAATTCACATATATATAGAATTATTCTTGAAAAATAAGCATCATATTTGGAATTATCACATAGAAATTATGTTAGGGTGAATTTATGAGAGTTTTCTAAAAGACATAATTTTTTCAAGAATAGTAAAAGATAAAGTTTTGGGTTATCTCTATATTTTAAAACTTCATATTTATGTCATATTGATTATATAATTAAATATGAACAATTAAGGATCTAAATAATGTTATTTTATTTATAATATGTATTTTAATATATTTTAATCAATTTCTAAAACTATAGGTGACCTTTCAAAGTCAAAAAAATGAAATTTTAATTTTGAAAAACATTACATTGTGAAATATTTAATTTTCAATGCCAAAATAAGTATTAAAAATGTTTTCCAGTTCATGTGGGTTAAAAAATATAAAACTTGACCCATATTTACATAACAATGAGAAAAAATAATGGGTAATCCAATTGTTTTTTTCCATAACCTTGATTTATAAGACCTATATTTTGAAATAGTAAAACAATTACTCCACATTTTTTATAAATAAACACCCATTTCTCCATTTCCATTCAATACCAAGCCATCATCAATTATTTTTTAATGGTTTATCTTCCCATGTGTCCCCCCAAGTTGTCCTCAAGCCCCCGAAGATCAATCTTTAAATTTGGGGAATAACTCTTCAAGTTAATGGAAATCTCCACTTATTTTTCCATTCAAGTAACCCTTTTGTAAAACCATGTTTTATACCTATTATAATGACAAATTTACAGCTCAAAAATTCCTCTTTTACATGAGAACTTATCTTTTCATTATTTATTTTAATTCCCAAAACTCTTTTATTTTCAATGTCTTTTCAACCTCACATAAAATATTATTTTTTTAGGGATTTATATATATGAAACTCGCATTTACTTTTGTGGGTTAAAAATGAAAAAATGATAACGACTTGGATCTCTTTTTTATGTTAATATTTTGATAAGAGATCCATTTTTTTATTATTTATGGGTTACTAATGAAATGATTTTTTATGATCTATGTGGCTCGCATGAAATTTATATATATGAAGGGTTATCCCTGATAGTTCTATCACGTATTGGGTAAAGAATTAAATCTCTAGAGATGACTTGTTTCATGATACCTTGGTGAATAAGCTTTGTAATGTTCATTTATGACACCTTACTGATAAACCATGGTGACATACTTATAAATGTCTTATTTAAATGTTATAGAAACATTTCTATGTTATGATTTATGGTCTATTTATTATTATATTACACATTTTCAGACCTTATTTTTATTCCTCATGTTATTTTTAATATGTCTCATGGTCACATGATATATGTATCTCTTTCTTTTTCTCTTATTGGGAATCATTCTCACCCCATTCCTTGGATTTTAGTCCCCATGATTTAAGATTTAGTAAATTTAATATCGGGGAAACTCATGAAGGTGTATTAAAGAGGAATTAGATGAATGTTTTAAATTTTCTTCTATTATGTAAAATATTTCCATGAAACTAAACTTTAAAAGATCCTCCTTTTGTTCCATGTAATGAAATGTTATGTAATAAAAAGGTGAGATGACATATCAAGCATCTGAACTCAACCATTTATTATGTTTCATTTCCCCATGCTGTGATGAATGGTATTAGGTTTTAAATTTCTTACAATGGTGATAATTATGATGAAATAAGTGGGATATGATATAGATATTTTACGAACTAGTTCTTTTTGATTCCATGATTCCATGATATTAGACCTAAATGATTATATCGTAGACCAAAATGTTTTATATTTAATATTATTCTATTAAGTTACAATATCTATGTAATAAAATTATGGGTCACTATACACCTCATGCAAAAAATCATCACTTCATCCCATATCACATCTCTATATAGTGACTATGTATTTTTTGGGAGCCACCACAGCATGTATGACATGTATTAAACATCTAGTATAATACTTCAGGCTATCAAAACCTATATATAGTGTAAGGTACCTCATGAAATCATTGAAGATATATTTTTTACCTATAATAATCATATGGATGCTATATCTATAGATACATGTGTGTGAAATTACTATAATATATCATATCCCACTACACACATATATGGGAAAAACTGACCATCGTGTATACTAGCACAAAATGCTACAAAGAGAAATTTGTCGGGCCATAGGGGGTAGTCAGTCATTCATCATTCCACCATGAATACTAGAACATAATTCTACCTCATGAACCATTAACATCCCCAATATTTGAAAACAAAAATTGTATAGAATGGAAGAGAAAGGGGTTGCCTGAACATCCACATTGTGAGATACCACTTAATGATCTCTCCATCATAGGAGCTCAGCCACCAGATTAGAGGAGTAATATCAAACCCACATAACCATGTCACCCCTCCACTAAATCACTCCTAGGAATATTCCTCTCAAAATAATCTAAGGCCATAATAAACCAAAATATGAAACTATATCATAAAAAATAAAAAGGATCAACAAACACAATTATCATTACTAAAAGAGAGTAGATAAACAACAAAAAGATCAAGGTATACAGTGTGTATCTACAACTGAAATTCCCATGTGCTCTATTCCATGACACTATATAACCATAATAAAAGAAATAAGGTAATAGTATTATTTTGAAATATATTTTCCTAGTGTTCTTGGATCTCTACACGCCTATCCTCATAGTTTGCATCATCTTCATCATTGATCTCACCCAAATCGATTATGTGAGAGATATAATGATACTAATAGTGAATCTTTGACACATGAAAAACATCATTTATCTCAATCACATATGGAGGAAGATATATATCATATTCCATGAATCCAACAATATCCAAAAACTTGAAAGGACCAAAAAAACAAGTATAAAGCTTACTCCCATGAAACAACCTTCACTACCCATGATGAGGAGTCACCTTCAGGAAGACATGATCTCTATTATTGATCTAAAAATGTATCCACATATGATATGTATTGGATTTATTACGACTTATTATACATTAATCCATTCATTTATTACCTGAAAAACCATTTTCATATTCTATACTAGTTATAGCCTAAAAATTGATTACTCTCTGACCCCTTTTCATTGAAAAATAGAATTTAAAGGCCATTTGTACACAGAATAAAACTCTTCTATTCTAATTTTGGGTTTAATGGTATTGTTATCAGAAAACATGTCCAAGGGAATGTTCCACATCCATAAACCTCAAAAATAAAGGAAACAAAAATGTATCATGTCTTCAAGAGTATGGATGGTCCACTCTTTTTGACCTTTTGTCGGTTGATGATAAGTTTCATTAACACAAAACTAAGATCAAAAAGTATTTTGGACACCTCTCTACACCCTAGAGGTAAAACGAGGATTATTAACAGATTTCATCATCATCAATATGTCGTGGAGATTCACCACCTCCTCTAGATATTTTCTTGAAAAAACCCTCCACCATACTCAATACCCAGATTTATATAATTTTATATTATTTCATCAAATGATCCAATATCACCAATAATGGTTCATATCCCCCCTAATCTCAAGTTAGACTGGAAACAAAGTCCATCATGATTCCATCCCACATCCATTGAGGGAAATATAAGGACTGAAGTAGTGCTATGGGAATATTGTTATTGTCCTTCACATTATTGTAGACCATTCATTGAGGCACAATATCTTCATTCTCAGGCATCAACCTATGCTACCATAACTAACATCTCAAATCCTAGTAAATATTTTTCATGGTAGTATTACCACAATGGGTGAGCTATTGAAATCCTGGAGAACCATCTCATGCTTCTCCAAATGAATAGAAAGCCTACCCTAGGATAAAACATGGTGTGGTTCATTCTCAGATCATCAATCTGGGTCATCACTAAAAACTAATTAGTTTAAGAATATCTTCAACCCAATAGGATCTTAAAAAATATTTTCTATCAAAGTATATAATTTCTTCAATAGCTTTCATTACACACAACACTGAGTTTTAAAAAGCCTTTGTATACTATCAATAAGAGTATATATACATGACCATTATAACCTACTAGTTAAACATGGTGGTATGAATAGGAATAACCACCTTTAAAATAGTAGGAATAATAGTCTTATATAAATTAATCATATTGATAAAAAACTACATAATATTTATAGATTTATGTATATGATTTGAAAATATTATTTCTCAAAAAAAGTTTTTTTATAAAATAATAAATGTATGTTTTAAAAATATTATAAATTTTATTTGAAAAAATAAACTTCATTTTTTAAAAATAAATATAAAAATTATAATTCTGTGATTTTTAAGAATTTTATGAGAAGATTGATTTTGAAATGAATAGTAATAAAATATTCTTTTATTAAAAAGTATGTTTTAATTTAAAAAATTAACAAAATAAATTTTATTTTAAGATGGTTTTAAAAATACCATGAGATCAATGATATAACTATTAATCCAATTTTGGAAATTTAAATCATTTATTTGTTATATTTTTATGTTAAATCATTATATATTTATGAAAAATTTCTCTTTAGAAAACAAATTTTTCATTATATCTATGAGATTAATTTTAGATTTAATTTATCCAATTATGTTAATATAATTTCTGAAAATATATTTAATATTTTGAATATAAATTATTAATATTATATTATAAGGTTAATTTATTTATTGGTCAAAATGAATAGTAAAAAGTGTATAAATTATTTACAACTATTAAGGTTAAAACTTGTGTAATGAGGGTTTAGATAAATATATAAGGGTTATAATGACATAAAACATTCCCAAAAACCATTTTAAGGTCATAAATAGACCTTATGTAATATAAATTAAGATAATGATCAATTTTGAATCATTTTTTAGTGTAAACTTTTGGGTACATTTTCTTTAAATTCCATGTATGTCATCTCCTCCAATTATTAAAGGGAACCCTCACTTCTATACTCTTCCCACTTCTAATAGATCTTATTTCATCCAATACATTAAAAAATTATTTCTTAAATTGCACCTAAAATCCTAGAGGCTTTGTTTATTTCAAAAATCCACCCTTGGATTGATTTTGGTGTAAACCTAACGAGGTTATCCAAAGAAGAGGTATCATTCTCAAAAGAGAGTTTCAATTTATTTTTCCTCCACCAACATAAAGTGTTAGTTATTTATTATGATATAATAAAATCATAATATATCATATAATGAGATTTTATTCTGTTAATGGAATAAATTTTATTCCCCTCCTCTTTATTGAAATGGAAAATTAGTCCATCAATCATGTGTACAACGGACTACCACCTCATGAACAGATGTAATTCATTTTAAATTAACACCTATAACATATAGAAATAATGTTTAATTTAACTTATGTATATGATATTTATAATATATTTATAATTATTAAATAATAATATCACATATACCATCTTACATTCCATTATCTGTCAATATGACAACGTCGCTTAAGTGTACGTTGGACTACCACCTCATAAAGTGATGTTATTCGTTTTTAACTTATGTTTTATGTAGAATGTGATAAGTATTGGATTAATGATAATATATTATATATAAGAAATAAAAATATTTCTATAAATCTAATATATTATTTACCTTTCTATCATTTCATATGTCAATAAAATGGAAACAAAGTTGTTATGTACGTATGACCAACTATCTCTATCAATGGTGTAATTCAGTTTCCATCTCTTACATTTATGGATTAATATAAATACATATATAATGAATATATATGATATTTATATCATGGATAAATAATAAGAGGATTATATAAAAATTATTAATGTAAATGGATAAAAATTATCAAACCAAAACATACCTAGAAAAGTGATATAGTAATTAAACATAATGTGATTTTAATGAGGAAAATGTTAATAAGTATGAAAATGGTTATAAATAAATTCTATATGGTATTATGTAATAGTATGGTTAAATAATAGACTTATAATAAACCTATTTTTATTATACATGTGTTTTCAATTTGTATGAAGTAAGTTGATACTTAAGGTAAGGGATTTTTATGTCACTGTTATTTTTGGGGGACACATACCCTATACACTACTTGCTTCATTTGTCTGGATAATGTACTTACCAGGAGTTTCATTTGTGCTCCATATCATGATATTTATGGGATATGAATATTGATATAAGATTACTTCTTTAATTTGAATTATAATTGAATAGAAACCAATGTGGTAAAGGTGTGATGTTACAACCTCATTGTTTGTAGGGATTTTTTATGATATACATATAATGACGACATCTTATGATTTACCTATAAATAAACTCATTAGTTTTCTTATTATATAGTTATTCTATTAAAATACATGTTTATTTTATTTTTTCCATCATTATATATGAAATATTTTAAAATATGTTTTAAGTAAAATGTATCATTTATTTCCCTATTTGGTCGAAAACCCTTCTTCATCCATGTTAACATTTTCTAAAAATCATTTATAGAATATTTTTAATAATCTAATGTGAATTTTTAAATACATTTTTACTCATGTTTTATTTTTTATAAATGTTTTAAAAGGAATATTTGTTAAATTTTCCAAACAATCCCTTTTTTGATTTTATTGAAAAGTTTAGAGGAATAATTTTTAACATGTTTAGCATTAATGAAAGTTACACCATCCTGACCACCCAATGTTTTATGTTTTTTTATGTTTCCACTTATATTTTTAACCAAAATTACCTCCTCAGTATTTTGTAAATTTGTATTCTTAAAAATGTTATTTCAAATTTAGAAATGATATTTTCCTTGTTAATGTTTTAATGATCTTTTAATGGAATATATACTCATCATCAACAACAAGCATTGCATATGTTTGTGTTTTACTGGGGATAAGATCCAATTGTACTATGCTTAAACTTTCCCTAAATGGACAATTTTTATTATTATGGTGAAGAGATTTTTATTAAACCCATTCCATTTCCATGGGTTATGCTATGTTGAATTGATGAGATGATTATGAGACCCAATTCATTTAAAAGGGTCATGCAGTGATGAGATGTTTATGAAACTCATTTATTTTCATGGGTTATGTTATTATGAAAGTTTTATGATCAATTCAAACAAATAATTATGATTATAATATAGTGATGTGTGGGAAATATATATATATAATGACCAATGATTTTTATACATAAATATAACATAATTTTAGATAAATATTCATTAAATAGTATAATAACCAATTCAGGAATCATTTAGGTTTAGTGCCTTTCAAAAAATTGATACATGAATAAATATATCATAAATTAACTAATTATTATCAAATTAACTTCATAATATCTAGAACAATTCATGAAAATATCCTAAATAAAATCACTCTACATTACCCATGGAATAAGAGATAATAAAAGGCGAGCTCAGATGCTCTATATGGGTAAAAAAGGAAGATATTATTGATCATTTAATAATACAATTATCATAAGGGTATGAAAACTTCATCCAAAAATTTTAAAAACATACACTTCATATAATATATTATAACCATGAGTCACAGAATAAATCCGAGAATTTAATTAGACATGACTCATAATGGAATAAATGAACATTATTCATGAGATCATAACATTGAAAAAAGTATATGTTTGTGGCAAACATGTAATCATAGAAAATAATTTGTTAATTTTGTCTACATAGACATTGAAAACATTTTATGTTTGGGATATATAACTATATACAAGTGTCAAGATTGGTGTAACCTCATGCGTACCATCTTTAGCTCTTGGTATAACCTCTTGTGTACCCTCTTTCTGGCTTGGGATATCAACAAATATACCCTTATATCTCATATAATATTAATAATTACCCAGTGCATTAGATGGAGATATAGGTCCCAACCATCCCATAACTATCACATGATTATTACACAATATCATAAAACAATAATTTTATCATAAATAGTGAAAATAAATGTATTTCATAAAAATTTGATCAAAATATAACTTGTGGAAAATAAATTATCTTCATAAACATTTCATCATTTAATCAAATCTTAACTCATGGAAAAGGAAGGAGTTTCATACACATCTTGTTATTAATGTCATAAACCATCAATAGAATGAATAAGGATGGTAAAATTGGATCATATTTCCAGTTAAAATTATTTAACATCAAAGTATGTCAAATTAAATGGAAAATGATTTTAAAATATTAATTATAACATTTATTTTGGAAAATATACATTTCACATTAAAAATAACATTTAAAAAAAATTAAAAAATATTGTGAAAATAATTTTCATTGAAAATAACCATTGAATCATATAGTGGGATATATAAAATATTTGGTGGTCATGTGGTGGAAAATTATGTTTAAGTCAAACTCATTAAAATAATGATTTCTATCACAGTTTTGGTAAAATCCAATTGATTATTATTAAAAATATTCATGATGATTACTTGTAATAAATATCAACAAAAAATTAAAAAAATATATATCAAAATGAAATAAAAATATAATCTTTGAACATTAAAAAAAGTTTATATCATCTTTAAAACATGTATATTGAAGAAAAAGGGGTTTCAAGAAAACATAGAAATAAAGTCAGTTTTATTTTAAAACCTTCACTTTGTGATATTGTGCATATAAAGTATTGAAAATTAAAGGAAAATTATTCTCATAGAATAAAGAGATTATAATTAATTTTAAACATTTTAGGGTAAATATATCAAAACATTTCATCCTCAAAAGTTTAATCATAAACAACCGGGATAAACAATTAGATTGTAGCATCAATCTCATAACACTTTCATTACTTTTGAATCATAATCCCCATTAAAGAATAACATAAAAATAATAATTATATGTAAAAAATATTAGTAGATTCATTATATAACATGTAAATTGAAAATTATATACAACTTATAAATAATATTGGTGCATAACCTAACATTTGACCCAAAGAAGAAAATTTGAGAAAAAAATCACATGCATTAAGTGTTGACTGTCTTCATACATATTTGAAACTAATATATAATAAATATAAGTTTATTATAATCCTAATATTAAACTAAATTGATAATTTTCATACCATATATGATTTTTTATGACATTTTATTTCCCATTTATTAACAATTCCTTGTCAAAACAACATTTTGGGAAACAACTGCTTTATTTTTTTCATGTCTTTTTTGGTTTAGTATCTTATATAAATTTTTTTATCATGTTTAAATTATCTATGTATTGATAAAATATATATATATAATATATATATTCATTATTTATTTATTTATATAAGTCTATTAACGTATTATATTGAAAATGAATGACATAGTTCATTGATATTGTTGGTTATACGTATCCATGAACGTTATTTCCATTTTATCGATGGATGACAATAAAAGAAGGTAACTAATATATTACCTTTTATAAATAAATTTTATTTCATATATATAAAATATGTTACTTTTATTTACCCTTATTACAATCTATGTAAAGCATATGTTAAAAAAAACAACATCACTTTTCGAAGTCATAGTCCTCCATACACACGACCGATGTTATAGTATTCCCATGAAATGTAAAGTAAAGTGGTATGTGTGATATTATAATTGAAAAAGTATAATGATATTATAAATATCATTTATAATTATTAAATCCATCATTATATAGATTTGTGATAAGGGGTGATGGAAAATGAATAAAATCAGTCTAGGAGGCGGCAGTCCTCCTTACCCAAGATCGATACTTTTGTTTCCCATTTGATTGATTTGTAGATATATGTACTTTATTATCTGTAAAAAATATCACTATATGATATATATTTTTGTCATTATATTATAATTGTTCATTAATACTTGGATGAGGTGGCAGAAGTAATAAAAAAAAGTTTAATCATTTGACCTCTTCTTCGGAGAACATCTTTAGGTTTACACCAAAATCATTCATATTAGGGTTTTAAAATAAAATTATATCATATAGTATTTGGGTAGGTAATTGAGTAATATATATGGATAGTTTTTTTTTTAAACCAAGTGGTGGTGGATGTGTGAAGTGGAGAGGGTAGGGGTGGCATTTTATCAGTGGGGGAGAGGATACATAATGAGTTTTTCTAAAAGAATAAATTGTTCCCATGTTTGTAACATTACCAAAGGGACACAAATGGGTAAATATAGAATAATATATTGTGTAAGTGCTAAAATTTCCATGAAATTGGTGTTTCAAAAGTTTTTTTGAAATTTTACACCTTATATTTTTAGTTTAATGTCGTTGTATACTCATTTAAACATAACAATGATAAATATTTTTCTCTGTTTTTACTCTAACTTTTGAAAAAAATTAAGAATTTTTTATTAAATATAATTTTATATTCTTATTAAAAATATTTAATATATGTTTAAAAATTATTTTCATATAAATTTCAGAATTTATTTTAAAATTCTACTAATAGACATTACGTAAAAGAAATTTTCCGAAGAGAATATTTCAAATATTTTAAATGTTTTTATATAAAAATTAGACATGAAATTGATTAAAATGACCTATATTATTTTAATTATCATAAAATAGAAAAACAAATATGTTTATATTTTTTAAAAGAAAATTATTAATTTAACATTCTATAAATGATAAGGTAGTTTTCAATAAAAACCTGTATTTTTTACTATTCATCAAAATATTATTCTTTTAAGGAAAATCCTGAAACATCTCCCTCTGATAATTATGAAATTTTTAATCCAAAAATGATATTAATTATTTCAAAATCATTATTTAAAACATTAAAAAAATTATATTTTTATTTTTCCTAAACAAACAATACAAAATATTTCCTTCATAAAAATAATTTCAAAGCATATAATGACTTTACATAAAAGTAGGTTTTTTTATCAATATGATATCTTTATATAAAAATGTTATAATTAATTATTATAATGTTTGTATTACTATTAATTAATCCAATTTTATCAACTCAATAATTATATTTTTGTTAAAATATTAATATTAATACTTTTTTGCACATAATTAAAAAATGTTGTAACATGTAACAAAAGCTGTCAAAGTAGTTAAATATAAAACAATAGTGTTTTACATTCTAAAACTATTATAATTAATTTTTTTCATGAAATTAAATTACTTTTTTTATAAATAAAAAGGGATTCATCTACCACAACACTCCTTAGTTTCATACATAGTTTCTATAAGCATGTGGTTTCTTCATAAAATATTTTCCAGGTGAGTGGTCTTGTTTCATACCACATTATTTGTATGATAAAAAATATTTAATTTTTTTACCTAATAATAATGATCACTATACAACTTTATAAAATATAATTTAATCATATATTATGGCTCAATCACATACTTCCCCATGAGAGATACATATAACATATTCTGAACCTAAGAGGGGCTTGGTAAAACAGTATGTTGATAATCATCCATCCTGATACGATCAAGAACATCAGAGGGAATGATATACATAGGGAATAGTTTTTCAATAATTCATCCTTATATAAATTCATAGTAACAAAACTTCATGATCAAAATAATCTATACTTTTATGATGATTATTAGAATAAATTTTCCAACAACATTGTGAAACCCTTTTGTATTGTTGAATAGATCTAACCTTCTCTTCCATTTCATCAGCTAACTCATTTCCCAATAAATATGTTTCTCTAACATAATTCCAAAAAGTTTATGATATATAATTATTTATATATATGTATTCATATGTATCCATCATAATTCATTTGTGAAATCTATTACTGTATTGAAATTCAACTGTATAATGGTTTTTATCTCAATAATATATGGAATTGATATAAAAATTTCTCATAATATACTATATGATTTGAATCATTATCTCATATTGAACATATTTATGAGGATGATACGCATTTTTGAAACTCAATTCTATATCAAGGGCATGATGAATACTTCACAAGAACCATTATGAAAAAATAGGTCCCAATCATATACAATAAAATGATTCAATCAAAACAACACTACCACTTCCTTAATGTATATCATATAAATATGATATAGACATAAATATTCATTGATAGTGATGAAGTGTGATGGAATTGTAATGGTAACGACTAAAACCCTTATAGCATTATGTCCTTTAGATGTCTTGGGGATTCCATTGGAAATTTGATTGTGATGTTTTCCCATTAATATTATGGTATAGGAAATGGTTATAAAATCCACTTATAATGTTTTTTCTCAACCATAACTTGATGACATCTCAAAGAAAAAAGTTAAAAACTATAAAATATCTATCTTCATGGCATCCCACTAGAAATACTCTTTCATTTCATTTCTAAATATTGTATTTCCACGATTAAAAGAGAATGAAGAGATATGGGATTACTCTAATAAATATTTCTTCAAATTTGGTTTTGAAAGAACACATACATGGTTCCTAAACCATAACATTTCATCATAATCATAGTTAAAATTATAATAAATTATCACCTTTTTCATATCTATTTCATCCTTTTATTCTGATTTTATCCTCACTTGTATATATCAAAGAAAACATATTTACCTTCCTTCAAGATATCATGATAAATACAGTAAAAATCATACAATATTATATCATTTATTATCCTCATCATATATAAGATTATGTTATCATTTCAACTAAAAGCATCATCCATCTTATTTTCTTTATTATTTTAGTAAGGTATTGAGTGATCATAATAATTAATTGTCTCTAACCATCTTATCTGGATCATGTTTAACTCCTTTTTGAGTGAATATATACATTAAACATTTGTGATATATATATATATATACATTACTATTTTATCTCTATATATAATTAATCTATATCTCTAATTAAAATATAACCACGTCTGACCCAAAATCATGAATTGGGAAACTTTTCTCATTAACATTAAATATTGTTGACTCATAAGATATAACCATTTCATCATTCATTAAATGAATCCCCATCCATTGTTTTATGCATCACTATATATTAAAAACCCGTCTCCATAGTAGGTTAATGTATGTACATGTGATCTTGCTAAACTTTATTTTATTCATATAAAATTTTCCACAAATTCATTTATCCAAAGGAATATGGATCCCATTCGAGTTAACATAGTTGTTGGATTAGATAGTCGTGATAAATTGTCTATCGACCGTCAAAAATATCATTCCAAACTTGGAAAGCATTGGATTTCAGTAACCATGTTTAGTCTAGACCAATGTTTAATATCATTTATCATAGATTAATCCACCGATATACCCTTTATTGATATTATATAACAAAAAAATGAATCCTTGTGTAACCGAAATTCATATTTTATAATTTTTTATACAATTTTTAATTCTTTAGCGTCTTTTTTACTATTCTAAAGTTATCTTGATTATCTTCCCAAAACATTGAATAAATAAGAACATCATATATAATTCTACCAAAAAATAATGAATGTAATCTCCAAAGACTATATTCGTTAAATTCATGAAGGTATTTTGGGTATTAGTAAGACCATAAGGTATCAATATATATTCATAATGTCCATACATTGTACAAAATGTTTTCATAGGTATATCATCATCCAATAAAATTTCCCAAAAACATATACAAAACAAAAGGATTATATTTTCATAAATGTATCCCAAAATATCATTAATATTCATAATCTCTAATCACATAATACCTCAGATTGTGTGTGTGATAAATTGAAATTATGATCAACCTTAAACTCATAAACTCAATATGAAAATCATAAAACTTTTCGTAATGAACACATATATTCTTCCAAAAGTAACATAAACATTATTGGTTTCATGATTCTTATAACCAAAATACTATTGGTAAAAATACTTCAATAATATAACTCTTGAATCCCAAAAAATACAAACTTCAACAATTCCACTTCATTCTTAAATTATTATCTAGGATTCATCATCATATTCCTTAATAAATTCTTCATTTCATATGTTCATTCTAGAATTTTCATAGTCATCGGAAACCCATTACTCATATATCCTTATTGGTCATCATCTTAAACATTCTCCCAAGGACATTTATTTTCATAATTACAAAAATTCCACATTTAAAACATTCATCTATTAATAATTACTTATGGTGACCAATATTCATATCCCTTACATTGACTAAAATTATCTATTTTCTTCAGCAGTTACTGACTATTTTCCATTCTTATCCATACATAAAACATCTTCTCTTTCCTTTTAATCATTCCATTAAGTGATTCTTACAACATTCATGACATATAAAAAACTAAATCTTTATTCTTATGTTGTCTCCACTACCCTTGGAATTAAATATCCCCATACTTATCTAAATTGGTATATCTACATGTTTGTTAAGTTTCAATTTGATAGTCATATTTCATTATTACTCACTATCCATAATCACAATATCCTTCACTCTTGTTGTCATCCCATTTTATTCTTATTAATATATCTTCTATCACATTCAATATTAATGTAGTTCCATTTAGTTCTAACTATTTACTCAAACCAAAATCATAATGTGAGAAATAATATTCATAGTGAGAATCAGCATAATCATGAAATATTTAAGTGATATAAAATTCATAACACTTTTTCATAAAAATTTGATACTTTTGGTTTAGAATAGTTCATTCGTGGTCATTATATATGCAAATCCATCATGATTGTTCATAATGTTTTTTTAATTCTAAATGAATATTCCCATGTAGTGTAGAACTAGGGGCACAGTATGTCCCATTTTCTTATACTAGGTTATGATCAAGTCAAGATCGACATGCCTTATTCATATTTTCCCCTATATACATCTATTCTAGTACCGTATCCCCTTACAATATCCAGAAATAACATAATTTCATGGAATCCACACGTTCTATCCTTTACCAATATTCCATGATATTTTCCGATGAATATATTTAACGTTAATATATTTCCTAGAAATTTCCCTACGGATCTCACTAATGTGTTCTAATCCCAGTTTCCAATTGTCAAATAAACCATACTATTATAAAAATTGTGACATCCTAGGATTTTCACCCATAAATATAATAACTTTTTAGATGAATATTCATTATATTTCTTAATAATATATTCCAGATTTGTCAATTCCTAGTGCCTTTGGAAACATGGAAACATAATCAATGGTTTCATAGGTGATCAATATCTTCTCCCACTAATGTCTTCATTTCTATAACCCTTCTCTAACTTAACATTTATAAAACCATTCTTTATTAATTGGTGAAGAAAATACAGGTGATCTCATTTTCTTAGAAATATTAAATCAAAGATATATCAATGATCACATAACAATAACATTATCATAAGTGTATGAGAACATGAGAATAAAATTTTAAAACAATATAATACATATAAAATATCATAATGATTACTCATTACATAAATCATGGAATTTTATATGACATAAATCATAAAGGAATCGATTAACATGGTCCATGAGATCATAAAATTAGAAAAAGATATTTTATTTTTTGAATACACATATTCATATAAAATCATATGTTAATGATATCCAACAATACATTCATAACATGTTAGTATCAGGCTATAAACACATGTACCTACATTGGGCTTGTGGTAACCTCCCATGTACCCTCTTTTGGGCATGGGTTAGCCTCATGTGTACCCACTTTTAGGCTTTGGATAACATCATGTGTACCCATTGAGCTTATATTACATTAATAATTACCTCGTAAATTGGAGGGATATTGTAATGTCCCGACCCAGGTCCCACACACTGCTCCCCTGAGTCTGTCAGTCACATTACCTCAGCACGCCTCCCCATATGCTAGAGTATATTGAATAGTATAGAGGTCATTCATAGGGATACTATACCCTCTTTTATTCAAGTAATACACCATCAAGAAATAATAAAGCAATATTGGAAGCATATATAATAATAAACAATTCCAATATCTCAAGAAAAATCATGCTGGAAATATAATATCCAACTGAGCATAAAACATTCCATGCAGAAGTAAGTGTTTGGTGTCTAAAATGAAAAGTAAAAATAATGATATCGCAGACACCAAAATGGGTCCCAAACTATATATGGTTCCCTTATCCAAGATCCATCCCCAAATTATCCATCTAACCTGGCAACATTTCCTTTCACGTCTCCTCCAAAAATAAATTGAATTTGGGTACTGATTAGGTAGCCTGAGTAGGATGTGAGTAAAACTCTTTTGGCCAACACCAATGGTGTCTAATACAATATCCATTCAGATTACATTGTATGTAGTTTTATAATGAAATAATTACAATGAATAAGTAAAAAAGTTATCATATTATCATTTATTCTTTACTTAACCACATTAACTCCTAGGTTCTCGATAATACCCGCACCTCAATGCCAACTTCGGTACATTCTGTAGCTTGAAGTGTTCCATGGTAATATCATATGATATTATCTAATTCCGACCATTCGATATCCCAATGTATTCAAAGGTGAAATCATATCTAAATACCTTATTCGGTTTATGTCAAAGCTCGAAGTATTCCCAACTAAAGTCATATCTCATAGTACCTTTGTTACCATTCTTTAATTCATACATTAATTCACATGTTTCTCTTCATACTACCCGTAGTACAATGACCATGTCTGCATCCTTTAATTCATACATGAATTACCATGATACCTTTCAAACATCACACATTCAAATAACCATGTTCCCATTCTCTAATTAATAATTGAATGACCATGTTTCCATTCATAGAAAACATTATAATGACCAGGTTCCCATTCTTTAATTCACATTTGATTTAACATGTCACCATTCATAAACACATAATTAATTCAGTAATAAATTATCCACATAAATTCTATTACTTATTCAACAATTAGTTAAACATGAAAATACCATTTGTTAATTCAACAACTAACTAATAATTTTATTAAAATTAATTAAGTCAATAATTAATTAATAACTCCTATTTCATTATTAATTCAGTAATTAGTTTATCACATAATTACACTTAATTAACTCACTAATTGATTAATTCATCAAACCCACTAATTAATTTAACAACTAATTAAAAAATACTCACAACTCAAGATTCTATAAAAAAAATTCAAAATTTATTATCTCATTCACAATCTCAATTCTTCGAAATTAATTTAATAATTAATTACCTCAATCTATGATATACGTATGAAATATTTAATCCCATAAATTATTTTCTCAATTTTACAGTTTCAATATCTCATAATCAATTCACTAATTAAATATGTAAATCAAAATCATTAAATCTCAGAATTAGTCACCCAATTAATTATCTATTTCAACAAATCTTCAATTAATCAATATTAAACATTAATTAACACAATTTAGGAATTAAAATTGCTATATAATTCTATCAATTCTATAATTTTAATAAAAGTTTCAAATTCACAATGAGTTGAATTGAATATTGGACCACCTACATAAAATCATTGTAGAATCATCTCCCAACAGAAATCCCAAAAAAATGATCCACAAAATGACATAAAATGAGATCTAAATCTCAAAAACCTAAATTGTGATTAATGAAATAGTGATATTGTCAATATATATCTAGATCTAGAATTATAATTATAGATCTCACTAAATAAATATAGATCTGTTCATAAAAGTGGATTAAACTGCTAAAATAAGGGCTAATGAATAGGGGAAGCATCAGAGAAGAACCAAAAGAGGAGTTTCTAACTGGGAGAGTAGTGGACCATCAATTGAGGCTTCTATTTAAAATTAACAGTGGTCATGAGGAATTGGAATTCATTTGTAGAGCTCAAAAAATGTGAAATATGACCTAGGGTTGAATGGGGGTTGAAATAGGTGAGTTTAGGGGGTTTGTGGAATTATAAATTTAAATTTTGGGCTGCTGTAATTCCCACACATGGTTTTATGGGAAATGGAACAAAATTTATCCTAAAAGTGCACCTAAACCCTACACCTATTATTTTAGGGGTTAATAGTTACTCATAATTGGGTAAGTGGCTAGACAAACTTTGTGCCAACTGTGGAAATCCCCACTATCTTGGGTTGCATATTTTTCTGGTACGGGGTGCATTATTTTCCCTAATCGTGCTTCAGCTCTGCACTACCCCTTTTTATTACATTTTTCTAAAATTTCAACCCAAACACACCCCAAGTTAAAACCCAAATGAAAATTAATCTACACTAAATAAAATAGTGCCTAAAATGATCCAAAGAATACTCTAGAAAAATTCGGGATCTTACTATATTACCACCCTTTAACAGCTCATCCTTGAGCTTCAGTACCAAGCCTCTATAAGATTCCGATTCAAAAATATCATGCCATTGAAACTGCATGTCTACTTCAATCTACCATGTTTCCTCCTACATGTTCCAATGTTTCAACAATACATGGACTGTCAATATAGTATTTTCCCGAAAAACATTATCACAAGGATCTAATACTCATATCATATGCTCCTCAAAGGAAGTATCTATCTCAAGCTCAACATCATCCACATTGATCACATGATAAGGTTCATGGTGATACTGTTGTAGTTGTGACACATAAAAAACATCAATCATAGAATTTTTTTCTATGAAATATCCATTTGGTGCGCCACCTACCTGATTCTCTCTACAACCTTGAAAGATCTAACAAACTTGGGAACCATCTTTACATGCCTTTGTATCTTAAGGTGACCCAACCTAGTTGACACCTAAAGGAATGCATGATAACCCACTGTAAACTATAGGGTTTTTAAACTTCTTTCCACAAACTAATTCTATTTTCTTTAACTCATATCCATGTGTTTCCACATAACATGAACCTACTCCAATGTCTCCAAAATGAGACTCAGTCCCAACAGCTTAGACTCACCAGCCTCTGATATCACATTGTAAAATCCCAACCTAGGTTTCACACATAGGTTCCCTAATCTAGTTAGCAACATGACTTAACACATGCATCCCCATACACCAGAGGTTTCCAACTAGAAACAAGGATCTAACAAGTAATTAATTGTGAGACTATACACTCTTTGATGAGAGTAAGACACCAATAGAAATAAACAAACCATAGTGGAAGCTTATATAACCATACACAATACAAATTTCTCAAAATAAATCATAAAGGGAATGAAATATCTGAAAAAAACAGAAAACATTTCATGTAAACGAATGTGTCAAGTGTCTAAAATGAAAATTAAAAATAAAGAGATCAATGACTCCTATGTGGGTCTCAAACAATGTATGTTTCCCTCATCAAAGCTCCATCTCCAAATTAGCCATCTACCTCAGAGAATTTTTTATGAAGCATAGATTTACATATATTTTTAACTCAATATCAATGTTTTAAATCCCATGATAATATTATTTTATGATCAATTGTCACATTATTTGAAATTAGTTTTATTTTGAGCTCAAATGCAGAATGGCTTAATTTTGGGATATAACTATTTTATTTGTATTATGTATTTTGGACCAAAAAAATTCTCAAATAACCCAAATTGTGAAGTTAAATTTTTTATATGATTCCATAAATATTGTTTCTCAATTCATCCTTCTAGAGCCATAGCCCAATCAATCATTGGGGGCCAAAAATCAACTCACAATCTGGGCCATGAAAACTATGCATAGATCTGGACATATTTAAAGATGCAGTTATATCATGAATTAGGCTGGTCAAATGATTATTGAATTAAAAAAATTCATGTATAAAACAACAATGAAAATCTTTTATTACGTAAACCATGTCATAATCCACAGTTTTCAAGGACATTATGACATGATACTTTGAATATTTGGAATACAAATATTCTCTTTGGTAGAATTAAATATCCAGAGTCAAAAACCCATAATTCTTCATACATAGGAAAATCAAGATGAAATTTTGTGGAGGAACTCAAGATATATAATGGAACAACATCCAATAATGAAACATTCCAGTATTTTTCCATTTAATGGGAAATCCATGTGAATAACTTTAGAGGTCGAATTTTGAGTGATATTTCATCACCCACTTTCCCAATACATTTTTACGTTTTATCCATTTACAAGGATAGCGATTTTTTAGGGGATAACGTGGAGTTTTTGTGATGAAATAGTTCCTTTTAATTTTATTATATATTATTCTATCTCTTCTAATTCTCCAATTCATTTTTATTTTTCTTTCTTTTCTTTTCTTTTATGTTTTTCACACATCGTGATTCTTTCTAACTCCATGATGGTGGAGAACTAACCCTCGCTATTGTTTGAGGGGGGAAGTGTACATATTTCAGTTTATCATGATTTATTGATTTATTATATTTTATTATAAGGATTAGGTAGTGGTAAAAATGATTTTGGCGATTGTTCATCCCACTTTCTCTATTATTTCCTTCTTCCCCCTTGTTTAATAATTTTCCTTCTCATCAATATCTAATTCATTCAAACGGTAGATTTTGGATTGTGGAATAGACTACTCTTATATAAAGAGATCTTGGTGTAGGTTACTACCATTAAAATTAGAGTGTGTGGAGTGACATGTCTTGATCCCTTATATTTAATAATTTATTGAATTTTTTTTTGAATAAGAGTGATAATACCACCATGAAACCCCAAGAACAATGGCTTTCATCTCCTAAATTCTTTGTGTATTTTTCCCATTTTCTTTTATGTTTTTTCATATATATATATATTATTTATTTTTTCATTTCAATTCCCTCCAACCATTTATATTAGTATTATATTTCTATATTAGTTAGGTTATAATAGTTATAATAGGAAGTTAGTGTGTGTGAACGGACACCTTCTGATTGACCCTATGTTAGGTCACTATGGTACACTCTTAGGATAATAATAATTTAATTGAATATTGGTTCATGAAAAACCCATTTTCATTAATTTTGTGCTATTTCCGGGGAGGAAAAATGCTTATGCACACTATTTTTAATAGACACACAAAAAAATTCAAAAATAAAAAAAATAGCTTTATTGAATATCATTATTTTTTTGGTTGAGATGAGTTATTTTAGTGATTTTTCTCATGTTATCCTAGCAATTAATTGTCATGAATGGAAGAGGCTTTGATGTTGAAGATGGAATAACATTCCATGATGATTCAAAATAATTTAAAAAATATTAAACAAGAAAACAATATGGTAGCATCGTTGGTGCCCAAAGTTTAAGATATCAAAGTTCTATGGATAGAATGGTAAAAAAATACAAGCTGAGGAAAATTAAAATACTATTCCACCTAAATTTTATGTTGAATAACCCCAGGAACACTTGAATACTCATCTTTTAGAATAAATCATCTCTCTTTGGTCAATGTATAAAGAGGTTACTGAAGATTCCATGATAGGTGACACAACTATGGGAGATCAATATGATTTGGAAGAACATTGGTTAGATTTTTTATAAGAACAAAAGATAAGTGATACTCCCATATTTTTCATAGAATAATTAATTCCTCTATAGCTCTATCTTTATATGGAAGACAACGCTGTATATTATGTCCCTACAGAGATCGAGTCTTCAGTGGTCTTACCGGAAGAGATCGACATTCAATCTACCTTACAATATAGGGGAGATTTCATTGTTGATTAATCATGATTTAATATTATTCAATTTAAATTTTATTATAACTTCCTTTCTATTGAAATTTCTAATAAAATGGAAAATAATCAGGCCATGGATGATGAAGAGGAGGCCAAAGAAGTCATGACCAAATAAGATAAGGACACATTCTTTCTCCTTCCCCATCTTCTAAGATATAAAACATGGGAAAGGGGGCAGAGTTGTTGCAATATGTCTATTGGTTCCCCTATAACTGTTTTAGGGAGAATAAAACTAGGATAAACAATTTCTGGCGGTTTCTAAGTAGTAAAACCTACACACCTTCAGATTAGGGTTAAATTGATGCAATTTCTAGACTAGGGGATGTACAAATGTATAACCTACTTGGGGGGTCAAACCAATCATTTTACCCTTTCTTTCCCCTTCATATTTTTGTTTATTTATTTTTATCATTTTATTATTTCATGAATTGTAGGTACTGTGGAAGTTTATAGGATCTTATCTCAAGTAAACCACTGGAAAATAATGTCATGTTTTATCTTTCCTTCCTTTTTTTCTTCCCTTATATTTATTTTTTAGCTGAAATAAGGGGTAGGTAAATTATACTATGGTGGGAGGGAAAACCTTCTTAGTTTCTTTTTTGTGTCCATTTTATTTTTGTTTTTCATATTTTTAGGAACCTTTGACTTCAATGAATACATTTATTATTTTTCACACATCAAATGATTTTCTAAAAGATGAGATGATTTTTTAGGAATTTTATTTTAAATAATAGTTGATGTAGAAACTTTTTTCCTGAATTGGATTTTCAATCATTTTTATGGTTTTGACCGATTTTTAAAATCCATTACTATGAAACACTAACTCAAAACATTTTTACTATCATGTGAGGTATTTTGAACCACATTGAAATATTTTTTCTAATACCAACACTTTATTAAGAGAATCATGTATTTTTTGTGAGAACTAGAACTTGTGATTTTTCTCTTTCAAAACATTGAATTTCATGAAATGTTTTTTATATGATTGAGTAACTTTTTTGGATTTCCATATTTTATCACGATACCTTCCTTTAAATCTATCCTTTGTTAGACCTAAGATTCCACGAATTTATATATAGGTTAAGCCACATTACAAGATGATTTATCCTTACATACCTTCCCTCTTGGTATTTTGAATGGATATTTCAAGTTTGCATGTGGGGGAAGGGGATTTATTTTGTGTTCTTTGGGATGTGTTTCATTTTTGGGTGGTTTTATATGTGTTTCAACATTTTTTATAGTGGCTAACTAGAACATTGGCCATTAGTAATCCTTCCAATGTGTTTTATTTGTTTCATCGGGTCCACCTTCAAAAAAATTGAAAAAAATGAAACAAATATGCAGATGATATTGAATTTATCAATGTACGTACTTTTATGACTCATGTACCAATCTAAAATAAAGTTCATGATTGTCATTCATTCATTATAGTCAATTTTAATCTCACCCCCCATGAACAAAAAATCAAACAAATGAAAACAAAGTTGTGCCATTCTTGAGATTTACGAAAAAAATTAAAAAATTAAAAAAATAGAATGAAACAAATGGAGAACTTGGATGATATAATTTATCAAAATCATTTCTTGGATCATGTCCCAAGTTAAAAAATGGGTATGGTGGTGTTTTTAAAAATTTTAAGTGGATTGAGTGAGGAATTCTTATGTTTTCACTTGATTATTCATGAATTGTACTTAAGAGTCAAAACCACCTCTTTTTATCCTTAAATGGTCAATCATTTTTTCACAAACCCTAAGCCACAAAATTCATGTAGAAAAAGACCTCATGATTGAATTCATTTTTTTGTTTCATTCTATGGAGAAATTATATTTGTCACAAGCCTACGGTGAAATAAACACTTTCCAAGTATGATCATAACTATGGATTCTATTTCTCTTGAGTGAAGAGTGACACAAAATTCAATGTGAGGTACGTTGTGATTGGGCCATGCATGGATTTCTGAGGTTGAAAAAATTTAAATGTGAGGATTTAAAATTAAAGAGAATTTTTTTTCATAAAAGATACATTATCTAATTTCATTTTGGAAAAGATCATCGATGTTTTATGATTTTTTATTGTTGTGGGGATTTTGATTTGGATATATGATGATTTCTCATGAGTGAACTTTTTATGTGTGGGGGAGTTATTAAGCATAGATTTTCACATATTTTATAATATATATAATTTTTTTAAATACCACTATAATATTATTTTATTTCAAATTGTCACTTTTTTAGGTTTTAGTTGTATTTTGAGCTCAAATACAAAATTGGCTTAATTTTCAGATTTTAATTTTTATTTGTATCATGTTTTTAGGCCATAACATTTTCTGTGCTAAAAGAAATTGGGAAATTAATTTCTTTAGAATTCCTGGAAGCTTGTGTCTCATTTAATCCTTCTGGAGCCATATCTTAATCAACCATTTGGGGGACCAAAATCATCTCAGAATCTGGGCCTCGAAAACTGTGCATTGATTTGGACGTATTTAAAGATGAGATTATATCTCAAATTGGGCAGATCAAATGATTTTTATATTCAAAATTGACCTATATAGTATATTAATGAACATCTTTTATGATGGAATCCTTGATATAATGCACTATTTTCCAGGTCATTATGGCATGATAATTTGATGATTTGGAATACAAAGAGTCCTTTTGGAAGAATTAAATTGTCATTACCCAACCCCATCTGTGGGATGAGTCACAACTATCCCAAGCTCACCTCCATAGGCCAAGGGTAGTCGAAAATCACTAAAGGAACAACTAAACTCAGGGAGGCCTTTACCTAAACCTGTACACACATACCCAACCCACTCGATTCAAAAGTGCAGAGGAAAAGTATAGAAAGTGAAAACTACTGTAATGTAAAATGAACATGCTAGAACCTCTAGACAGAAAAAGAGTACGGTAGTGTCAACTAAAAATTAATGGGGAAAACACATTGACAAATTAGAAACATAAACTATCCTAAAAGGAAACTAAAAAAGAGTAACATCCAAGATATCTATGATTCTATATCACAACTATGACCATCGTATGTAGTCCATGCAATCTCTATCCCTAAGCTCCTATGAAATCAAAATTGACATATCCAACAAATAAAAAATACATTACACATGTTTGATGAATCTCATTTAGGGGTGAGTATATACATAGACAGTAGAATTCCCCAAAGAGGTGCAGGGGGAGTAGTGAGAGATGCACTGAAGAGAAGCAATCGAGGGAACAAGGTTAAATAAGAGTGAATGGAAAGAGTATATATCAACCCAAAAAGAGTGTGAAAGTAGACTCATCCAAACACAGGGATATAAAAATGATTAGAAGATAAACTCCTCGTTGAGTCTTTGCTACCTATAACCATAGATTAGACTCATCCAACCATGAAAATCTATAAATGTAAAGCACATGGCATACCCCACTCATCTTCACCTCTCCTGGAAGTACAATAACCAAGACCCAAGGATTGGGTAATGCAAAGGGGTAGATATAAATATGTGTATATAGATGCTCTGTCAAATATTCCCAAATGAGGGATTGAGGGGATCTCTATCTCATATCTCAACCCAAGAAAGTGATTATCCATTAGTTCCATGTAAAACCCTCAGTGATTCTTTGCATCTCATCGCATCTTCCCAGGAGTCACAAGTCAAATGGTCTCAAATCACCACACCTCGATATTATCCTCTTTGGGTGGCATTAATTATCCTGCAATGTTTTTTGGTGCATCACAAGGATATATCTCAATGGGTAAAAAACCCATATTCCTCATGAGTCCTTAGGTAACTCAAACCACGCTACACCACTAGGAAAAGTCAAGACACTCCATGCTACTGGGAAATGTCAAGAAATGACACACTACTGGGAAAAGTCATGTCATACCAAACAACTAGGGTAATTCATGCAATTCCATACTACTAGGAAAAGTCGATCCATGTTATTCCATTGCGAAAATTCAAGCCACTGTTATCATTGAGTGTTGTCTCTATGCAGGCCATCCTAGAAGATTCACATCTTATCTCAAAAGCAGCTTATGAGGGAATTTTCATGTTCTCGGTAGATAAAAACTCAGGATAGGTATCATGAATGCCAAAATCAGAGTCCAAATATATCACACCATTTTGAACCTTTGGGGAAATTCAAAAAATCAACTATTCTTTCTCCTGGAATAGACATTTTATGGAAAAGTCAAATGTCACTACAATATACTCAAGATTCATCTCATGGGGTCTATGCCTCAGTCCCAAAATAAATTATATGGATTATACCATTGTGATCATCATGAAAAAAACACATGATATGGACTTCTCATTCATCCCAAATGGATACCCAGTGAAAACACTACATTTCTTCCCAACACACGTGAACTGTCTAAGTAAGTCCCACACCTAATATTCAGTTTAAATACCTAAAATTTGTCACAAAATGTCCTCTTTAATTTCAGGTTCACAATGCCAGTAATAGCTCGTCAATCTAATCTCATATAGAAGAGTTATGATAGATGCATGATTCCAAAATAATAATAATAATAATAATATTGGGTGTTTTGTGGGCATAATACATGAAATAGTATTCAATGTCAAAAATTGGCCTTGAATTGACCATCATGAAAATAGGGTCGTGCTACCGTAGACAGAACATCAATGAGACGTCGCACGTAGTAGCTATGGTGGGTCTAAGAATTAATAATAATATTAAATATATTATTTCATGAAAATTTTGTGGTCTTAGTTCATGGGTCAAATAATATTATCTTAATCGGTCTCAAATTGATTGCTTCATAATTGGGGCCACGCTACCACTGATGGTGATTCGATCAAATTTCGTACGGGGAAGTTACATGGGTTTAAATAATAATAATAATATTTATTATTATTATTATTATTATTATTATTATTATTTTATTATTATTATCTTTTATTATTACTATTTTATTTTCCCATTTTTTCATTAGGGAATTCCCCTCTCCATGTTTTCCACACGGGCCGCCATCCCTGTGCACCATGTTGCCGCCCTTCAGGCCTACCATCGTCACCGCCTTTGGGCTCCTTCTGGCTCTGCCCCGGACCCACTAGCCGATGTTGACACTCACCCCAGTGGTTGTGCTGATCAGGAGACACCTACTCCGTTGTGTTTGAATGCCTCACCCGAACACCACCACTATTCAAGAGAGACCTCCTCTGTCGGCTGGATCGCCTTGCCTAGAGCCATCATCGCACACCGCCACCTACTCAATACCAGATCCGCATCCCTCCACCAAACTGCCTTGTTTGTAGACACACCATACCACCATCCTAACTACCTCACATGCACCGCGCAGATGCACCGTTCCTTCCACAAGACACAACACCTTTGTTCAAACTCATAACATTGAAATGATCGAAAATTTTTGATCCTTGAGTCACAAACTATTCATAGCCAATATTCCCCTATGATTCTGTTTTCATTTCATGAATCCATCCTGAATCCAAGAGCCCGATCAAACTCAGGTCACCTGATAATGGTTGAGCCATGATATACTTGGTTACAATGGCGATGAAAACATAGAATTATGGGATAAATTCACATAAATAATGGGTTTATATTTTTGGCCAAGATTTCTTGTCCAACCATCAAGAACGGGAAATTTTGGATAAGAAAGAACTAGTAAAACAAATTTATTTCAATGCTAGAATCATGCAAGATGGGGCAGATTGATGAGAGAATTTTCAAACTACTCAAATTTTAATCTAGGGTGTAATTTTTTTTAAAATTTGAGTTCAATCTAGATCGTATTGATCGTTGTTGATGAATATCACACATGCGCAATGATCAGAAGAAGTTATTGCATTCGTCGTGCTTTGATCTTCCTAGATCCAAGGCTTCATTGTCGTTTGTTCATCATTCTTCAACTGGAAGAAGAGTAGAGTAGTCATTGGAGATCCTAGGGTTATGAGGAACCCTTGGGTAAATATCCATAGTAGAATACTTTTAGATATTTCATTAGGTTAAAATGGATTTAATCATTTAAATAATTAAATATTTAATTATTTAATTATTTAATTATTTAATTATTTAATCACTCATCCACTATGGCACCTAAGTCAAACTCCAGACGTCGACAAAGGTTATACACCGTTTAGGGTAAATCCCACCTTCTGAATTCAATTGTGGTCTCAGATTTAACATCTGAGTTTCCCATCATGAGTTATTCATGATTGAACAATTAAATGAAAAAACTAATAATTTAATTCATCCATTTCACACACTGCCAATGATAGAGGGGTCTGAACGTCCCACGCTGACTCATTTTATTTCACACATAGGGTAAACACCACATTTCGAACACAATTGTGTTCAATTATTTCTCATATGATCAACCGTTTAATAGATTTCTTATTTTCATTAATCAACATTGCATGTTTAATATAAAATATATTTAAAAGTTATAAAAAATTATTTTTGGACACATCAGGCCTCTGAATCGCATGTCGTCTCGGTACTTTTCTTTGGAATAAAATTTAAAAAAATCATGGTCTTATTAGGGAAAAAACTAGTCACTAAAACATTCCCACCTATATAATTTTCATCCCAAAAAGGAAAAACTAAACAAAAACATGGGATATTGAGACCGAATCTAGATCTCTTATTCCTATGAAAACCTACATGTTTCTTCACAGATCCAACATGTGGGATGTTTTTTATGCCCACTACAGCTAATAAGGGTATTAAAAGGTTGTAGGAAACATTTCCATCTATTTACATGGTCTTAAATATCCCAATGAAACTCTGGGGGATATTTTGGCTCCCCAGACGAACCTCTACAACCCATGTCACAAATGGAATCACTACTTGACCCTCGAAAAAGAACTTATAATTCCCTACTTAAAAATATCCTAACGGTGAAACACCCAAGGATATCTAGTCACGTAAGATTTCATAGTGTATTTCCACAAGTGACACTCTCTTACACAAATGAGGAGTGAAGGAGTCAACACCATCGATTGAAGAAAACTATACCCTCTTGCACAACCAGGATCAGCTGTCGGGATGCTATCTACTCTAAAATTTCCGGTATTAGGATATCCAAGTACATCCTACTAGGTGAATCTTCTAAAACATCACCCTTTCATAGATTATATACTCTATTGGAGTCAAAGTCCTACAAAAATTTCCAACCACTGTTGCCGCTTCAGGTTCAAGTCTCTCTAGGTGAAGGCGTACCTGAGACTTTGTTGTTATGTGCCAACAACAAAGAACTCTCCCGGGAGGTAGCATCTCCAAATTATCAGGGAAAATAATATATCTATCCTCACTATGTATTCAATCATGTATTTCTATCCCTGAGGTCTCTATCACCTGGATATGTACTTTACAATTGTTATATCAAGGATTGTGTCGATCACGTAAAGGTGCCAATGAATAGGGAAGATGAGTAAACTCATCCAACCACAAGAGGATTAATATATAAATCTTGAGGCATACCCCACATGTCTTTTTACCTCTTGAAAGGAGAGTATTCCTAAACTAGACTCTCATCCACACACACTAGGGTAATTCCAAGAAAAAGGTGTTCAAACATAAAAACTCCACTGGCAATGCCAGAACCTGCTCCAACACTCCACTACACAACCTCACCCAGAATGCACAAGTTATAGTGACTCTTCCACCACATCTCAATATTATCCTCTTTTTGTGGATCTAACTCTCCCTCGCAGTTTTTCTCAAATCACAAAAATGAATCATGGGGGGGGGAGGACCCCTCTTCTCTGTGCATTCAAATCTACGTCTAACAAAATTGACATAGGGATACACCGACACCCCACGTCACCCCAGTAAATCCTCAATAATGCATGTGGGAGAAAATATCACTTCACACAGCATCTAAAAAGTTATACTTCAAAAATTAGAAAATATTCTTGGATAACCTCTTATCGTTTCATGCTTTACGGTATTGTAAACATCAAAATGTTGTGGATGTCCAGGGATTCATCAGTTAGCTTTTTGAGACTGACATAAGCCACCTGGTGGTGGTTGAAATACCTCATAATTTCATTCCCCAACCTCCATATCCTCTTTATACTCTTCTATAACCACCTCCCAAGGGACCTCCCTGATCATGGTGTTTTCCCTACCATGGTAATCCACATGTTGAATTCCTGAGATTCTTAGCATGTCTGGTCGGGTAGTCTCATGCCATGTGACCTCACCTATCACATGCATAACACCAAACCTATCTGGGTTGAGTTGTTGTAGTGTAACCACATGCCTGAGTCTAATAATGAAAATATCTATTATTCCAATATCTTATTTATAGACATCTTCTAGTTGTGGAAGACATATTATCTCCATTACACCCTTTTCCATAACCAGTTTCATTGTGTGATAGGAGGTTCTCTTTCACCAGCGCCTTCCCCAAAACCCAGTAATTGGTGGTGATGCATAAGGGTATAATGTTAATATGTATCTCTCTACAGATTCCCTTATCAATCCTCTATGTTTGAAAGTAGTCATAATGGAGCACGTCCAAATACTAGTGGGAAAGGTTTGTGAACCTAGTCGCATACTAATTCACTTTCATCCCTCCTTACGGAAACTAGAAGAGATATTGAATTCGAACAGAGATCAAGAGGGAGTGGTAGTACTCCTCATGAAACAGCTACCGGAAGTCATCCCACGAGAGTGCTGACACATCTATTACCTATGTTACCATGCTCCAACATCTCCTAATTTCTCTAAAGAATAGGCGGGGTGCCTAATACACCATCTGATCTACCTGTGTCCATATAATCTAGGAGATGTGGACCACCGACTCTAGCCAAACCTGTATTTTTTTTAGGTCTAGATTACTAAGGAACCTCAACAGTCTCTATCACTAGAATTCGTGAAGCGAACTCATCCTATTCACATCCTCATCCCCCTCTGTTGGGGTTTTCTATAGATCAATAGGTGGGGGTGCTGCTACCTACCCACTTGGAGAAAGGGGATTTCATGATGGGTCGTGAACTGGGGCCTAGTCACTCACGGGGTTGTCATCACAAATAGAAGCTAGTATCCTGGATGGATATCATCATAGAGACATCTTGAATGTTATCAATGACTTCTGCGGTTATATGATCATATATATATCAACAATTAAGGGGATTTGACTAAAAATGGATAGTAAAATACTCAATCCAATATGATACATGTACCATTGTTCCATACAACAAGTGTCTCATAGTGCTGAGTCGACAAGCGGGTAGTCATGGTCCTAGTGAATGGATACGTCAGCTGCCTATATGATCACTGGACTCCATGCCTGAGAACCACTCTTGAGACTTTATGAAATTGTTTCCCCAAGAAAACCAATCCTTTCGATGGGAAAATTTCTGAACAACATCCCATGGAATGAACTTCCATTGATACCAATTCGTCACAACCTGACCAAAGTTGAGGCTTGAGCCGCAACTACCCCAAGCTCACCTCTCTAGGATAGGGGTTGGCAACAAGTTCTGAAGGCACAACTAAACTCAGGGAAGTCTTTTCCTAAACCTATACACAGATACAGAACCCTCTCGATGAAAAAGTGTAGAGGAAAATTATAAAAATTTAAAACTTCAATAAAGTAAAATGAACACGCATGAACCTCTATACGGAACAATAATATGGTAGTGTTAACTAAAAAGTAAAGGGGTAAAACACACACCCAAACCAGAAATATGTCCCTACCTGATGGAAAATAAAAAAGAGTAATAGATTAGAGAGCCCTGCTAATGTATCCCAACCCTGACCACCTTATGTGGTCCACGCAATTTGTATCCCTAAGATCCTCTAAAATAATGATTGACCTCCCTGTCACCTGAAAAAGACATGACATGTGTTGGGAGAAGATGATGCAGGGGTGATTATATAGATACCCAGTAGAACACCCCAAATAGGTGAAGGGGTGGTGAGAGATACACTGAAGGGAATTCGTAGATGGAAGAAGGTATGACCCGAGTAAATGAAAAGAGTACAGCTAAACCCGATAAGAGAGCGAAAGTAGGCTTATCCAAACACAATGAGATTGAAATGGTTTGGATATGAACTCTTTGTTGAGTCTTTTCTACCTATAGTAGGATATTTGACATGCCCAACCATGAGAATCCAGATACAAAAAGCACGTGGCATACCCCGCACATCATCACCTCCCTAGAAGGATAGTAACTAGGACCCAATGAGTGGTTACAAAAATAGGATATATATATATATATATATATATATATATTCTCAGTCAATGAATCCCAAATGAGGGACTAGGAGGATCTACATCTCATATCTCAACCCACGAAAGTAAGTAGCCGTGAGTTCCAAGTAATACCATCTATGATTCCCCACATCTCTTCACATTTTCCAAGGAGGAACAATTCAAAGGGGATAAAATCACCACAACTCGATATTATCCAATTTGGGAGGTATAGAATCACCTATATGATTATGAGGCACATCACAAGGATGCGTATCTGTGGGGGAAGTTTCCCACTTCCTCGTGAGCCTTTATGTAAGTCAAACCGCACCATGCCACTGAGAAAAGTCAAGCCATGCCATGCAACTATGAAATGTCATGTTAGGCCATTCTATTGAGAAAATTCAATCCATGCCATGCTACTAGGAAAAGTAAATCTACGCCATGCTACTGGGAAAAATCAATCCACTGCTATCATTGGGTGTCTTCTCTAAGCATGCCAACCGATAATATTCACATCATATCTCAAAATCCACCATTGAGGGAACCATCACTTTCTACATGAAAAAACACTCAAGGTAGGCATCTTGAAAGATGAAATACAATTCTAAAAAAGTAGATATGAGAGATAGATGATTGTTATAGTGGAACATGGTCCATGTGGGGCCTATGCATTGTGCGCCCCCACATAATTTATTGGTCATGTACTTATACAAAATCAGGTAATAAATTGAAAATCAAGTACCCATTGGCATGATAGTGTACTCCCAGAGTACATGAAACCTCAAGCCAAAAGGCTGAAGAGAACGCATTACACATTATTGATCCGAAGGCTGAACATGTATTATTACTATCATGTCTCCCCAAATGGAACCAAATAACCAAAAAAATCACATCGTTGTGATCCTTGAGTAAAAACAAAAAAATAACTATTCATTCTACCTAAATAAACATCTAATGGAAAATTCATATGTCACTGAAATATGCTCGAGAGGCGTCCTATGGGGCCCACACCAAAGTACTAAAACAAATTATATAGATTGCACCATTGTGATCCTCACATAAACACACACGAGATGTACTATTAATTCGTCTAAAACGAATACCTGGTGGAAAAAATACATTTCATCATAACCCGCATGAACCGGCTATATAAGGCCGACATCCCATATTCTACTTAAACACCAGAAATGGGCCATAAAAATTCCTCCTCAATTTCAAGGTCACAATGGTACTAATGACTCAATAATCTGTAGTCGTATGGAAGAGTTATGACCAATGCAAGATTATGCAACAACAATAATATTATTATTATTGCGTGTTTCATGGGTCCAAGCCACGAACTAGAATTTAAAGTCCAAAATTGGCCTTCAGTAGACCGTCTAGAAAATTTGGTTGTGCTGCCTTAAATGGAACATGAATCGGATGTCTCACGTAGGGGTTATGGTGGGTCGAAGGCTTAATACTATATTAAAATATATTATTTCACAAGTGTTTCATGGACCCAGGTTGTGGAACTGATAAAATTATATGAAGGGGTCTTAAAATGAATGTTACAAAATTGAGGGTACACTTCCACTGAAATGATATCAATCAGACATCATACAAGGAAGTTATGTCGGTTTAAATAAATAATATTCTTTTATTTTTATTTTTTTCTTATTTTATTTTTTATTTTTAATTTCCCATTTTTAATTATGTTTTCCCCTATACCCTATTTTCCATGTGGGTTTCCACCCCTACGCACCTCGTCACCACCCTTTCGGCCTGCCACTGTCAATGTCCTTTCTCCTTACTATCACTGCCACCTCCAGCCTCCTTCCAGCTCTACCCTAGCACTACTGGCCTCTGCCTTCACTCACCCTATCTATCATGCCCCATAGGGGCCTCCTGCACTGCCACACCAGATTTCCTCATCGGGACGTCACCTCCATTCAGTAGCAACATGCTCCATTGGCCGGACTGCCTTGCCTGGAGTCGTCGTCACGCACCACCTCCTTCCCACCGCCAGAGCTGTGTCCCTCCCACAGATGCCTTGCTCAGAGACATGCCAGACTGCCATCCTAGATACCTCACATGCACCGTGCAGTATAAACACTCCTTCCGTGAGGCATAGTTCTTTGTTTATAACTCCAAAAATTGAAACAGCCGCAAATCTATGATCCTTGGGTCACCATCTATGCATATCTTGTCTCCGCTTGTGATTTAGATTCCATTGCATGAATCCATCCTGAATTTAGGAGTTCGAACAAGCTCAGGTCACCCAAAAATTGTCTAGCTGGTAAATTCATGGTTCCAATGATGAATAAGGCATATAAATAGGGGAGAAAATCACATAAACAATTTTTTTGGATTATTGGTCAATCGTTCTTGGTCAATGATCAAGAACCAGAAATTTGGGTTAGGAAAGAACATGTAAAAGCAATTTATTTCAATGCAAGAATCAAGGAAGAGGGCGCAGATTGATGAGAGAATTACAAAAATACTCAAATTTTAATCTAGAGCGTAAAATACATTCAAATATGATCCTATGTGGATCAGATTGATCATTTTTTATAAAGATCACACTTGCACAATGATCAGAATAAGCTACTCTGTTTTCCACACTTCGATATTCCTGGATCTTAGGATTCGTTGTTGTTTATTCTCCGTTCATCGACGGGAATGAGAAGCAAGGAGTCATTGGTGATCCTAGGTTTATGAGGCAAACTTGTCAAAATATCCATATCATCAAACTTATAGTGATTTCATTAGGTTAAAAAAGATTAAATCAATTTAATAGTTAAAAAAATGATTATTTAATTATTTGATCACTCATCCATGATGGAACCTAAGATGAAGTCCCGACACCGAAAAAGGTTATACCCCACCTAGGGTAAATCCAACATTTTGAACACAATGGTGGTTTTAGATTTACCATCTACATCATCTTTCATGAGTTATTCGTGTTTGAGCTATTATATGAATAAATTAATAATTTAATTCATCCATTTAACACACCTCCAACAAGTGAGGAGTATATAAATTTGGTGCAGACTCATTTTATGTCATGCCTAGGGTAAAAACCACATTCTAGAGCCAAATGTCGTCTCATATTTCTGATTCGATCAATCGTTTACGATATATCCTATTTTCTTTAATCAACTTCACATGCGTAATATAAAATATTTTTAATATTTTTTTAAAAATTAAATTTCGTGCACAACGGGCCTTGGAATCACATCCCATCTCAATTCATGGATCTGTAATAATATATAGAAATATTTGAAAGTCTTATTAGACAAAAATCAGGTCTTTACATAAATTCCTGGATTCAAACATCTATAACTTCTTCATAATTGGTCTAATCAAGATGAAATGTTATGGATGCACTAAGGAGATATAATGGAACACATTTCAAGAAGGACACATTCCATGATTCAACCATTTAATGGGCCATCCATGGGAATAATTATTGATGTCGAATTTTTAAAATGATTTCATCACCCATTTTCCCTACAAATTTATACCTCCTCTCCATTTAAAATGATAGTTATTTTTAGGGGATAAGGTGGTGATTTGATTCCATAATAGTTTCTTTTAATTTTATTATATATTATTTTAGCTCTTCTTATTCTTCTGTCCATTTATATTTTTATTTCATTTCTTTAGTTTTATGTTTTTCACCCACTGTGCTTCTTTCTAACTCCATTCTTGTGGACAGCTAACCCTCACTCTTATTTGAGGGGGAAAGTGGTGGTATTGTTGTTTATTTTGATTTATTTATTTATCATGTTTTATTATAAGGATTTAGTAGTGGTAAAAATTATTGTGGTTAGTGGTCTCCACACTTTCTCTACTATTGTATTTTTCCTCCTAATTTAATAATTTTTCTTCTCATTGATATCTAATTAATTCGAACGGTGGAGTTTGGATTGGGTATTGATGTGGACAAGATTAATCATACATGCAGAGGTCTCGGTATATGGTACTATCATTCAAATGAGAGGGTGTGGAGGGATAGGTCTTGATCTCCACATTGAATAATTCATTGATATATATTTGGAATAAGAGTGATAATACCACCATGAAACCATGATAACAATGGTTTTCTTCAACTGTCAATGTTGTATCTTTTTTCTCTTTTCATAATGTTTTGTTTCTTCATATATTTAAATATTTATATTATATTTATATTTTATGAATTTCAATTCCCTCCCCCGATATTTACATTAGTATTATAATTTTATATTATTTAGTTTATAATAGTGACAATAGAGAGATTGTGTGTGTGAGTGGTCTCCTTGTGATCGACCTTCTGTTGTTTCACTATGGTAAACATATAAGAGAATAAAAATATAATTTAATAGTGGTTCACAACAAAACTGTTGTCATCAATTTTCCCTTAACATGTATTGCAAAAATAAAATCTATTTGGGTATCAATCATGTAGCCCGAGTAAAGTTTGTGTACAACTCAGTAGGCCCCAACCAACGGTGTATAAATTTTTTTCCATTTAGATAGTATTGTTTTTTTAATAAATAAATAGGTATAATGCATAAGTAAACAGTTATCACATTATCATTTATTCTTTACATAACAGCATTAACTCTCATGTTCTCAAGGACATCAGTACCTCAACCCCATCTTTATCGCATGTCAGAGCTCAAAGTGTTCCAACGTAATATTACATCTTTATACCTACTTTAGCTCATGCTGGAGCACAATGTATCCAAAGGTGATATAATATCACAATTACTCATTTGGATCATGTTGGGGCCTCATGTATTCCCAAGTGAGGCCATATCATCTATTACCATTGTTACCGTTCATTAATTCATATTTGAAATCCCTTATTTTCATTCATTTTACACACAATAGAATGACCATGTTACCATCATTTAATTAATACTTGAATGACCTTGTTTCCATCCATACATCACACATTAGAATTACCATTTTCCCATTCCCTAATTCATACCTGAATTACCATGTTACCATTCATAAAGACACATTAGAATGACCATGTTACCATTCATTAATTCATACACGAATAACCATGTTACCTTTCATAAACACAAAATTAGTTCAACAAAAAAATTTAAAAATAAATTACAATTATAATTAAACAATTAGTTAAACAAAAAAATCACATTAGATAATTAAATAATTAACTAATAATATTAATAATGTTAACTAATTGAATAGTTAATTAATAAACACTATTTCGTTACTAATTCATAAATTAGTTTATCACATAATTACCCTCAATTAATTCCCCAATTAATTAAGTCAACAAACCCATTAATTAATTTAACAACTAACCAACTAAAAATCACAACTGGTAATTCCATAATTATTTTTCAGAATTAATAATCTCTTTCATGATCTCAATTATTCATAATTAATTCCACTATTAATTACCTCAATCTATGATATAAATATCACAAAATTAATCACATAGTTAATTATCTACATTAAATTAATTTCATATTACATAATTAATTACCTAATTAATTATCTAAACCAAAATCCATAAATCTAATAATTAATCCCCAAAATAAAGATCTATTTTAGAGATACATTAATTAATCAATAAACATCATAATTAACCAAATTTATGAATTAACATTGCTGAAGAATTCCATAAATTATAAAATTTTCATAAAAATGTCAAATTCATGACTATGTGAATTGAATATTAAACCACCTACCTAAAATATTCCATGAGTAATCACCCAATAGAAATCCCCAAAAATTATGCAACAAAAATACATAAAATGATATCCAAATCTCAAAAACCAAAATAAATATTAATGAAATTGTGATTTTTAAATATAGATCTAGATATAGAATCTTATATCTAGATCTAATCAAATAGATATTGATTTTTTGATGACACAGGATTACATAACATCAAGATAGAAAAAAAAGGGAAGCACAAGAGAACAACTATAAGAGGATTCATTAACCTAAAGACGACAAGACCTTCGATCTGGGATATATTTCATAATATACGGTGGGTGGCAGGGCTTAGGAATTTTTTGGGAGAGCTCCAAAAACATAAAATAGGACCTAATGTCAAATTTGGGTCGAAATAGGTGAGTGTCAGGGGTTCGGTGAACTTTAAAATTATATTTAGGGTGACTTTAATTCCCACACATGGTTTACTAGGCAGGGGTGCACAATTTATCCTAACCATGCACTTAAAATGTGTTCCAATTTTTTTAAGAGTTCATGGTTACTTCTAATAGGGGGTGTTGTTTAAAAAACCATGTTCCAATCATGTAAATCCCCACTATCTAGGGTTTCTAGGTTTTTTTGACTTGGGGTGCACGATTTTCATAACCATACGCCAACCAAGAACTACCCCTTTTCTTCCATTTTTCCCAAATTTTCTCCCAAATACAACCCATTTTAGACTCCAAATTAAAATTACTCCACACTAAATAAAAGAATGCATGTAAACGAGCTCGAGGAAACTCCATTAAAAGTCAGTATCTTATAGGGATATAAGTCCCACATATCATATAAACCATATGTTTTTCTTCCAAAAGATAATAAAACATTCGTAATATAATAAATTGTGAATTTAAATGGATTTCATAAAAATTTAATCATATCATAAACCATGAAAAATAAATTAGTTTCATAAACATTTCATCATTTCATTATATATTAAACTATGGAAATGGAATTGTTTTCATACACAAGTTTGAATCATAGTAATAAATCATCTAGATAATGATTAAGGATGGTACAATTGGATCATATCCCCTAAAAATATTATGTAACATCAAATAATTTCATCATATATGGAAAATTGTTTTTAAAGATCACTTGGAATATTTGTTGAGAAAAATAAACTTTTCAAATTGAAAATAACATTTTTTAAAACTAAAGTTCACAAAAAAATATTAAAATATTCTACATTGAAAAATAACCATTAAAACATATGTATTATAATTTAAGACATTGGTTGGTCATGATAGAAGAAAATTATGTTCATGTCATTTATGATAAATGAATTATTCACTTCACAATATCGATAAAATCTAAACATGGCTTATTGGGTATACGACATGATGATTCCATTAAAAGCAATTGTAATAAAAGATAAATATTTTAAAATTACTTTAATGAATCATATATAAATATTTTTTAAAAATTTTGTAATTTTTTTTAGAATACATGGATGTGGAAGAAAATGGGTTTTCATCCGAAGAAAAAAATAAAATAATTTTTCTTTAAAAGCATTAATTTTCAATCTTGTGTACATAAAGAGAGGAAAATTAAGGGAAAACATTTATTCTCATAGAATAACCATTTGAGAAGATATTTCATGTCACTATTGATAAATAAATAATATTATTTCATAATCAAATGAATAATTAAAAAAATACAGATAAACAATATCATTGCAATGTCAAACCCTTACCACTTTAGTAACTTTTGAATAATAATGACCATTTAAAAAAAACAATGAAATTAAACTATAAATATAATTATTAAAGGAGATTCAGGATATAAAATTTCAATGTTTTAGTATATATAACTCATAAAATATGATGGATTCATAACATAACATATGTATAATTCAAATTAAATTTTTATTGTTTTTCTTACAAATTTAATGAAAAGTGATAATCAACTCATAGTCAAAGAACCAGAAAAGCATGACCATAATGAAATTGATGAGCCATTAAAATATATTTTGATCTTATTAGAATACTTTTACCTAAATTATTTCTAATGAAGACCAATTACCTTTGTATAAGGGTCATCCTTGATCATATCTTCAAACCAGTAATCCATTTTATTCCATTTTAGAATGTACTCCCCCACATTTATATTAATTTCATTCAATACTCTTATCAGAATAAGATTTTTCTTGTTGATCCAATCATGGTTTTCTTTGTGGATTTAAACTATAATAAATCTATCACACCTCTGTTCTGTAACCTCTGGGTGAACTTATCAGAAAGTAATCCTCTAAAATTTATTCCTATAAACGGATGGTGAGCTCCAATGATTTCCCATTAGATGTGGCCCCCATACCTACCTATCATTGTCAATCATCCATCCTAGATGAAGACTCAATGATGGAATAATATACCACAATAGAGACTCCCTCCATCACATTTCCTTTTTATCTTATTCTTTATAATCCTCGCCATCAAATTATTTCTCATTACAGTCCCTCTCTTTAGGTATTGAATTCATGATATACCTTATTTCCATGGGTTTGGGAAGGAAATAATAATCCTTCCTCCCTTTTTATTTTTCCCCTTGAAAAGAATAAAGCTCCCAGAGTCCTTTTTCCATTTAGACCCTTCATTCTCCTTAGGATATGAATCCCTCTGTTGTGGAATCCCAATACATTTACACTAGAAATTTTTTTGAAGTATCATCACATTAATCTACCCCAATCAGTCCTTACCCTTCCTTAGGTGTATCTTCCTATTTTGTTTCCCTATGATCCAGAAATGGTGTATCATATCCCATTTCTTAAAACTAGTTACTAAGGATTTAATAAGTTAGGTTCCTATTTGGAATATCCCCATTTTCTACATTTCTCAAACCCTTAGTAGAATTCATTAAGTCGTCTGGAGAATTAAAACCAAATGAACGACCATCACTTGTCTCTTACAGCACCCCTACCTATTTATCAACATTTCCAAATATCACATCACCTTCATAGGAACCATAATTTAAAATACATGGGATATGTTCTAAGATAGTTGCACCTACCCCTCAGTTCCAACTAATCCAAGAGGCTCCTTCACTATAGAATTGGGTGTGGCCACATCATTCCTCAACTAGTAGAAAACATTGTCAATCCTTGGATTCCCATTCATAGTTCTTAGTTGTTTCTAAAAGGAATTTATTCATATTGGACCACCATTACCCACCTATTCTACTAAATGAGAAGTGAACCTCTCTGTTCTATCAAATTTCACCCCATGTTACTATTCAATGGTAGAATTACCCAGATTATTTTAGGATGAATAGAAATAAACCTATGATTCAATGCATACATGTTGCTTCCATCGAAGTTCCCCAAAATCTCAATAAAAATTAATTACACAAAATAATTGGAAAAATGAATTACAAACCATATCCATGGAGAAATATGATTAAATAGTGAAAATTGTAAGGATTAAGACATAATAAACTACCCACTATATTACCAATCCACCATAAAATCCCCATCATTTAAAATGGAAGAGTTAATCCAAGAAGAGTGATCAAAATATATGGAAATATGATATCTCATTTCTAGTGGAAATTAAATGATCAATGAAATAGATTTAAGAGTAATATTAAGAGATCATGATGGGAGGTATCCTAGGCTTATATCAGGTATTCTCCATTTGTAAAAAAATAGAAATAATAATGTTCTTCTAGGATCCCTACAATCACCTGCTCGCATAAACCCTGTGAATCGAAGATGTACCTCTTGAAGACATATTACAAGGTAAAACCCTCACCAAAATGATCCAAAAAATAGATGCAATGTTGAGGGGATTCATTACTATACTCAAATTAGGAAATTGGTAGATAGGGAATTTCATCTTCCTACCTCAGAACTTTAAGGAAATCGTTAATCTTGGGAAAGCTGGGGATATGGCTAGGATCAGTAGAAGAGATGAGTGGTCAAAGATACGAAAACAAATGAGTATATAATGAATATAAATCCCCCTTGACGAGGAGTAGGATAGTGGTAGAAATTCCATTCCACCAATTATATAATCTCCATTCTCTAGATTTTCTAAAATAACATTACATATGTATCAAGGAAGGAAAATTGAGACAAAACCCCTTAACTAGAGTCTCAACATCATTCATAGATTCCATAAACTCATATATAATTAATATAGAAATACTATTCAAATATTTAATAACTACACACATATGTATCATAGCATATATTATATAATTATGATATTTTTACTTTTTTGTTAACAATTCTATGGTAAATTGATGTTTTGGGTAATAACTTATTTTTTATTTATATTTTGGATTGATATATTTATTCCTTTCATTTGGATCATGGTTAAATTATCACCTCAATTTTAAACAAGATATAAATATCATATTTTTTCATTATATACTTATTTATACAAATCAATTGAATTTAGAGCTAGAAAATGAAATAATCCATTTATGGAGATGGTAGATTGTATGTAGGCATGAATGGTATCCCCATTTTCTCAATGAATGAAAATAAAAGAAGGTAAATAATATATATTAGTTAAAAAATAAATTTTAATTTCATATATATTTCATTTCATTATTAAATTTTCCCATATTACATTCCAAGTAAGGTGTATATGAAAATTTAATCAGATCACTTCGTGAGGCGGTCACCCCCCAAACACATGAGCAACATTATGGTATTCTAGATTAATGGAAATTAAGTAGTTGTATGTGATATATTAATTACATAAGTATAATAATATCATAAATATAATATAAAATCCTTAAATTCTATATTATAACCATCCATAAGTAGTGTTAATGGAAAACTAATAACATATGTTCGTAAGGTGATAGTCTTCTGTACAAACTGTTGGATCGAATATGTAGATGTATATGTATATTAGATGGAACAATACAAGAGGGGGGGGGGGTGAATTGTAGGTTTAAAAACATTGTATTTAAACACTTAAGAGATTAGTTTAAAAGGTTTTAAACTAATACAAATAAAAACACCCACAATTGTATTGAGACTAAATGGTATGAAGTAATGTAATACTAATGAAAAGAAAAAAAAATTGTATTCGAGATGAACACAATAATCAGATTAATATAAAGATGAATGATTCTACCTTAAAGCGTATATAATCAATCAATACAATATGTAACAGAATGATTGTAATTGATACAATTACAACTGTATATGTAAAGAAGAAAGGAAACAATACAAATTCCTTTCTAATACAAGCAGTAGCGGAAAAGTAAAAGTATTACAATTATTTTGACCCAAAGAGAAGGGTTATCCTTTCACCTAGGATAAAAGGTATGTCTCATCAACACCTTGATAAGACCTCGATACGATGATCAGACATTCTGTCTGCCTATCCCTGGCAGCCCTCGATACAATGATCGGAATGTCTGTCTACCTATCCCTGGAAGCCCTCGATACGATGATCGGTCCGTCCTTCTGCCTATCCCTGGAAGCCCTCAATTTTGTAGGTAATCGACACCTATGTATTTTAATCACTTGAAAGCCCTCGATAAAATGATCGGACAAACAAAGAAGATTAGAGAAGTCACAATGTCTCTCTCTAGAACTTGATAGAAGTAGAGTATCACAGTTGTTTTTAAAAGTCTCTCATACTTTCAGCTTCAAATGACCTCCTATTTATAGGCCTCGGGTTCCAACGGTCACATCTCCTCCAACGGTCATATTTCTCCGGAAAAACTCGAAGGGACTTGGACACCTGGAATCATAACGGTCATATTGAAACAGAAAGCACGACATCATTTTGATTAGTTTGTAACTAACTCAACGACATCGTATTGGTTAAAACAAGATATATGAAGATGATAAAAAATAGTATGATTAATATGAAACAAGTGTTTTTGACAATGTACCAAAACAAGTAATGAAAGTATGAATAGCAGAGTTAGTACGATACATTTGACAGAGTCAGTACGATACGATTGATAGAATCAGTATGATACGTTTGATAGAGTCAGTATGATGCGATTGACAGAATCAGTACGATATGATTGACAGAATCAGTACAATACGATTGACAAGGTCAGTACGATATGATTAAAAAGACATTTGTGATTTCCAAAATAAAAATAGAAGACAAAAGGGAACTTTTGACTTAACAATCTCCCCCTTTTTGGAAATCACAACACACAATGTAAATATTACATGAAATACTTATCTCCCCCTGAGTTATTGGAAACTCTTCTGAATATGAATTGGAATACAACTAACTCCCCCTTAGGTGTAATCTTTCCTAGGGATTGTATTCATAGATTTTACTTGGTTTTGAAGTATTTGATTAAACCAATATCCCTTTGTAAAACATTCTCCCCCTTTATAAAACATTCTCCCCCTTTGTGATTTACAAAAAGAATGGGGTAACTTTGAGTTTCCTGAAAGGGTTAGAGAAAAGAAATTGTAGGACAAAAGAATCTTAAAAGATATTACAAAACAAATATAGGTTCCAAAGGAAAACAAATACAACAGTCATTTTTTTTCTCTTTCCTTTTCCTTCTTTATGATCTCATGGAGAACATCTTTTATATTGTTGATTGCATTCTTGTCTTCAAAAATTGATTCACCCTGAGTTCTGAGAAGCTCTTGTTGGTCCGAAAAAATATGATCTTGATTCTTGATAGTCTCCTCCTGGACTCTGATTACTTCCTCATGGGTATCAATTCTGTCTTTTAGATTCTTGTTATCTTTGGATAACACAGAATTTTGTTTCTTCAAAAAAACCATTTCATCCTTGAATGAAGAAACCTTCGGGAATTCAGATTGAAAAACATTCATTCTCTCTTGTAATTCTTTCTCTGAAGGAATATCGGCTCCATGAGTTATCTGATTCAACCTTTAAACAGTTTCATTGTCAAACTTATTAAAGTAAATAGCAAGATCATTTGACAACTTCCTTATATCTTCAATTGCTATCTCATGGTCATTTACTGAGCTCTCTTTTTTGTATGACCACTTGGTCATCCTGTTGCAGGCTTTCTTATGAGCAGACGAGGTTTTAGAAAGAACATTCAAATCAGCTTCAACTGACAAAACTTTCATTCTCAACTCTCTTACCGAACCAAACTTCTTTTTCTGATTTTCTGTAATAAAATCAATTTTCCCTTCCAGCCTGGGAAATTAAGGAATAGTCTTTTCAACTCTTCGTAAAACATGATCAATATAATCACTCTTCTTGAGAGAGATTGTATGTTCTGAATCAGTATCCTCATCATACGAAGGACATTCATTTGATCATCTTGAGTCAACAACTGGTTATTTTCCTTTTGATTTTTCATTATCTTTTCTTTCTTCTTCTACATTGTCACTGATGACAATAAATTTTTCAGTATGAGAAGATTGAGCACCTTTCTTTACTTGAGGTGGTGTTTTATCTGGGGTTTCAGAAGTTTCAAAAGGTTCTTGATCGGCATGAGGGATTTTTTGAACACCTTCACTCAGCTTTTGAACCTATTCCTCCCTACTCTTCTTCGATATCTGAAGGAATTCTAAAAGAAAATCTCCTTCCTCCTCTTCCACTTCTTCTATCTCTTCCATCATTTGTTTTCCTTTTTCTTTCTTAGGAAGGCTCTGTACGATAGGCTCTTGATGTACTTTTGTGGTAAATTGATCACTAGCTTCCTCAACTGCTTTCAAGATATTTGAAGCATCAAATACTTGTGCTTTTCATTTCAAAAGAACCTTCTTCTTCTTTTCATCCTGAAGGGTATCCTCAACCCTTAATCTTTCAGTAAAGGCTTCGTCTAGATCAAGTCCAAACTTTGGATCACCTTCCTTTCTCTGTTCCTTATCATTTCCCAACTTGGATACAACTTCCTTACTGTACTTAGGCTTCTTCTTTGGCTTTGAGCTAGTTTGAGGATCAGACTTCTGAGGAACAACAAGAGAAGTAATGTCTTTGGATGGAATAGATGCCGACTTATTTTGAGCCGATTCATCTTCTACATCTCTTATAAAAAGTTTTGAATTTGGATCAAAACAAACATTCATCTTTTTCATCGTACTCTTAATAATCCAAGATGGGATCAGATCTATCGGGTTTCCTCTCTAAGGAATGTTTCAAAACATCATGCTCTCAAGAATAAACTTTGTAAAGATGGTTGGATAAATAATCATTTGGGACTTAATCCCTCCTGTCTTGACATTCTTAATGGTTTCAAAAACATACCCCATGAGATTTACATTTCTCATATTTACCAGATAGTCAAGCATAAAAATATAAAAAACTTTCAGAGTTTCTCTATCCCCTTTCCTTGGGATAAGAAAACTTTGCATCCATAAAGTCACAAACCGATTGTCCAGAGAAATATGAGCCACTTTTCTCTTCTCTTCATTTATAACAAACAAATAATTTTCAGCACTTTCTCTATTAAATGTATTAACTTCCTCTGGTAGTTTATGAAATGGACAGAAAGAATCCCCTTCTATTGGGACATTAAGAAAATGAGCTACTTGTTTCACAGACATAGACAACATTCTATCGTACACAGCAAAATTGATAGTCATGTCTTTGTCTAAAGATACGGTTTTATAGAACTGACTGACTTCATCAAAGAGAACCGGATCTTGAGAAACAGGTCTTTCAATATATAAATGTTTCTATCCTTGAAACAGAATGATTCTTCTGATTGTGGAATCATACGAATAAAAAAAGTCTCTAGAAACTATCCTTTCTCTGAAAAAGTCTTTCTCTATAAAAGTCTTTGAAGACATTTCGGCAGGAGTGTTATCAGAAGACTGAGACATAAAGGTGCGACTGATGAATGATCGTGCGATGATTTAAAACCAGTGGAGCAGAGCTTCACCTTAAAACCAGAAAAACCAATGTGGGTTTGGGGAGGGGGGGTCTATTTATAGGTTATATAGGGGTGACCGTTGATCTTCTACGGTCAAGATTAGAAGAAAAAGGATCAATGGTTAGGATAAAAACGAAAGAAAAAGAATTTAAAAAAAATGAAAAGTACCTCCCGGAGAACGTAAGGTTATTGTTGGTTTTGGTAGAGTTCAAAAGAAAACACAAATGTACGAAGTAAAAGAAAACTATCAATCATCATAACGATGGAATACAAAGTCATTACCAATAACTGACAAGCCGATGGAAAATAATCTTGTTTCCATTAACTGACAAGCCGATGGAAAACAATATTGTTACCATGAACTAACAAGAAGATAGAAAACAGTCTCGTTACCATGAACTGACAAGCTGATGGAAAACACTGTCGTTACCATGAACTGACAAGCTGATGGAAAACAAAATCGTTACCATGAACTGACAAGCCGATGGAAAACAATCTTGTTACCATGAACGATCAGTACGATGGAAAAGAAAATCATTACCTTCATCGGTCGATACGATGGAAAAGAAAATCATTAACATCATCAGTCGATACGATGGAAAAGAAATTCATTACCATGATCGGTCAATACGATGGAAAAGAAATTCATTACCATGATCGTTTGATACGTTGGAAAAGAAATTCATTACCATCATTGGTCAATATGATGGAAAAGAAAATCATTTCCATCATCGGTTGATACGATGGAAATGAAAATCATTACCATCATCGTTCGATACGATGGAAAAGAAAATTATTACCATCATCGGTCGATACGATGGAAAAGAAAATCATTACCTTCATCGGTCGATACGATGAAGTAAATAATACAATAAAGTTTTCAATATGATAGACAAATAGGTATATATTACGATAAAACTGTCAATACGATAAACAGAAAATAAAAACACATACAAGGAGAGTAAATAATTAAAGATCATAAGATAAAAAGAAACATAAAAAAATAGTAAGAGATTTCCTCCCCCTTTAAAAGGGAGTTATTTACTGTAAGGGAAAAAATTAAAACAGGAAGTGGATATGAATGATTATTTTAATGTAATCATTCCTAGATTCTGTTTTATAAACTCAAACCTATCGGAAGTTAATGGTTTTACAAAAATGTCAGCAAGTTGTTCTTCTTTTCTGATAAATTGTAGAATAATATATCCTTTCTGTGTGTGATCCCTAAGAAAGTGATGCCTAACATCTATGTGTTTTTCACGAGAGTGGTGTGATGGGTTATTACTAAGATCTATGGAACTAGTATTATCACAAAGAATTTGAGTTTTGGAGAAACTCAATCCATAGTTAGTGAGTGTGTGTTGCATCCACAATACTTGAGCACAACAACTACCAGCTGCTACATATTCAGATTCAGCAGTGGATAGTGCTACTGTTTGTTGATTCATGCAGGTCCAAGAAACCAGAGAATCTCCTAAGAAATGAAAAGTTCCAGATGTACTTTTTCTATACATTCTGCAACCCCCAAAGTCAGCATCTGAAAAACTTTTTAAAACAAAATCATTAACAGATGGGTAAAAAAGACCTAAATCCATAATGCCTTTTAAATACTGAAAGATTCTCTTTACGGCTTTTAAATGAGACTCTTTTTGATTAGATTGGTATATTGCACATAAGCATACAGAATACATTAAGTCGGGTCGACTAGCTGTCAAGTATAGAAAACATCCTATCATACCTCTAAAGATTGTTTGATCTACTAGTTTCCCAGTTTCATCAAGATCAAGTGTATTTGAGGTACCAATTAGATTGAAAATACTTTTAGTTTTGTCATATCCATACTTTTTGAGTAAATATTTTATATACTTATGTTGAGATATATATGTTCCTTATAGTTTTTGAGAAATTTGAAAACCTAAAAAAAATGTTAACTCACCCATCATACTCATTTCAAACTAAGATTTCATTAAATTATCAAAAGAATCAGTTAATGATTTCTGAGTTGATCCGAATATGATGTCATCAACATAGATTTGAACAATCAAGACATATTTATTTTCCATTTTTATAAAAAGGGTTGGATCTGTTGTACCCTTTGTATAATTTTATTGTAAAAGAAATCATGTAGGTCTATCATACCATTCTCTAGGGGCATGTTTAACACCATATAGAGCCTTGGTAAGTTTGAAAACATGATCAGGATTTTTTGGGTCTAGAAAACCAAAAGGTTGTTCGACAAAAACTTCTTCATGAACAAAACCATTTAAGAAAGAACATTTTACATCCATTTGAAATAGTTTGAAATTAATGTATGCTGCAAAGGCTAATAGAATACGAATATATTCAAGTCTAGCTACAGGAGAATATTTTTCTTTATAGTCTATTCCCACTTGTTTATTATATCCCTTACCAACAAGTCTTTCTTTATTTCTAACAATGATTCCATTTTCATCACATTTGTTTCTGAAAACCAATTTTACACAAATTACAGTTGTTTATTTTGGTCTATCAACTAAAGTCCAGAATTCATTCCTCTCAAATTCATTTAGTTCATCTTGCATTGCTTTGATCCAATATTCATCACCTATGGCCTCACTTGGAATTTTAGGTTCAAACTGGGAAAGAAAAGCAAGATTTTCTATTTCATTTAATAAGGAATTTCTGGTCCTTACAGGTTGATTTACATCACTAAAAGATGTTATCACTGGGATGATTCCTAAGAAACAATTGATTTGGGTTTTTTAAAACCTGTTCATCAACATATGGTAGAAAATCTTCCAGGGTAAATGTTTCAGAAGTATCTTCTTGAATATTTTCCTTATCAGAAGGATCTTCTATCAAAGGTTGAAAATTAGTTTTTAAAAACACATCTGAGGATATAGGTTGGATAATTTGAAAACAAAAGGATCAGATTCATTAAATTTCACATGTATTGTTTCCTCAACAGTACGAGTATTTTTATTAAAAACCCTATAATCCTTAGAAGATATAGAGTAACCTAGAAATATTCCTTCATCAGATTTTGGTGCAAATTTGTGTAGATTATCTTTTGTATTCATAATGAATACTTTGCATCATAAAACATTGAAGTATGAAACTTTAGGTTTTCGGCCAGTCCATAACTCATAAGGGGTTTTATTGAGAAATGTCCTAGTTAAAACACGATTTACAGTATAACAGGAAGTACTAACAGCTTCAGCCCAGAAGTTCTTAGCAATTGAGTATTCACTCAACATGGTCCGAGTCGTTTCCTGAAGAATACGTTTTCTTCTTTCAACAACACCATTTTGCTGAGGAGATCTTGGAGTTGAGAAATTGTGAGTAATATCATTCTTACTACAAAAAGTTTCAAAATCTGAATTTTTAAATTCTACACCATTATCACTATGAATAGTTATCAATGGTAGGTTTTTCAAATTTTTAACTTGGGATCTAAAGGTTTTGAAATAGGAAAAGGATTCAGATTTCTTTGTGAGAAAGTAGACCCATGTAAATCTAGTAAAGTCATCAACTAAAACAAATACATAGTATTTTCCTCCAATGCTTCCAGTTTGTGTAGGTCCAAAAATATCCATATGCACTAGTTGTAATGCATTAGAATTTGAAACTTCATTAATTTATTTAAATCTAGTTTTATGTTGTTTTCCAAATTGAAAAGGATCATAGACTTTTGAAGAATCATATCTAAGGTCTAGTAGTCCCTTCACAAGTCTTCTCTTTGAATGTTTACTAAGGTTTCTCAGATTACAGTGTCCTAGTCTTCTATGTCATAGCCATGATTGGTATTCTATTGCACTTAAGTAGGGTAAGTTTTGGCTCCTATGGTCTTCTAAGTTAATAGTGTAAACATCCTCTTTCCTATGGGCAAATAGAATGAACTCATCCTTGGAATTGTGAACTAGACACTTATCATTTCTAAAATTTACAAGGTAACCTTCATCACACAATTGACTTATGCTGATGAGATTGTGCCTAAGACCTTTAATAGACAAAACATTTGAGATAAGAACTTTTCCGAGAAAAACGATATTACCTATACCAACAATATTCCCTTGAGCATTATCTCCGAAGGTGACTTTTCCAACTTTTGTTTTGATAACCTTTTCAAAGATATCATTGTTTCCGGTCATGTGTCGAGAAAAACCACTATCCATGTACCAAATACTCTTATTGGTACACTTCTCATTTTCTTGAAAAAGAAACAATTAGATTTTCGGAATACAATATTATTTGGATCCAGAAGGGTTAGATAAAAGAATTTTAGGAATCTACATTTGTTTCGAAAAATGAGATTTATGAAATCCTAAAGATTGAGTTCTGTTAAGAGAACAATCTCTTCTCCAGTGTCCTCCACATTGAAACTTATAAAAAAAAGAGTTTTTTTGAGGAACAAAATAGTTATTACTAAAAATAGGTTTGGAATGAGTATAACAAATACCAGAACAATTTCTCAAAGGTCTAATTTGAGAATACATCTTTTCAATGTTTTCCTTTCCATGAGTAATGTTTGACAAAAATATTTTCATGGAAAAAATTTCTGACTTTAATTTTAAAACTATGTTTTTATTTTCCAAAACATTTGAATTTGAACTAGAGTTAGGCTCTAAAATAATGTTCATTGAAAACACAATTTCAAGATCCTTAAAAAGTTTATCCTTATCATATTTTAATTTATCAAGGGTTTTTAAAATAATTTCAAAATCAGAAGTTTTCACATCAATATCTTTAGAAAGATCTGACACATATTTAGTTAAAACTGAAATTCTAGAATTTGCTTTCACAAGATTCTTCTTGAGTTTAGAAATTTCATTTTCAAGTAATTTAGAAAATATAGATACTTCTTCAAAAGAAGGTAATGTATCATCTTCTGATGATGAAGATTCATCATTTGAAGATTCATAATATCTATTATCAGTATAATTTTCATTCAAAGAGACATTTGTAATGGATTCAGAATTATGTACCTTAGCCATGAGACAATGATCTTCAATTGGTAGTCTTTCTATAAGTCTGATATTCCTCTGTCCCGATGACTCATATTCTGAATAATCATCTGAAGAATCACTACCACTTGAACTCCAGGTATCATTTGCCTTCAATACTTTTTTTGTCTTATAAGACCTTTTTTTTATTTGAGAATGTTTCCCCTTTCTGTCCTTCCTCTTCGGTAAAGGAAAATCAGGCCTTATATATCCTGCTTTCTTACATTCATAACAAGTTACCTCTGAATCTTTATTATCCTTCCTATCTTTCTTTTTGAATCTATATTGGAAGTTTTTCTTTCCCACAATCGTGTTCATCCTTCGAGCAAGATTGGCTAATTCATTGTCCGAAAGATCACAATCACTTGAATCAGATATAACTTTCTTGGCTTTGGATCTTGTAAGCCTTTCAGGTGTTTTAGCATTAGAAGTAAAGGCTACACATCTATTCCCATTCTTCTTCTTGTTGAAATCATCATCTCTCTTTATTCTTGTCTCATGCTGTAGAAGAGTTCCAAAGAGTTCATCTAGAGAAATCTGGGAAACTTTTCTATTTTCATCAATAGCTATCCTTTCTGACTCCCATTCATTTGGCATTATATCTATAATCTTATCAACTAGAGATTCATCATCAAGACCTTTTTCTCCCATATATTGTAAGCTTTTGACAATTTTCAAAATACTTTGTTGCACTTTACATACTGGCTCTCCATAAGGAAAAACAAAACCATGATACTCTGCTCGAAGCGTTGCTCTTCTTGTTTCTATAACCTTGGATGTACCAAAATGAGTGACTTCCAATTCCTTCCAAATACAGTTGGCTACTTCACATGAAGATATCTGACTGTATATATTCCTTGTCATATAGCATAATAAAGTATTGCGTACCTTGTAATTTAGTTGATATTCTTGCTTCTCTTGGTTAGTGAAAGTACTGACTTCTTTGTCAGGAATTTTGTAACCTCCAGTAAGCATAATAAAATTGTCTACACCATTATTGATCACAAAAGTCTTCATACGATCTATCCAATACTAATAATCATTCCCATCAACGATAGGTGGTCTAGAAGGATTTAGATTGTCTATTGACCCAATATTCATTCCTGCCATCTGATAAAACAAAAATCTTTTCCACTCCACACGTTAGTGTAGTCAGTAAAAATGGAACAAGAAATAAAAATCAGTGGAAAACCTCCTTTGATCCCAATTTTTGGATCAAATATGTAGATGTATATATATATTAGATGGAATAATACAAGAGGGGGGGTGAATTGTAGGTTTAAAAACCTTTTATTTAAACACTTAAGAGATTAGTTTAAAATGTTTTAAACTAATACAAATACAAACACCCACAATTGTATTGAGACTAAATGGTATGAAGTAATGTAATAATAATATAAAGAAAAACAGTTGTATTCGAGATGAACACAATAATTAGAGTAATATAAAGATGAATGATTCTACCTTAAATCATATAGAATCAATCAATACAATATGTAATAGAACGATTGTAATTGATACAATTACAAATGAATATGTAAAGAAGAATGGAAACAATAAAAATTCCTTTCTAATACAACCAGCAGCAGAAAAGTAAAAGTGTTACAATTCTTTTGACCCAAAGAGAAGGGTTATCCTTTCACTTAGGATAAAAGGTTTGTCTCATCAACACCTTGATAAGCCCTCGATACGATGATCGGAATGTCTGTCTGCCTATCCCTGGCAGCCCTCGATACCCTGATCGGAACGTTTGTCTACCTATCCCCGGCAGCCCTCGATACGATGATCGGTCTGTCCGTCTGCCTATCCTTGGCAGCCCTCGATGTTGTAGGAAATTGGCACCTCTGTCTTTCAATCACTTGAAATCCCTCGATACGATGATCGGACGCACAAAGTAGATGAGAGAAGTCACAGTGTCTCTCTCTAAAACATGATAGAAGTAGAGTATCACAGTTGTTTTTAAAAGTCTATCATACTTTCAGCTTCAAATGACCTCCTATTTATAGTCCTCGGGTTCCAACAGTCACATCTCCTCTAACGGTCATATTTCTCCGAAAAACTCAGAGGTACTTGGACACCTGGCATCATAACGGTCAAATTGAAACAGAAAGCACGACATCGTTTTGATTAGTTTGTAACTAACTCAATGACATCGTATTGGTTAAAACAAGATATATGAAGATGATAAACAATAGTACGATTAATATGAAACAAGTGTTTTGACAACGTACCAAAACAAGTAATGAAAGTATGAATAGCAGAGTCAGTACGATACATTTGGCAGAGTCAGTACGACACGATTGATAGAATCAGTATGATATGTTTGACAGAGTCAGTACGATACGATTGACGGAGTCAGTACGATACGATTGATAGAGTCAATACGATACGATTGACAAGGTCAGTATGATATGATTAAAAAGACATTTGTGATTTCCAAAAAAAAATATAGAAGACAAAAGGGAACTTTTAACTTAACACAAACTATTGACAGTTTTGATTCCCATTGGATCAATGGGGATATATTTGTTGGTAATTCCATTAATATAATGAAATAATAGTATATGGGATATATTAGTGATATTTTATTCAAGTTTTTGAAGTTTTTTTTTAATGATGTGGATCTAAAAATAATACAGAAAACCAAATTTTATTAATTTTACCTCATCCCACGATAACCCATTTAGTTTTATACTTAAATCCTTCTAAGGAGGGTTTAATAATAAACAAATACTATCAATATGTGTTTTGGGAAAAAATAAATTGATGGAGGTTCATGTTCAAACCAAAATATTATATAAGTGTGATGAAAATATGATAGGGTGGACTTTTATAAGTGGGGAGGGGGAACACATGGAATTTTTTTAAAAGAATAAATTTTACCCATGTTTTGCTTTCATAAAAATGGCCTTAAAATGTAAAATTATTGATTCTTAGTGGTGATATGGTCTATCTATATAAATAATATTTTTTGGAAAAATTTATAGGTCATTTTACCCCTTCCCTTTTTTTTCTAACACCAAGTTAAACATATTTTATATTTAACCGGAGTAATTATGTTTTACTATTTTTACTATTCATTTTATAAAAAATAAAGTTAAAATTATTATAGAGTATTTATTTTTATGATTATAAATATGGAAACCTTTTTAAAAAATTATATTCCTTATAGTATAAAATATTAATTTTAAATTAAACTTGAAAATGTGACACATATACATTTTTTCTAAAAGATACATTCAAATGATTAAAAAAAATTTATATCAAAATGAAATATAAAATTGATTCCAATGAACTATATTGTATTAATTATATAATAGTTATGATAATTTTAATTTTTAATTCATTTTAAAACAATATTTAACCTTATAGATTCATTAAAAGAAATTGATGTTTTCTGTAAAAACAAGTATTTTGACCATTTATCAAAGAATTAATAATTTTAGGAAAATAACAAAAAAATTATTTAATCTAATTTTTACAGGTATACTCCAATAATCAATTTAACTCTATAAAATAAATTTTAATCAAGTTTCAAAAATTATTTTATTTTTCTTCATAAAAATAAATATAGATCATTTTTTAATAAAAAATTATTTTTTAGAGAATAAAAATATTTTACTAAATAAATACATTTTTATTTAAATAATTATTTTATATGCAACCATTTTAATTTATTTTTATAATTTGGTTATTATTTTTCATTCCACCATGTATAAAGGCTTGATAATAGAGGATGTGTGAAAATAATAATTTTAATTATTTCTTTCAGTTCATTAAAATTTGGTGTTGTGTGAAATGAAAGCTATCGAAAAAAATAAATATAAAATTTAGGGTGTTAGATTATCCAACCAATTAATTGTGTAATGTTTTATATCTAAAAATATTAAAATGGGAAACAAAAAGATGTGATTTATCTAGTCTTAGAAACCTGGATATTTACTTGATCAACTATGGGAAACAATTGATGATGTCAGATGTATTTTTATTTGATACTCTTAGATGTCAAAATCGACATATTAAATACTTCATAGACCTATGGTGACTCCACACTTATATGAAATGGTATTATGTATCATGTTTTATTTATATTAATTTACCAATCTTATAGTTTATGTATTTTGAAATGATATTATTTTTGACATTGATCATTTTTATAATCCATGATATATTTGGTATGAACATTTTTTAATGATAATATCATACAAATATACTTGTATTATAAATTCATATGTTCGTATATTGATATCTTATATGTTTACCCTTACAAAGAATTCAAGATAATACTTTCTTTTATTTCAATTCCCCATTTTATGAATAATTTTTAAGTAGGTTATGTATATAAATAAGAATAAATGGTAAGAACTTTGTGGGAGATATTGAATATGCTTTGGGGAATAAGAATACTGTGTAACTAGTCACTAAATACACTAAATCATTATTATCGTTAGTATTTTATTTGTGAAATCTATTGAATATTCACCTAAAAAGATGAAACATTTTTTGTATAAAAAGTTGATATCATTACAGTTGGTATCAATGAAAATATTTAGTTAACAATTGGAACTATGATGATAAAATTTTAGTGATATACTTATAGAAATTTATAATGATAAATATAGTAATTTTAAAATATCTTAGAATATTTTTGAATTATAGAGAATCTGGTATGAAAGAAATTGCATCAATGTTTAGATACTTCAATTGAACGTGTCTCTAAAATAGTTGTACCTGTGGGTGATTAATTTGAAAAGTGAACCTTGATCTATACTCCAGCATCCATAGGTTCATAACAATAGGAATTTCTACACACCTAGGATGACACTCACGGGGGATATTATTTGAAAATTCCAAGACTCTTTGTAACACCTCAAGCATCCATGATATGTTTCTCTTTGAATAATACAATAGTGTGTATTGTACGCAACTTCGAGTTCTAACACACCACAACCAATCAAACTAGTTGTTATGAATAGTAATACCCACTTTTTGAAATTTTATAATTTTTATCATTCAAAAAGGACTTCATTTATGGATTCAGAATATCGAAATTAGCTAAGGGTGATTTTTTGGTATTTTTCGAAAACCATTCAATTTTTGATGAATAGTGAAAAACACTGAGTTATAGTTTAAAACCGAATTTGTATTTAAATAAATAAATTGTTTATTTAAATTTATTTTTGGTCAGAATAGATACATATTACCTATATAAGTTCAATGTAATTCATTGGAGTCAATTTATAATAATTTTAGATATGTAGAAATTTTATTATACTTCTTACAATCTTTTCACCACCTCCTAGGAGCATTTGCAAATTTACATAAAATATAATTTTAACATTTCTGTGAGTCTAATTTAGAAAATACGAGAGATTTGGTTGATATCATTAATTAAAATGTGGTTCAATATGATGAAAATAATTTTTGGTGATAGTAACTTTTTAATTTTATTTACCACGGTTAAAAGTAAATAGGGTAATTATTGGTAAAAATGCTATTATTATTACCCTAACACATGTACTAATTATATTTTATATTTTTAATTAGACCAAAAAACCTTAGGAATAAAATAAGATCCTTTAGGTACACATGGATTAGATTAAACCATTTATTATTATTTAATTCAAAGAATAGATAAAAATGTTAAAATCAAAGTTAAATAACTAAACCATTTTTAATATAGGGTTATACATAAGATAAATGGGAATAAAAATTTTAATTAGAAGTATAAAAATATTTCCTACATAATGGTATTTTATTTATAATTTTTAGACATTAAATAAGTTAATTTAATTATGACACAATGATGATGCAGTAATTACATTATTAATGAAATATTAAAGTAATTGATATTATAAATATCTAAATAAATGTAATTTGATACTTTTTATGAATTAAAATACTTTTATTGGTTGATATGACTTGTTAGGGTAGATTAAATGAATTTTTTCGAAGTAATAATGTTTTTATGAATTTAGCAAAAACAAAATACCATATAGTGTCAAAATTGACATAAAAGAGTTTTTAAAACAAATATAATATTATTAATTTCTATTATATTCCTAAAAATATAAGGTTAGTCCAAATGAGATTAAATTATATTATATATGTCATTAATGAACCCATTGGGGTTATCTTGGAAGTCTATATTAAATTTATTAACCATATAATATAAAAACACAAAGACACATGGTAAATGTCAAACTATTTACCTAAGAGTTATATATAAAAGATAAGGTTAATATAGCGACCAAAACTTTTCTAAAATCTACTGTTGAGTGTTTTTCGACCCATCCCCACCTTATACTTTAAATAATTCTTTTTTGAGCCATTAGAAACCGATCATGATTTTATTATAAATTAATATTTCTAGGTTTTCCTAAGGTGCCCCCCACCCCTCTTATAAAAGGGAACTTCCCCTTATCTTAAATTCACACCATCCAAGCAATTTTTCTAGGCCAAAACCTGCCCAAATATACTCCCAACTATCGTAACCTAATCCTAGAGGCCTTATTTTGATCATAAATCCATCCTAAGGATCCCTTTCGATCAAATCAAAAGGAAGAACCTGAAGAAGAGGTAAATATCTCACCACCTCTTTCAAGTTATTTTCATCTTACACATCCACTTTATTTTTTGTTTCCTTTATAAAATAATAAATCAAGTAACTTATATATAATGTAATGTTATTATAAAAATGGTACAACTATATTCATTATGTTATCCATCATATGAATAACATGTCACCATGCGTTCGTACGTACGGCTTACCTTCTCCACGTCTATGTGTAGTTGTTATTCAATACATTATTATTTGTATGGGTATAATAATGATGTATAATTGATGTAAATAATATATATAACATTTTAATGATTCCGTGTATATGATCTAACATCCATTTACTTATTATTTTAATTAAAAAATAATGACATTATCGCTTGTGCATACATACGGATTACCGTATCCACGAACGCGATGAGATTCATTCCCCATAATAATCATTCAAGAATAATTTTCATGTGATAATTTAAAAATAATATTTAAAGAGTCTAATATGTTTCTGAATATGAATCAAATACACTCTATCCATAACAAGCATGGCTTACATAACTAAGCATATAAAGGAAAATGAATCAGTATCAACTGAAAGGATGATACTACTAAAATATCATTAACAAATCAATATTGGAAGGTCATATATGATATCATATTAATGTATATGGTTTGTGTATAATTTAATAACAATTATTTCACCATTATAAGGGAGTTTAACCTACCATCGACCAAGGAAAAGTATAAGGTAAGGGTTAATTTCACAATCTCTTTATTATCAGAGGTTGTTTTTACGTATCTACTGGGACCTCTTAATCATCCACATCTAGGTTTCTTAAAAATGTATTCCAAAACATTTGTAATATTTACTAGAATATGGGTTAAATTCATGTATACCCTTTTCTGACTCTTTATAAATGGGTTGAAAGGAATCGTTCTGTCATTTTTGAAACAAGGAACCTTATGACCTTTTTGACAAAATTAAGGTAACAATGTTTTTTTAACTTATGCGGCGGGTGCGTCTATTTTCCATCGTTATAACATCATTGAATCATTCATTACAAGATTATATGAATATTTTTAAAATAAATGATTTATTTTATAATTATATGAATTTTAAATGATTTCAAAATAGAAATAGATATTTCCATAAATAAGGTTTTGATTTCATCTATGTCAACATCCTTTGATGAATTTTAAGTTTATCTGAAGTTGATTTATTATGATACAAAACGTCCATATTTTATTGAAGGATCTCTGATATGTTTGACTATGGATGTGTTATTTTTATACCATTCATGGTTTATGACATTTCATATGCTAGTTTTAACACGAATTTTTTTGTTATGTTTAAAACATGTCATATGAAGAAGGCATTGGACTTAGTAAGTGACGGGTGGAGCCCACTATAACTCCTCGATACATCGGTAGGTCTCATGAGACAAACTAGTGTCTTGGCACAAGTCCTTGACACAATATTATTTGTAGTCTTGGCACAAGGCCTTGACTATGTGGTTGTGAAGTCTGGCATTATGCATTCCATCATTATGAAAGTGGCTATTGGTATTTCATGTGATTATTTGACTAGTAGAATATTAATGTGAATATGTAAATGAAATTATTTGATATTATCTTTTCCATGTTATTATGATGTTCTAGTTTAAAAGTATTTTGTTCTAGTCTTACATTGCCTAAAATTTTATGCTTATTTATGAATGTTTCTACTATATTGTTATCCTTATTGAGCATCTAAGCTCACCCCTTTCTATTATTTATTTTTCCCAAGTTGCAAAGAAGTATATTATGACTGACCTGTATGGATTGTCTAAGGGATATGAGTGTGGCCTATGGAGACTATGTTGTTTTAGTTTTTCATTTTTATAATGTAATGTAAAACATATGAATGTATTTTGTATTTCCAAGGCTACAAAACAAATAGGCCTTTCGATACATGATCTTTTGTGATCATGAAAATGATAAATAATAATGCACCGACTCTGGGATTCTAGGGTCGGGGCATTATATTTGGTATCAGAGGACGTTTAGTACAATCCTTGGAAACTAGATTTATAAAAACTCTGATTAGAGAACATTATCATAAGATAGATTTTGAGGATTAGTATAGAACAACTTCCTAGAATTTTGGTACTGTATAGATTTTTTTGAGTTTTCCAAGAAATACATCCCTATCTATATATGAGTAGTTAGAGATAGATCTTGGATAAATGTACCTAGTGGTAAAACCCGAAAACACCTCTTTGATCTAGACTCTAACGGGACCTGGTGCACGACAATGGGACTTGATGCACTCTTGGTTACGACACTCCCGGGGGATATGCTTCGGATAATCTATATTTTCATTATAAACCATTATGAAGGATTTATGAGTATATACCTCCTCAATGAATTTTTTTTTACGATTATTGATTATATCCATGAACTATTTAATTTATGTTAAGTATGTTATATGTTTTGAATTATGTATTTTGATTCATAAACAAATCTATAGTATTCCATTGTTTAGAAATGGTGCCTAGTGGAAGGAATGGAAAATGTATCAATGCATGCACTCCACATAAATATTTCCCTCCTACTCAAGATAATTATAGTGGAGCTGGTGATACAACTGGTGTTGATTATCTTATCACTATACTGGGACAACTCACTCAGGTTATGAATAATAACCTTACCCGTATGGAGCACCCTGATGCGCAGCATGGAGGATCAATGTTATATCACTTCATGAGGCAAAAAACACCAAAAATAAATGGGCGTACAAAACCCTTAGTAGCTCAGCAATGGATAAATTCTTTAGAGAAAATATTCCAATCCATAGGGAGTAGCGAAAGGAAAATAGTTGTCATGGTAGTTTACTACCTCACTAGAGATACTGATCAATGATGGTCATTGATAAAAAACACAAAGAAAGATGATGAAGTATCAAATATATAATGGAGGGAGTTTAAAGAAATTTTCGTAGAAAAATAATTTCATCATGACCATCGAGCGGATATGGAAAGACAATTTCTGAGTCTGAGGCAAAAGGAGGATGAGAATGGCGCAAAGTATGAAGCTGACTTTACAATGTTAGTGAGGCATGTTGCAGATTATATATGTAACCCAAGATGTAAGATTGATCATTTATTTGATGGGTCAAAACCATTTCTCCAGCGAGCATTAGTCTCACAATCCTTCTCATCGTATGAAGATGTTTTCTCATGTGCTATCAAGACAGAAATGGAATTCTCTATGTCATATGAATTTAAAGCTAAGAAAGAGAAGAAGAGATCTATTGAACACTCTAGAAATGGAAATAAAGGGATGATGGGAAATTTTGAATATCCATCCTGCAATAAATGTGGTAAGAAATACCTCGATACATTCCTGAAGGGAATGGGAGTCTGTTACAAGTGTGGTGCAAAAGGACACCAAGATCATGATTGAAAATGGAAGAAAGAGGCATTCAATGTTGAATGATATTATTTTAGAGAAAATGGGAATTAAGAAAGTTAATTTCCTAAGTGTATGGGAAACATTCCTCAGAAAAGGAAAAGGGATCAAGGCCATGCTTATGTGATCACTACTACTGAGGTTGAAGCTCTGAAAGACGTGGTGTTGGGTAATTTAATGGTTTCCTAAAGTTTAGTCAATACCTAATTTGATTCTGGATCATTGCATTGTTTCATATCTTCCCAGTTTTCTAAGAAAATTAGATATTTAGAATTTGATTTAACAAGGGAGTTGTCAGTCAAAAATCTTAAGGGAAGTATGATTGAAACAAAGTTTTGTGAATCAGTTCCCATTAGGGAATATAAATATTCTTTATCTACAGTTCTCATCGCCATACCCATGATTGAATTTGATATAATCCTCGAAATGGATTGGCTTTCGTACTATGATGTGAAAATATATTGTAATAAGGAGATTACAATTTTCGATGATGATAAGGATTACCTTACCTTTAGAGAATAAATGGCACTACCTCATTCTTATCTAGGTCCACCCCAAGTAGTTCAACTAAATTCAATTATTTGGGAGGAAGAGAAAGAAATAAATATGGATGAGGAAAGGAATATTCAAATAGAGTATATACCTATTGTGCAAGAATATGTTGATGTGTTCTAGAAGATTTACCTAGACATCCTCCAAAACGAGAAATTGATTTTTCCATTGATTTAATTACTGGTTCAATGCCCATATCAAATACCCCTTATAGAATGGCCACTGTGGAATTAGTGGAACTAAATAAACAACTAGAGGGATTGAGTAATAATGGATTTATTCACCCTAGTGTTTCTCTATGGGGAGCCCATGTTCTTTTTGTTAACAAGAAAGATGGATCTATGAGGTTGTGAATTGACTACAGGGAGATAAATTATATAACAATAATGAAAAAGTATCCCCTTCCTCACATTTATGATTTATTCAACCAACTTCATGGAGCTCAATATTTTTCAAAGATTGACCTTCAATCTGGATATCATCAGTTGTGTTTGAAAAAGGAACACATTCTGAAACCAGCATTTTGAACTAGGTATGAGCCTTATGAGTTTACAGTAATGCCTTTTGGATTGACTAATGCACCCTCTGTCTTCATGGATCTAATGAATTAATTTTTCAAGGAATATCTTGATGAATTTTTAGTTGTATTTATTGATGATATCCTGGTATACTCCGAATGATTTGAATATCATGAAAATCACTTGCACATTATTATAAAAACCCTCAGAAGAAATGAATTATATAGGAAGATTAGAAAATGTGAATTTTGGATTCAGAAGATTTTCTTCTTGGCCATATTTTTTATAAGGATGAAATATTTGTTGAACCTTCTAAGATGAAGGCAATCCATAAATGGCCATCACCGAAAAGTATAACTGAGGTACATAGTTTTATTGGTTTAGCAGGTTATTATCGATGTTTCGTCCTGAATGTTTCCCGATTGGCTAACCAATTAATGAAGCTCACATGTAAAGGGGTTAAATTTGTTTGGACAAAAGAATGTGAATAATGTTTTGTAGAACTAAAGAGAAGATTAGTCAATGCTCATATCTAGACTATATCATTAGGGAATTATGGGTTTTTTATTTATAGTGATGCTTTAAAGAAAGGACGTGGTTATTTCCATATGCCGAATGATAGAGTTATTGCTTATGCATCACAGTAGCTAAAAATTAATGAGGAAAACTATCCTACTCATGATCTTGAGTTAGAAGCTGTAATCTTTGCTTTGAAGATATGGAGACATTATCTCTACGGTGAACACTGTGAGATATATACTGATCACAAGAGTTTGAATTATATTTTCTCACAGAATGAACTCAACATGAGGCAAAGGACATGGCATGAACTACTCAAGGATTATGATTTCATAACACACTACCACCCAGGGAAGGAAAATGAGGTGGAAAATGCTTTGAGTAGAAAGGATCATGGAGTTTTGAAAAAGATGAGAGTTGAATGGGACCCTATTTTCATGGATCTAGTGAAAAAGGATATGGGAATAATAATAGAAGGTGAAACATAAATACTTTTTCAAATGGCTTCCAATCTATTTTTACTAGAAAGAATAAAAATTTCTTAGGCTAATGATGAGGAGTTTCAAAAGAAAATTAATGTTGTGAATGATGGGATATTGATTGACTTCATATACGAAGATGAAATTTTGAAATTTGGGAAGAGACTTTGTGTTCCTAACATACCTGATCTAAAACGAGAATTTTTGGATGATGCTCATAGCTCCAATTTCTCTATAGACTCTGGTAGCACTAAGATGTATAGAGACTTGAAGGAAAATTTTTTGTGGGACAACATGAAGAGGGAGATTGCTGATTTTGTGTCACGATGTATGGTGTGTCAACAAGTGAAAGCTGGAAGGCAACAGCCTGGATGAGTCATGCAACCTCTTCCCATACCTGAGTGTAAATGGTATAATATTATGATGTACTTTCTCATGGGGCTACCAAAGACACCTGGAAGGAATGATGAAATATGGGTCATTGTTGATCATCTTACCAAGTCATCAAATTTTCTTTCTATAAGAGAATATTTACCACGTGAACGTTTAGCAGGACTATATATTAATGAAGTTATGAGACTTCATGGTGTACCCCTATCGAATTTTTCAGATCATGATCCCCGTTTTAAATCAAGATTCTAGAAAATATTTCAAAAGGCATTGGATACTTAACATTGTTTGAGCACTTCCTACAACCCTCAAACTAATGGACAATCAGAATGGACTATTAAAACCTTAGAAGACATGTTGAGATCTTTCTCACTTGACTTTCAAGGAATATGGGATCAATATTTACCTCTGGTGGAATTTTCTTATAACTATATCTTCCATTAAAGTATTTCGATGGCATCATATGAAGCATTATATGGCAATAGATGTCACACACCAACATGTTGGGATGATGTTGGTGAAATAAAACTCGTAGGCACATAACTTGTTGAGGAAATGATGGAAAATGTGATGGTTATCCAAACCCACATCAAAATATCACAAAGTTTGTAGAATAGCTATGTCGATAACCGAAGGAAGGATTTGGGATTTCTAGTAGGATATCCTTTTTTCATTAAGGAATCTCCATGGAAGGGAGTTATACGATTCAGTAAGAAGGGTAAACTAAGTCCCAGTTACATCATACATTTAGAAATTCTAGAACTAATTGGGGTTGTAGCTTACCGGTTGGCAATTCCCCCAAGTATCTCCAAAGTTCACGATATGTTTCACGTATCACTGTTGAGAAATACATTCCTAACCCAACACATGTAATCACCTTTGAAGAAATTGAATTGGAACCCGATCTGTCTTATTGTGAAGATCCTGTAAAAAAATTTTGATACCAGAGAAACAAGTGCGGAGAAGCCGGACGACTCATTTGGTAAAATTTCTTTGGAGAAACCAAAAGATGGAAGAGGCAACATGGGAACCCGAGAAACTTATGATGAAGAACCACCCAAATATTTTTATGCAGTAATATTCTAGAAATATTGAGGACGAAATTATTTGAAGGAGGGGATAATGTATCTCCCCATGCTTCCATGGTACATTTCTCTTTGAATAATCTAATAGTGTGTGTTGTATGCAACTTCGATTTCTAACACACCACAACCAATCAAACTAGCTGTTATGAATAGTAATACCCACTTTTTGAAATTTTATAAATTTTATCTTTCAAAATGCAATTCATTTTTGGATTCTAAATACCGAAATTAGCTTACGGTGAATTTTTGGTATTTTTCTGAAAACATTAAATTTTGGATGAATAGTGAAAAACACTTAGTTATAGTTTAAAACCAAATTTTTATTTAAATTTTTATTTATTTTATTTAAATTTAATTTACATAAAACTATATACATAATACATATATAATTTAAATGTAATTCATTGGTGTCAGTTTATAATAATTTTAGATATATAAAATTTTTATTGAACTTTTTACCGTCATTAACCAACCTCCTAGGAGCATTTACAAATTTACATAAAACATAATATTACCATTTCTGTGAGTTGAATTTCAATAATCTGAGTGACATGGTTGATATCATTAAGTAAAATTTGGTTTAATAAGATGAAAATAATTTTAGGTGAATAGTAACTTTTTACTTTTATTTACCACGGTTAAAAGTAAATAGGGTAATTATCTGTAAAAATGATATTATTATTAACCTAACACATGTACTAATTATATTGGATAAGTTTACTTTGACCAAAATAAACCTTAGGAATAAAATATGATCCTTTAGGTCTACTTGTATTAGATTAGGACATTTATTATTATTTAATTTTAAGAAGATTTAAAAGTGTTAAAATAAATGTTTAATAACTAAACCATTTTTAATATAGGGTTATAAATAAGATAAATTTGACTATAAGTATTCATTATAAATATAAAAAAATTTCCTACATAATGGTATTTTATTTATAATTTTTAGACATTAAATAATTTAATTTATTTATGATAAAATGATGATGTTGTAATTACCTTATTAATGAAATATTAAAATAATTGATATTATAAATACCCAAATAAATGTAATTTGAGTCATTTTATGAATTAAACAAATTTTATAAGTTAATGAGACATATTATGGTTGATTAAATTAATTGGTTTCGAAGTAATAATGATGTTATGAATTTATCAAAAACAAAATACCAAATATTGTCAAAATTGACATAAAAGAGTTTTTAAAACAAATATTATATTATTAATAGGTATTATATTCCTAAAAATATAAGGCTTAGACAAAGGGATTAAATACTGTTATATATGTCATTAATTAACCACTTGGGGTTCTCTTGGATGTTTATAGTAAGTTTATTAACCATATAATATAAAAATAAAAAGAGACATGGTAAACGTCAAACTATTTAACTATGAGTTAAATCTAAAAGATAAGGTTAATATAGTGACCCAAACCTATCTAAAACCTATCAGTTGAGTGTTTTGTGACCCATAACCACCTTATAAATTAAATAATTTATTTTGGAGCCATTAGAAACTAAACCTGGTTTTTTTATAAATTAATATTTCTAGGTTTTACTAAGGTGCCCCTCACCCCTCCTATAAAAGGTCACTTCCCCTTCCCTCAAATCCACACATTCAAAGCCATTCGGTGAGGCCAAAACCTGCCCAAATATCCTCCCAACTATCCTACCTTCATCATATAGGCCTTATTTTGATAATAAATCCAACCTAAGGTTCCATTTTGATCAAATCAAAAGGAAGAACCCAAAGAAGAGGTAAATATCTCACCACCTCTTTCAAGTTATTTTTCTTCTTCCACTTCCTCTTTCATTGTTGTTTCCATTATAAAATAAAAACTCCAGTATCTTCTATATACTGTGATGTTATTATAAAAATGTTACAACCATAATAATTATGTTATCCATCCTATGATTAACATGTCACCATACGTGCGTACGTACGGCATACCATCTCCATGTCGTGGTGTAGTTGTTATTCAATAAAATATTATTTGGATGAGTATAATAATGATGTATAATTGATTTAAATAATATATATATCATGTTAATAATTTTGTATATATGATATACCATCCATTTACTTATGATTTTAATTTCAAAAGAATGATATTGTCGCTCGTTCGTACGTACAGATTACCGTCTCCACGAACGCGATGAGATTCATTCCCCATCATAATCATTGAAGAATAATTTTTATGTGATGATTAAAAACAATTTATATAACTTAATATCATTCTTGATATGAATCAAATACACTCGCTCCATAACAATAATGGCTTACGTATCTAAGCATATAAAGGAAAACAACTCATTTAATAATAGAAATGATGATACTACTAAACTTTTCTTAACAAATCAATATTATAAAGATCATAAATGATATCATATTAATGTATATGGTTCTTTTATAATTTAATAATAATAATTTCACCATTATACTAGAGGATAACCTACCCTCTACCAAGGAAAAATACAAGGCAGGGGTTAATTTCACAATCTCTTTATTATCCGACGTTGTTTTTATGTATGTATCTACTAGGACCTCTTTATCATCCACATACATGTTTCTAAAAAATTTATTCAAAAACATTTGTATGATTTACTAGACAATGGGTTAAATTCATTTATACCATTGTTTGAATTTTTATAAATGGGTTGAAATGAATATTTCCGCCGTTTTCCAAACAAGGTACCTTATGACCTTTTCGACAAAATTATGGTAAGAATGTTTTTTAACTTATACAGAGGGTGAGGATATTTTACGTCGTTATAACATCATCAAATATTCCCTTACAACAATATATTAATATTTTCAAAATAAATGTTTTCTTTTATAATTATATTACTTTTAAATGATTTCAAAATAGAAAGAGATATTTCTCTAAAAAATGTTTTGATTTAATCTATGTCAACATGCTTTGATATATTTTAAGTTTATTTGAGGTTGATTTATTATGATACATAATTTATATATTGTATTGAATGTTTTGTGAAATTTTTTACTGTGGATGAGTTATTTTTATACCATTTTTTGTTTATGAAATTTCGTATTCTATTTTTAATATGAATGTTTTTTTTATGTTTAACCCTTTTTATATGAATGCATTGGACTTTATAAGTGACGGGTGGAGCTCTCTATAGCTCCTCGATGCATCAGTAGGTCTCATGAGACAAACTAGTTTCTTCGCACAAGGCCTTGAAAAAATAATATTTGTATTCTTGGCACGAGGCATTGACTATGTGGTTCTGAAGTCTGGCATTATGCATTCCATCATTATGAAAGTGGCTATTGATATTTCATGTGATTATTCGACTAGTAGAATATCCATGTGAATAAGTAAATGGAATTATTTGATTTTATCTTTTCCATATTATTTTTAAGTTCATGTTTAAAAGCATTTTCTTCTATTTTTATATTTACTTAAATGTTTATGCTTATTTATGAAATTTTCTGCTATATTGTTATCCTTATTGAGAATCTGATCTCACCTATTTCTATGTTTAATTTTTCTCCAGATGCGAAGAAGTATATTATGACTAACCTGCAGGGATGGTCTAAGGGATATGAGTGTGGCCAATAGAGACTATGTTGTTGTAGTTTTTCATTTTATAATGTTATGTAAAACTTATGAAAGTATCTATTATTTCGAAGGCTACTAAACTAATCAGTCTTTCAAGGCATGTTCTTTTGTTATCATGATAATGATACGTAATAATGCACCGACTCTGGGCTTCTGGTGTCGGGGAATTACACTCTTCATGAAACAACGTGAAAAATATGAATAATTTTTATGAATGTCCTAGGTTAATCCTAAGTTTTCGTTGATTGAGAAGAAGTTTACATGATTTAAGAAAACATATAAATGTTTCCAATTTTTTTATTATGTGGTTTCCAACAAAGAAAATTATTACTCATGATGATCTTTTTGTTTCAGTCAATAGATGGAACAAAAAGGAACCTTGTTAACACTGATTGTGATGAATAATGTAATGATTTTCCTCTTGATCAACCAATTGTTATGTGATAAGAAAAATAAAATCTTGTTGATATGATCACACAACATTATAAATCTACAGATCACATTGAGCATTCAAATGAGAAAAAAAGGGAACAAAATTTAGTTGAGTACTTCATGAGAAAATTACAACCATATATTTGTGGTTTTTTTATCCACTAGTTTTCAATAAATGGATTAGTACAACTAAAATTATTTTTTCCTCTAGTGTTTAGAGAATAAAAAATAATTTTTTCTCATTTTTATAAATTGGAAGGTGAAGCAGATTAGTTGTGTAATATTATTAATAAATTAAGGGAACATGAAGAGATTGACTATATGTAGTGGGATTACATGAAGATATTAGTTTTAAATAAGTATTGTCCTCATATTAATTTTACAATGATAGATAAGGAATTAATTGATCTAAAGTAGAAGAACAAGGAATTAATTGGTACATATGAGGAATAACGTATAATATTTGTGAGGTGTGATTCTGGTATTATCATTTAATCTAAATCTAAGATTGATCTATACTTTGGTGGCCTAAAATTGAGTATCTGAAATTTATTAGTTATAAGATTCCTTAGTTTCAATGTAAAACTAATTCTATGTTCATTCAATCATTAAATGAATATTGTAGATTCACACCATTACCATGGTTTTTATATGAAATGGAAGATCGAGTCTCATGGAAACTCAAAAAATCACATGGGGAATGATACTATATCCATATACCAACCACAAATTTAGGAACAAACATTAAGGAAACTACTTTAATGTAAATAGTAGGTCCTTTAAATGTCAAAGGGTGGTTCATAAATCCCATGAACGAATTGAGAAAATGAATTTTCTAGTTAACAAAATGTAAGAGATGAAGACACCCAGTAAGGCTCCACCCATGCAAAAATGATTCAAATGAATGAAGTGTGGTAAATATGCTAACCTATGATAATATAAAAAGGTTAATAATGAAGATATATTTCTATAACCTCTTAAATAGGGAAAAATGGGAAATATCCTGTGATTTTTATTTATTATGAGGGGTGTTATGACAATGTAGTGAAAGGTACACATATCATCCACTATAAAACTCATAATTTCTTATTTAACTATGGATCAACCAAATATTTTATATCTGTTGAAGATGATAAAGGCTACACATTACCACCTAAATTATTAGAACTTTAATTAGCAGTAACACCCAAAATTTTATGATGATATAACCTCAGGTCTATGTTTTTACCTATTTGTTGTTTTTTGGAATGTGGTTCTAACAAATCTCATTATCCTCCATCTAGTATAATTTGATGTTAACATAGAAATAGATTAGAATTATCTATATAAATATCAAATCTATACCCAAGTATGGTAATTCACTTTTGATGTCCTAATGAAACCAATGATCATATTTTAGTTTGTCGATAAACATGAACATTAATAGAAGATCACATCCATTTTAGGTGACATGATTAAAATTATAAATAGTTTTTTTATCTCAGATGGTTTGGGGAAAACTCAAGATCGATGATATGCCTATTGTATAGAATTTGTTTTATTTCTTTATGAAAGAGTTTCCTAGAGTTCCACTAAAATTTAAATTTTAATTATCAATCGATATCATACCTGGTGCCACGCCAATTTCAAAGACTCTATATAGAATTTCCATGGTCGAGTTAAAATAATTGTAGAAGCAACAAGAGGAGATCCTTTATAAGGGATTCATTTAGCCATGTGTGTCACCATAGGGAGCACCAATTCTATTTTTTGTGAAGAAATATAGATTAATGTGACTCTCCCTAGATTACTGGGTAATGTAAAAGATCATGATTAAGATAGAGTATCTTCAACCCCTAATTGATGAATTTTTTTATCAAGTACTTCAATATAATTGATTTTAAATGATTAAACATATATAGGGATATCATTAATTGAGGGTCAAGAAGGAGGATATAACCAATATTAAATTTTCTTCAAGCTAAGGACATAATGACTACATATTGATTCTATTTTTTATTCTCAATTCCCAATTTTCATCATGGGTTTTATGAATAGAGTCCTTAGAGATTACCATAATAAGTTTTTGGTAGTCTTTATAAATGATATCATAATCTATTTGATGATAAAGTAAGATAATGAATATCTCATGAGAATTTTATTAATGTCCCTAAGAATGGTGATACTATATAAAAATTTTAGGGTGTATGATTTTTGGATACCAATGGTTTCATTTTTGGTCAAATAATTTCATGGTAGGTTTTTTTGATAGATCAATCAAATATAGAGTTTATTGAATGTTGGACTAGACTGACCGAAATATCTATAATCTGATTGTTTTTCTATTTCTGGTTGGATATTATCTATGGTTTTTGAATAATTTATAATGAAAATATAATCCCCTCACCATGTAAACATAGAAGGGTGATAAGTTCATATGAATTGATAATTGTGAGAAACATTTTATGGAAATGAAGATATGTTTATTTATGGAATCTATTAATGCATTAATCTATAGTGGATAAGGATTTTTAATCGATATTGATACATCCTAGGAGGTATTGATATGAATTTACATGAAATATCACACGGGCAAAGAAAATGCCTCACGAAAATGGAAGGTTCATATAATTTTTTTTCCAACTCATGATATTGAGTTTGCTATGTGAATTTTTTCAATAAGGGTATAGGGGGATTAGATTTATGGGGAATGTTTTGAATTATATACTAATAAAAAATATTAACATACATATTCACATGGATGGATTTGAAAATGAACCATTTAAGATGGTAGAGATAATAAAATATTATTACTACTCAATACATAACCACCATGGGAAAGTGAAAAAGGTGGACGATGTTTCATTTTGAAAGGATTATCTAGATTATCCATGATAAGGATCACAAAAGATCCAATATTTATGGATTTTAAAATAGTGGATGAGGAAATTCTGATGGAAGGGGATAAATATTTTTTTTCTGAAATGATTACACAGCCACATACGAGTATATTGATTAAAGAGGCACATAAGGATGATTTGGAGTTGTAAAAGAATGTGAGAAATGTTCCTAAGTTCAAACATTATTTTTATGGAATGATATGATTTAGGGAAATATTAATTTTTTTCAACGAGGCTATATTTTAAGATGGTTTTCTTAGAAGAGGTTCATAGTTATTTATTCTTTATTCATCTAAGAATTAAAAACATGTATAGATATTTGAAATAGTATTTTTGGCAGGTTTTCATCAAGTGAGATATCCCAGACATTGTATCCTAGTTCATAGTATGTTAACACATTAGGCTAAGAGAAAAAATGATAAGGGTATGTTACAAACATTACCTAGAATAGACTGGTAATTGGAAAATATCACAGTGTATTATTTCTCCACACTCCCCAAAATATCTAATAACAACATTGAAATAAGGGTTTTAGTTGATAGCCTTAAAAATACATCACACCTAATTTATATCAATAAATATTTCCCTCTAGATTAGAAATCGAGGATATACATTTAAAAAAATTTATTTTTTCATGGGGTAACACAATCAATTGTATCTGATCGAGATCTAAGGTTTACCTATGTTTTGGAAAATTATTTATCACGATCTAGATACAGAGATATATTCTATTACTATGTATCATCCATTGAATTATGATCAGTCTAGGAGAAAAATTCAAACCATATATTATATGATGACATCATGATCTCTGGATTTCAAAGGTGGTTAGGATCAACATCTTCCTCTGGATGTGTATTTGTATAATAATATATTTCAATTGATCATTTATATGCCTCTTTATAAAACACCATATTTAATGAATTTTAGAAATCCAAATTACATATATGAATTTTGATAAATTAATCTATTTTTACAATATCTATTATATGAAGTGGAAGAAATGGATTGGTCTATTCAGTAATACATATTGTCAGAAAAAAAATTAGTAGAAAACTTATGCTGATAATTTTCGGCATGGTTAAGATTTTGAATTTAGTGAAAAGTTGATTCTAAGAATTTATCCATGGAATAATGTAATGAGATTTGGAATTAATAGAAAACTAATATATAGTTATATTTGACCCTTAAACTTATTTAACATAATGGTATTGTATCTTATTGTATGCCTCTTTCACAGAACCTCTCAGAAGCCCATGATGTGTTTTAAGAGTTTTTCCTGAGGAAGTATATACCTAATCATTCACATGTAATGAAATAAGAGGTTATAACAATGGAATGTGAAATTTCCTATTAAGAAACACTAGTGACGTATCTAGATAGTAGTGATACTTTTCTACAAAACTATAAGACTCTCCTATTCAAAGATTTGTGGTGAAACCACCAGTTAGAGGAAGACATGTGGGAATATGGTGATGTAATGACACATAAGTATCCTCATTTATCTTTAAAAAAGTTATGGAATTTCAAGGTCTTAATTAATTTAATTAGTAGTATAATGTAACACAACAATAATTTATGGAATATTTTATTCGAATAATTTAATTTCATTCATACAATTTTTTACACACAATACATAGTTTTAAATAATTGAAATATACTATTAATATTATTATATAAACATGATCATTATAATATAGTTTTTAAACCTGGATGTTTTATTGGGATGAATATACTTTTAAATATTATATATAATGTCCTTTTATGTGGAATTAACATTAAAATAAATTTTTTAAAATTATTTGAATTTAATTTGGAAAAAATTATTTCATATTTCTAATAATAATAATTACTATTATATTATAATATCATAATAATTTTTTTTCAAAATTAATTATAAAAAATGTAAAATTTTTTTACCACGGTTAAGGTTAATAGTTGTGTTCCAATGGGATAATCTAAAATGATAAGTAGTAAAATGATATAGAAACATGTATAAATACCATTTTATTTCCATATATAGACATTATATCATCTAATATTATAAAATGATACCTTTTTTATCCATATGAAATTTGTAAAATGTGGGTACACTTTATTCTTTTAAAAATTTCCATTTGTGTCATCTCTCCCACTTATAAAAGGGAGCCCCCTATCATCTCTACTTAACACATATAAAACCAATTTTATTGGAAATTATCTTCCCAAATAAGTTATTTATATCCCTAATCACATAATAGAGGCCTTATTTTGATCATTTATCCAACCTCATAAGGATTTTTCTGTTATCTGTGGGAGGTTATCTGAAGAAGATGTATCATTCTCAACAGGGAATTTCTATTTTATATTATATTCCACCTCATTAAAATAAATGTTAATTATCCTAATATATTAAAAAATAGTGTCTAACATATATTTTTATGTAATCATTTTAATTTAATATCTTTTATTCACCTCAAATCTATGAAATGGAAAAAGAAACAGCAAATCATGTGTTTGGAGGACTACCACATTGCGAACCAATGTAAATTAGTTTACATATCCACCAATAACGACTGGATATAATGATAAATTTAAAAAATTTATAAAATATTTATTACATAATTATACTTTTATAATTATAATATCACATATACCTTCTTAATTTCCATTTCATGGGGATATGATAACGTCCCTCGTGTGTACGATATACTACCTCTTCATGATGCGATGTGATTCCTTCATCAAATACAATTTATATAGAAGGTAATAAGTATTGTATTAATAAAAATATGATATATATATATATAATAAATATAAATTATTCATGAAAGGCAATATATTATACACCTTTCTTTCATTTCATCCATCAATAAAATGGAAAAACATTCATGCATACGTATGACATACCGTCTCTATGAACAGTGTCATTCATTCTCCATCTATAACACTAATAGAATAGTATAAATAAATTTATAATTAATATATAAGATATTAATACCATTTTTTAAAATATTGATATTATGGAAACAATATAAAATTAAAGGGAATGGAAATATTAAACCAGAAAAATTGTGTAAAACGAAGCAGTTGTTAACCTAAATGTTAATTTAACATGGAATGTGTTGATAAACATGTAATAAAATGTTTTAATAAAATAATATAAGTTATATAATGTTATTATAGTTCTTTAATATAAATAAAATAAACCTATATTTAATATACATGTGGTGAGAACTTGTTTTATGGAATTTTATACTTATTTTCAAGGATTCCAACCTCTATTTTATTTATATGGGACACATGCCCTATACACCACCTATTTATTTTTTGTGGTGAATATATTTCCCAGGAATGTATTTTAAAAAAATTATCATGATAATTATTGTATATATATTCATATATTTAATAGTAAAATGTTATTTACTTCTCGGTACTTATAATTTAAATGATACCTAAGTGGTTAAGGATTAATGTTATAATCTCATTATTTATCAGGTTTGTTTATGGTATGCATCCAATGATGTTAAAATAGGATCTACCACTCATGAAACTAATTACTTTTTTAATGTATTTATTTCATAAAAATAAATGTTTCTATTTCATTTTACTCTCTTTATGTACTCATAATTTGAAAATAAATTTTCTAAGGAAAAACCAAATTAATATCTCTCTTCTATAGGAAACCCTTTTTCTTGCATGCCCATGTTTTCTAATAAAAATTGTAGAAGGTTTTTAGAATTTTCAAATGAATTTTTAAATATATTATTAACTATGTTTTATTTTTTTACAATTTTTAAAAATGGATTCTTCTTGTTATTTTCATTACATGTCCCTTTTGAATTTTACCAAAAATGTGAAAGGAAACTCTATTTTAAAATGTACGACATGAAAGGAATTTTACACCATCATGAGAAACCCTTATTTTTAAAAATTGTATTATATTTTTCCATGGGTATATTCATTGAAAAGAATTTATATAATATTTTGGGAATTTATATTTTTTAAAAAGGTGATTTTGAAAGTGGAAAGGTTATTTTCTTCTAGAATAGTTTTCTAATATTTCAATGGTGTCTGTATTCATCAAAAAAAACATTAAGTTATTTCTATGTTTTACTAGGTATATGATCCAACGGTATCATTATTATTCTGTATATAGAAGTTTTATGTTTATTATTATAATGAAGTGATTTTTGTAAAACCCATTACTTTTCAAATTTTTATGATATGTTGAATAGATGATATGATTATGAGACCCATTTCCTTTCCATGGAAAATTTTATAATAAAATATTTATGAAAACCATTTCTTTTCAAGGGTTAAGATATTTTTAATGTTGTATGATATTTTAGGAACACATATGTATGATTATCAATATGTGATACATGGGAACTATATCTCCCTTAAATGAATTTTTTAATGTTTTTTATCTCATGAGATGATGATGGGAAATAAGATAATTTTATTTATCTATTATGGAAAACATGTCAATGTTCTTTATGTCCAATAGGAAAATGGTGATGTTTCATGATCATTTGTTAAATGGGAAACATGTTATGATTAGTGATCCATTATTAAATTTGAAATATATATTGATTCTTGATCCTTTATGATTTTAGAGTCTTAAATACTAACCATGAAAAACAAAATGGCTATAGACATATGATGATTCTAGACTTATGATGGTTCCAGATTTATATGAAATAAAATTATGTTTCATGATTTATTTATTATGATTTATAACTCTTTTGTCTCATGTATTTTTAAATGAAATTTTTTTATTCCATGGATCATGTTTATGATCCATGATTTATTGTGTAATTACATTGTAAGTTATATTCATAATCTCAACACATTATTCTTATCTTATGATTTAATATGACCATTGACTGATATCTATAATTTTTACACTTATTGTTAATCTAACATTACCCTTTAATATGTTTCCTTCAATAGGTTATGAATAAATTATTAATTATGGAATGTCTATAAAGAGTTATGAATTGGAAGATATTTATGGGAGATGTTGAAGATCATTCATGAAATAAGTAGATTGTGTAACTAGTCTCCAATGTCACTAAAAAATTATGTTAATAGAGTGCATATTTATGAAATATATAGAATATTAATCTTAAAAAGATGTAATATTTATGTATAAAAATCATGGGTTGTGATAAGATCACCACATCAGTATCCCATAGCTGGGATTCCTCTACAAATTTCATAAATATTGACATCAACATCATCTAGAAATGAAAACATTCCCTCCATAATCTCCTATATCAATATGAAATTCCATATATTATTCTATCACTCTCCAATAATCCCCAAATTCACTTAGAGTATCACTACATGAATTCTTACTCAGTGTATGTGCTACGACAATTCCACTTTCTAGTGGATATTAAATATCAATGTCGTATTCTTGTAAGAATTCCATACACTGATGTTATCTCATATTCATGTCACACTTGGGGAAGACCTACATTATTCTTTCATGATCAATAAAAACCAAAAAACACTCACTAATAATGTAATTTCACCAAAAATTCATGGAAAATGGAACTACTTCCAACTCAATATCGTGGGTCGAAAATTTATGATCATGGGATTTAACTAATAACACCCATAAGAAGTAACGTATCTTTAATGCATCAACTCACAACCCATTATAAAATTTAAATCATTATAGAAGACCTATAACTAAACTCTCTCTATAAAAAATCAATGAGTGGGATTAGTAACCAACTTCTCTTTAAAGTACTTGATATCCATCTGATACTCGTTGGTATATTAGAACACTTGATCCATTCAGATCAAGGAATACATAATAGGTGAAGTTGAGAGAAATTAGTTATGAACCTCATTTATTAGTCAACAAGACCAAACAAACATCTCATTTCTTCCACTATCTTGGGGGTTCTTAAGAAACAATAACCTCTATCATAGAAGGATCCATAGATACTGTCTATTGGTCCACAACATTCCCCATCAAACAATCTTCATGATGCCATAACTCACACATTCATAACTCCCCAAAAAATTTTATAACAACAATGTCATCCAAAAATAGCATGCATATTACACACATGATCCTCCCCATGTATATAATTTCCATGCACTTCATAGATGAAAACCACAACAAACTTACTGAGAATCTCTCTAAACACCACGGTCATAAAAACCTTGAAAAGGGATTGAGAATTCATTACCCAAAATGGCACCACAAGAACCCATAATCCCATTGAAGACAAAAAAACATGTTTTTAGAATATCCTCATTCTTTTACTACATCTATTGATATCCTAACCACAACTAGATCTTCAAGAACCAACCTTTGATTTCTCTATAATTTATTAAATCAACAATTTATGGAAGAGGATAGCAGTTATTCATTGTTAATTGGTTCAAGAAATGATAATCAATACAAATGTTCAAACTACCATCATCCTTCTTCATAAAAAATTAGTTCACCAAAATGAGACACCCAAGGATGAGAAAACCACTCTAGAACTAATCATCAAGCTGTATTCGAAACTCTCATAATTTAGAAGGTGAAATCCTATATAGATGAATCAAGATAGGAGACACACTCGATTATGCATCTTTCGTAAACTCTATCTCCAACTGAGGGTGTAACAATAAAACCTCATCATTAAATACATCAAGGTAGTCTACAAAGCCCTTAAAAATTCCATTAGGTGAAACTCTAATTAAATCAATATCATTCAGGATATCAAGGATGAAAGGTATGAAACACACCTCTGGCCCTACTTTTGGTCTCACATGACAATGAACACTACTATCTCTCCATCATCGTCCTAGACAACAACCTACCTCCTAAATTAATCCAAAATAGACAAAACTAAACAAAACCAATACATAACACATATTACATAAAATGAATGTATCAATAAACATAGGAAGTCTCCTAAAGAGTGGTGCATCCCCATTACTAGCTCACAGGATATATGTTTTTCATACAAATCATCTTAACCTTCAACTAGTGTAGTTAATACTAAGGGAAATGAAAGCATCTATACCACAAGTTCCAAATATTGGACTGGGGTATGTGATATAATGGAGTTTGTAGCTCCTGGATCAAAAACGTCATGTACCTATGTTGTAAATAAGAAATGTGTACCTCTAATGACATCTGGCTTACACGGTGGTGAAAAAACTAGAGTATGAAGCTATATGCTACCAACTCGATAGCCTCTCTAACCATGTTGATGACCAACTCCATAGTCATGCTCTATTCCCTTAGGATAAGGAACAACTAGAGGATATCATATCCCCCATATACTATTTGCTGATCATAAGACGAAATTCCCTATAGCCACTACCTTTATTGAATATTCCTCAATGAAGGAACATGAAGTGAAACACCTTGTACACACTGAATGCCCAAAACGATCAGGAACACTCACTGATAATAACATCTACTATATATGTAAAAAAAAATATTATACTTGGAATAAATCTGAGAATTTTCACTCCTAAATAAATTAGATGATATGGGAGTGGACTTACCCCTATCTAACCAAAAACACTTTTATCTAGAAAACTAGGAACCCTAGACCACATCTCTAATTAATGAGGAGTCCATACAACTCCCTTATCTGGATGATCATGTTCTCTCCCTCATTCTCTCAATAACCTATACTCTATCCCTAGTACCTTGGTATATGTTGATAACACGAACAAGGTTATGTATAATAATATCTCTAAATGAAAAGCCTCCTAAAAATGCATCACCGAGGCCTTTTCATTTACCAATAGGTTAGATGAATATAAAAAAGTGTCATGAAACGTATCCCAAACCCTTATATGCTTAAAACCCCTTTTTACTCCATTATTAAAGGGTAATAACGTCCTATAATCTGACCTACTTCACATACAAAGAAAGGAACTATACTTGGAAAAAGTCTCAAAACTTCTCCCATGAAACCATCCATTCCTCATGAACCCTAAAGAAAAAGATCCATCAATTTATTTTTTCTCCAAACAGCATCATCATAACCAATGAAATCTAGTAATCCTACTAAGAATATATCAATATGGAGGCTATATTGAACTCCTCTAACTATCCATATTTTTCTATGTTTGAAACACATTTGTTACACTTCTACATAATCAAGCATTAAAACACTCGAAGTGTCCTACTCCATGTGTCCTCTCTACATCCCCTATTATATGATGATATTTGGGCACATCCTACAAAATATCTTCTGCACAAACATGATGAAAATGTCAAATTAGATCAATAACACTAATAGTTAAACATATTTATACCCTTACACAGGCAATAGAGAATGACTAACATTGATTAATTAATTATTATTTTCTCTTGTTTAAGGTTCTATCCTATCCCAAATATACCCATTCCAAACACATGCGCAATGATGAATAATATATGATCCTTTCCTAAATCACTAAATATTAACTGGAATCACTTTTTTTAGTATGATCAATAATAATAAAGTTCCATGATATAGATCATATGATGACTTAAATACCCATGTCTCAGTTGGTATCCCCTATTTAAAATTCTTACTAATTATAGATGATATAATTTCCCTACCAACCCAAGAAATCGCTCTTATGCCTAACTCCAAACTCCATCTTATTCCGCAACATGAAGCTTTTATAGTGATTTCTCAAGACCCTATACACCAAAGAAATATATCCCTTTTCTTGGTATTGAGGTAGGAGAGATGGTGAATACCCATGTGCCTCCATTAGTAGGCCCCCAGGTTTGCAGCTTGCATTGATTATATAATAGAAAAAGTTGTGAGGAATTACCCTCTATGAGAAACATGTTTAATATAGTTATTAGATAGATACACCAATCAAAACCTTCCAATATATATAAAAATAAATCATATGTTCATGCATTAAATTTCATAAAGCACTAAAACAACTGGAAGGAAAACTAGAAGTTCCGAAAATTTAAAATCAACAGCGAACAAAAATCCCAAAGAAGTCCTGGTATACCAAAATCTATTGATATAAATTTTAATCTCAAACCTTCTCATAGTAACATTAAAAATATTTCTATAAACATGGGCTGAGAATAAAATTATATCCCTTATTATCCTCCTCGTATCCTCTAATTTAAATAACAGGCCTATATTAATAAATCCCAGTGAACAATATGTAAAAAACCTATCACCTAAATAGGTATACTATGTTATTAGCCTCAAAAGGGCTATATACTAATATGTTGTACATGAAATTATAAATTTACGATAGTAATAAATAATCAAGGGTTTCCCTCTACTGCTTCCCTTCTATTTTTCTTCTCTTACCCAACATCCCATATCTTGAGAAATATCTCTCTAAAACAGGTCCTTCTGGAAAAAGCCTAGTCTATGTATACCAACCTGAAACTCACACAATAGATAATCCCATATCACATCTCCACATAGTAACCATGTATTTTCCATTATCGACCATAACAATGATGATGTGTGTCATACATTGTATACAATAAATCACTCCATAAAAACCTATACACTTTGTTTGGTACCTCATCCCATAACAACCTATACACATCATGCCTAAAAAAATACTTTGGATACTATATCTAAAGATAAATATGTTTGAAATAACCACAATAAATCACATACCTCTACACAAAAATATCGTAAAAACTGACCACCATGCATACCAACACATAATACTACCAATAAATGAGATGGAGGTCATGTGGAGTAGTCAGCCATCCATCCTCTCACTGGATTGTTGGAGAAAACACCCTCCTATAGTACACTATGTTCTAGTCTCCCTAACCGAAATTGGTGTAGTAGCATATGAAATATGAATAATATATATGATATAATATAAGTCACAATAAAACTACTGGAATTATATAGTCATAAACACAACTATAGCTAATTTCTCTTATAATCTCATATTCCACTGATAAAAACTACATATCCTATAAGTACACATTAATTTAAATAGATAAAATATATTAATTCATTCATTTTTATAGTTAAATTTATGTATATAAATTCAATAACAACTAATTTACAACATTATTCTAATTCTATTTCATTGACCATCAAGCCAGCAAAGAAATACCTTTCCCTCCATGTGTAATGAAACAGAGCCCATAGTTTCTCAAAATTATCACATTACACTCTAGTGGCAACAATACCATGGGATAAATAATTTATTAATCATTATTACACTTTTCATCATTTAAGTAACTATAGGAAAACATCCTAAACTTCTTTCAAGAGATGCAACAAAACACATCATGCTACCTCAAATAGGTGGAAATGAAATCAAAGTACAAGAAAAATCTCCACCACCCTTTAAAAATAATCATATCAAGAATGAATAAAAATATATCATTTCAATGTGTAAGAATAGATTTAACCCATTCCAACCATCCACGAGGACATCCATGACACCCACATGCATATCCCCATACACCTCACCATCACAGACATCAAATGCAACATCAACCTCAGGATACCCACCCATATATCATCAATATTAACAGGATCATCCATACTTGGATCATATAACATATAAATCTCACATACCTAGAACATCATAAGAAATCTAGAAAATAATCCAAGTCAACAATGTAATTGGGCCCTAAAAATGGCATTAACCTTTGCATAGAAATGATCTCTCACGGGATCCAACACAATCCATCTTTGAATTAAAAAACAATAGGCACTCCCTGCACCAAAGATTTATATTTTTCAAACCACTAGTTCATATTACATCTTAAATTAACCAATTTATGATTAATAGGTTCTGAAAATGGAAAAAATGATGAATTTGGTATAACATGTTGTCAAATTTTTTTAACATTGTCTCTATTATACAAATAATTTTTTTCAAATTGTGAGAAGAAAATTTCTCAATTACAAGACGGATATTTTTTAATAATTTACAATAATTAACATGATTTGGGTTTATTGAGAAATTATATTATCACATGGGATAAAAAAACATAAACAATCATTTATTTAGCATTAATTTTATTAAAATCATATTACAAGATACATTGGATTACAATCCTGAGGATAATTAAGTTATTAAACCAATTAATTAATTAATTATTGATTTAAATTATTTATCCAATTTAATAAAAATAATAATATTCTATAGAACCACAACCATTCATAAAAGGAATATCTAGGATAGCACACTATATCGAAAATAATAAGCCAAACTATTTTCATGGTATAAAAGGAAACATTAACAAGAAATCATAATCAAATTTATTTATTATTCTAGATCAAACTTTATTTGTATAATTACATTACAACCAAAGAAGATAAAACAAACTAATAATAAAATTTCACATAATTAAATAGGAGAGTAAATGTATCCCCTACCTCAAATGTGTCAAAGTTCATTGAATGGGAATAGATCAACGTTATGGATATTTTATTACATATGCTGTAAGAAAACTACAATCTCCCAAGGATGTGGCACCATGAAAACAATGAAAAACTAAAAGAAAAGCCACATTATATCAATAAAGATAAATATATAATTCTTGTAAATTAGAACATGGGGTGTTGAGACTGAATGTTGAGAAACTTTTACAAATGTGTGGTAGATCATACCTTGGATCCCCAGGATTTGATCAAGGGAATTCAAATATTAACACATATTCAATGGGATTAAATGACCATCAAAAATTACTCTAGGGTTCCATGAGATTGAGGAATAAAGGTGGGATAGTTTTTTGTTTTGGTTTTATGGAGTATTTATATATTGAAAAAAATCATAACATACCATGGTTCATCCCCATTGATCACTCCACATCACTTCCTAAAATAGTTCATCATATAGCAAAGCTAGAAGGACCACATAATAGCCACCCTGAATCAAAGGTGGTTTTGGTTCCCAAATATAGATCCTAATATATTTGATATGGGGGCTATGGAATAGACCAAGGCACCATGTTTTATGAAAACCTCTACCAAAAAAGAGTCTACATTGTATCATATATCCCCTGACCCTCCTACCCTATAAAAAGGTGATAGCCTTGACACCCTTCTATGTTATTGCCTCCTTGGCATGTTGCAGCTATGCTTAAAAAGAATATATCCCTGTTATCCTCCACCATATCCCCTACAATGTAGTATGGATCAAATATGTTGTAATCACCATCACTATAGTACAAAAATTTCCACCACACAATAGCCATTCCATTTTCGGCAGTGGATTCCCCCTTTTCGACCAAATATCCTCCAAACACCCCCAAACCTTGTCTAAGTTACTCCAATGTTTAAAAATAACAATGAGAAGGGATATTGTGATCTTATAACTTAAAAAATCATATAATAAATGTATGAATTAATGTTTCATGTTTCCCACTCTCTAATTTTAATTACAATATAATGGGTCTACTTATTCGTGATTTACTTTTCATTTTCCACAACTTTACAATGAGCCAAATCATGGTGTCATCGCAATTAATACTCTACCATTTTACCATAAAACATAAACAATATTTTTCATTCTAGTGCACTTCATAATCATAATATAATTATATTTCTTATGCATACAATAAAAATTTCCATATTTAGAGAGCTATATATATGTCCCTTTGATATGAAACCTATTCAAAAACCATTTGATATCACAAGTTAACAAAAAAAATTCATATCTATGATAACAAATTTTATATGATCATTATATATTATGGGATTAGTACACTATTTCTTAATCATCATCATCTCTTGATCCATTATCTTTGTTCACCACCTTTATAAAATTAGGCTCATCCAAACCCACATGTTTGATAATCCCAATCATTTGTTGTCATTATCCAAACCTCATTCACCTTCAAATACATTTTATTAATGATTATATGTGAGTGAATTTAACAAATCATCTAAAAATACTAAATCATAATGTAAATTAGGAAACATGGTTCAATGTTAGTAATGTAAACGATGTTAATTTCAGTCACTTACATCAATAAACACATATATCATGGTCTTTTAATTAATTCAAAAATAGAACATGTTTTCTCAACCACACATTCAAAAATTGATTAATATATACACATAAATGTACTATGTTTGTGATGAATTAAAATTTTTGAATAAATTTATATGACTTGTGATGATAAATTCATGATAAAACCTAATATCCATGATCTTATAGTAACATAGTTTTTTCATTTTTTCCATTTGAGGCATTATACCTTTGAAAAATAGCAAAAAAATTTATTAAATGTCTTGGATAGTTATACAGAATATATCATTTGGAACAACATGAATTTATATTCCATTAGATTCAAATTTTAAAACATTTTACTATCCAAAAAAGAGAATGATGATACTATTATTTAGCTAATAAAAAAATAGGTACTCCTTTGTAAATTTTCCTAAATCTACCTCAAAATGTATTCTTAATATTAGTGTTTTCATACAATAATTAATTCACCCTTTTATCACATATTGATCACTAGAATACTCTTTATACCAATGGATATTTTAGATAAGGCTTTTAAGACTATTTTATTCTATACCTAGCTATAAACTATTTATACTTATTCATCACAAAATGTAATTTTGGATTTATTTTTGTAAACTATAAAGTTTACATGACACTAATTATATATTAAAATAAGTATTTCATAAAAAATGAACTTTCATTTAATCCCAACACAAATTAAATAATCCAATTTTTGTGCCCTAATTTTTTTCATGATTCTCCTTTAAGAATTTAAAAACCACCTATAACATATATTTCCATTAATTATCCATCACATATAAAACAAATATAAAAAACATAATAATAATGGGAGTGGGTACTTCACAAACATTCTCAAGAAATGGAATGTGGTTTGTTTTTTTGTACCAACCCCAAACTTCTAATTCTCTTTCATGACTTTTTATTGGATATATTTTGTGTGAATATACATATAGTGTAATAACACACATATTTATATATTAATTTTTAATTATTAATAAACATTGGATTTATATTTTTTATTATAGTATATTATAAAATATAAAAATACAATAAAACCCAAATTTAAATGATTATATTAATTTTGAACACAGAATTTAGAGGTTAAATATACCCAATAAAATTGATAAGTAAAAAAAATAACTAAACATTGAATATATATATCACTTTGTTCTATTAGGATAATTAACCCCATGAAAACCCCATTAAAAAGAAACCAAACATTTGTAATGTATTCAAAAAAAATTGAAAATGAATAATTAAATATTCAGATGAATTGTCATGAATGATTACTGAATGAAGTATAAAATAATTATATGAATTATAAAACAAATATGACCATATGATGTATATTCATTGTAATAATAAACAAATCATTAGAGTTAGTAACATAACTATTAGAATAGTAATTAGACTATTAGATTATTAATCCAATATTTGGTATCTTATGAAATTGATATAATAAAATTACAATTAAATTGTAATTTATTTTAAAATAAATATTTAACATAATGAAAACATGGTTTTATTTTTAAGAAATCATTTATTTTTTTCATTAAAATAATATTTTATGATAATCATGGAAATTTGAAAGAAAATAGTATTTTCATAAAATTATTTTAAGAAACAATAATAATTTTTTTAATAAAATATACCATTTTTTAAAATCAAGGTTTATTTTTCTTAGGGGTAGAAATTTCATCATATTATAATAAATTGGTATTCTGTTCTATTAATTATTATTTTAATTAAAAATTAAAATTCTCATATTAATGAAATTATTTTTATAATATTTCTAACATTTTTTGAATCATCAAGTCTAAATTAATTTAGGATAATTTTTTTGAATTTTACTAAAAAAGATGAATTTTTAGTGATACTGAAATGCAACAAAATACAGTATTTTAAATTATATATTTAATAAAATATTAATTAAATACTTGATGATTTATGTGATCATTATATTATCCAAAAATTTACTAATAAATGTTTTTATCTAGACGAATTATGAAAATTGTTATTCTTGATAAAAATAATAAATTAAAGATCGGTTTATTTAAAAATTCCCCCACCCTCCAACCTTATAAATACCATCCATTATAACTCCATATTTCCACAGTGAGAAATTTCATCACAGTTCCCAAAACGATGAAACATTCTTTGTGGTTTTTTCATTATAAAATATTGTTCTTTAATCCCAATTAGAGTGTTAAATGAGGAAATCTAAAGGAAAAATTAATTATCTCAACCACCATTTTGAATCCATTTTTATCTTCCACCACCTCTAAATATATTCTACCCAGAATAATATAATTATATTGATTTCATTAGTATGTCTAAATTTTATTATATTAATGTAATATCCATTTTCTATATTCCATTAATTTATTCTTGGATGAAAACAGTGCCCATATAATGTTCAGTTTATCACCTCTATAGATGACATATTTTATTTTTTATCACACCCTGAGTGGATGGTTGTAAAAATAATTTTTTGGTCAAATATGAGAATAACAGTTTTATTATATTTCAGTTTATAGTCTTGTAATGAGTAAATAAACATATATTTTAAATGAACTAATCTATTTATATCATGGACAAAAAAGTTCGTAATTTATCTAACTATTAAACTAAAACATTCATACTCAATAAAAAATTATTTTTTTGAACATTTATATGAATTTATATTTATATGAACATCTATAATAATGAATATGAATTTCCTATACACCTATAGAGTTATTTAATTATTGGATAAGACATTCCATTGGTAGCAATAAAATGATACATCCATGGTACGATGAAACAAACATCCTTGAGTTGATGAACATTATCATAATTTCTATATAAAATTATTTTCAATCGATATGAAAAAACGATGATAAATAAAATATACATTAAAATTTTTATAAATAATGTATTAAATAAAAAAATTAATATTCAGGATATTGAACACATATACCTTGAGTTTCAGGACATTAGGTATTGGAAATACTCAATCGCCAATTTTTTTCCCTCTATATACCGCCAAATATTCTATATATAAATTCTTTAGAAATATAACTAGTTTATATTCACTTTTATTTTTGGATATATATGACTTTTCCAAGTTCCCTTCATGATAATTTCATTATATAAACCCCAAATAAAGTGAAATTTTATAATAATTATTGCATTTTAAATGTAAATATTTTAATGATCATTCTTACCAAAAATTCCTAATGTTAAAAAATATTTTTTCAGGAGAATTTTTTTAATGAAACAACTATGTTCTTAACTTATTTAATGGACTTTTACTCATTTATCAAAAACATCATCGAAGAGTTTCATTTGCATATATACTTATGCAATCCTTATTTTGTATATTTCTTTACATGAAATCCATGTTAATGAGTTATTTTTTATTAAATTGTGAACATAAAAATATTTAATCCATTTTTTTATTTCTAATATTCATCATATACAATTTTATATTTCTTTGAGACATAATTTTGTATCCCATTCCAATCTCATAGGTTCTTATAATTCGATAAAATCATATTTTAGTTAATTTCCTAATATATAACACATACGAATATATATTATTAAATAATAGGTGATCCTAAAATTATATGTGCCCCTAATACATTGGATTATTTATTCATCTTATGAGATAAAAATAATTTTTCATGTGAAATAGGTTAAGAATATTTTGTCATATTTCATTAGCATTTTAACTTAACTTATTTTTATGATGAGTTATTTTATATTATTTCTATAAACTAATCAATCTAGGTTCATATGTTACATTCATCATTATTCCATCAACTATTATACTTATTTATGACCACCATATTTTGTTATATCATGTTTTGACTCTTGACTCATATGTTATAATTCATTATTATAATTGTTACCTAAGTAGGATTTGTAACTCACTCTATTTTTTTAAATATTTCTATAGGATATCCACTGTATTAATTATTAAAAATAGAACATAGAATAAAATTTACAAGATCAAAATATATAGGATTTGTTTATTTTTATTTTTATGTATTGTTCATTTAATATCCCATAGATTTTAGTCCTTAATATTTTTGGGTTTTTATGGAATTTTATGTTACAAATGTGGAAAAATATGTGAATGAGACTCTAGTATCTATTATTGGTATCAAAGAAAGGTATAGTAATTTTGAGTTTTAGTTTAGAGATCCCAATATAAAATATACCTTGAATAACATAGATTGAGATTAAAACATTTATAAGATACGATATACATGTTATTAATGATTTCATCCTTCAATGCTCACAATTTTTCCTTTAATATTCATATTATTAATGTTATTATATTCACTAATAGTCCTTTTTGTATTAAATCATGATAAATAAGAAAATAATATCTACATCCAATGTAATTCCCAATTTAATAATTTCCAAAAAATATACCTAATATGGAAAGAGAATAAGTAGAAAACCAGATGTAGGTACTATCATAACTATATAATTTTATTAATAATAACATGAATCACATAGAATGAGATCATTATCCTAAGGGATAGAATATTGATGCATGTTTTTTAATGTGAAAATGGCCTACCACTTTTAGTGAATATTCTAATCACATAAACATATAATAATTAATTAATTCCATCTATATGATATTCTTTTTCATCTACTGCTCCAAGTAAGATAAATTCATATTCTACATTTATCATCAAGATGTGGGAAATCAATGGTGGATACTGCTCAATGATATTAAACCTAATTAATATATCTAAATAATGAATTTTGATGAATTTAATAAAATACATTTCAATAAATATATTCCTCATATGTTCTATCATAAAATAAAAACGTATTTCCATAGAATCATGAAAAATTAGGAAAAATATAGAATGTATTATGAAGAAATATTCACAAGAATTCCTAGTTATGCCTTTGGAATTTACAATGAACTCAAAGGTATGGTGGACCATTTTTTTCATTTGATTGCATATATGTCTCTAAATATATATAACAATATTGGATTTTGATAGCTATTGGGAAATTATCCACTTTTCCCTTATAGTTTATATAGGGATTAGTGATTCTAAAATGTCTTGTGAGTTTAAAGATTAAAAAAAGAAGAATTTAATTTATTTTTAAAGGAAAAAAAGATAAATATCATGAATGTAAGAAAAAAAATCCCAAAAGTCATATTTACGAAATAATTAATCTGGAAAACTACCTAAAGTAAAAAAGGATGTGACTCATGTGAAAAATAAAAGGGAATAAATTTTACCAGTGCATAAGGAAAAAAGGATCCAATTTACATTAAACATGGGAGGTTAAATCAATACTCCACCTATACTCTAATATTTAATATATAAGGAATATATAGAATTTTGAATTGGGTATAAAAATCTAATGATATTATAATATAAACACTGAAAACAACATCTAGGTATAAGAGAGAAATAACAAGATTATGTTATCACTAAAAGAGAGATAAATAATTAAAATAAAGTTGTGAGAAGTAAAATTTTGATTTATCATAGTATATCTAATGCAATTTTCTACTCCAATTCATACATATTCTATTATATGATGAAATTTATGTAAAAATATTGAGACACTACTTTAAGTCATGCAGGATGAGTCATTAGTGAAAACCTCATGGCGTAAAAGTATTACATCTTGAGTATATAATACATCTTAATTACCATTTTTTGGAAGAATATATTATGAACCCTTGTTATACTAACATTGAGGTAATTCAATGATATAATATATTAGTATTTCTTATCTCTAAATATATCCATCATCAATTATTGTTTGATGGAGATAAATTTTCATATCCAATATAATTCTACAATTTTATATAGGTATAAGGATGGGGATTAATTTCCATTGTAAAATAATTCTCTTGGATTCGTATCATTTCCATATGAGAAATAATATGTGGCCAAAATTATTGAGACAAAGGAGTGGATCATCATTGATGACATTTCCATTTAAAGAGAGTATATTGTTGTATTTCTAGAAAGGGTTTCCAAGCCATTATCTTGATTAAGAGGATTAGTTATGAATTTTATTTATATCATGCTCTCTTCCCATATCCACAATTCTAAAAAGAATATACCATGTTTCATTTAATGAAATGTAGAATAAACTTTATGATAATATAAAGTGTACCTTCATATTCAATTTTTATTTTTATGGGTTGTATTTTTTATCATTATCAGGAAGAATGATATTTTAATGTTTCTCTTAATTGATTATTGTATTCTTGATAAGATCATATTGAAGAATACAATTATCCCTTCATAGAATTATGACGCAATTGATCAACTATGAGGGGATATATGATTCTTTGATTTGTATTTTCAGTCAAGATGTCATGAATTGTAGTAGAGGATAGAGGATATTAAACATATTTTTCTATTTATAAGGTATGTACACTATGAGTTCATAGTAATTCCATTTATAATCATAAATCATCTATAAATTTAAAAAAAATATGATTAGTGTCTTCATAAATTTCCATGAAAATTTTATGGATGTATTTATAGATGATATTCATATATACTCAAAATTAAAGTGGAATATAAGAGTCCTTATTATTGGGATAAATACACAGAAAAATAAAAATTTATATAAAACGTATTGTAAATATTCAATTTATAGATCAAGTTTCATTTTTGGGGGATTTTATCACATTAAAGGGAATGTTAATTTTACCATTGAAGATAAAGGTGATTGTGGGATGGCCTAAAATGTATCTATAAGGGAGATCTATGTTTACTTGTATTATGTATCCACTATCATTTGTTTTTAATAAATTACAATTATTTGTAATCCTAATAATCATGAAAACTCATAAGAGAATAATATTTATTTGAATAGATGAAATTGAATATAGAATAAAATATTTGAAGAATATTATTATTAATACACTTGTACACATAGTACCCACAAGTGGATGACTATTTTTCATCTACTATAAAGCATCAGATTAGGTCATAGTATATATACTACTAAAAATGAAAATTTTGTAGTTTATTCCTTAGGAATGTCAAAGGGTTATGAGAATAAATATTAAACACATGATAAGTAAAATAATAAAATAATAATTACATTTATGATTTAGTGGAAATATGTATATAAAGATTTGTGTGAAAAATATACCGATCATAAGTTCTTGATTTATATATTCATAGGGTTAGAGATAAATATTTTTATATGATGATGCCTATTTTTGATCAAGGACTATAAATTCTAAACCCCTTACCATTATAGGAAACATATTAATGATGTATATTATCTAACAAGAAATGATCATGTGTCCATATCCATGACAACGATTAATAAGTGTCTAAGCTTATTTGACATGTAATGGATGAACAAGGTAATCATAATGAGTGCAACAACAATATACCTTGCTTAAATAGTCTATCAACCATCCATTTTGTGGATTATTATGAATGAATATTGGGATGATATAGAGATAAAAAAGTAGTTTGATATAGTAAGGTAGTGGAACAACATATATTTAAAAATGGTTAAAGTTGGATTTGAGGGATTTGAGATGTGATTAAGTGTATCATTATAGATATATATAAATAATTACCTATTGGATGACGCTCAAATTTAAAATTCCTCTATCCAAGATAGGATCATGAAAATGTATAAAAATATCTAAGAGAACTTATTGTGGAATAATATGAAGAAATACATTTCATAATATACTTCAAATTGATTAGTTCTCAAGAAGCTGAAGGTATAAAAGAACATTTCTAAGGAGTTGATGCAATTGTTACCCATTCTTATACTAAAATTGGAAAAGACCAAAATCGATTTTTTTTAATGGGAAATTCAGATGAATCAAAAGGAAATAATTTGACACATGTTTCAGTGAAGAGAATTATCAATAATACTAACCTCATTATCATTATAAAGGACATATAAATAGATCAATTTTCATATATATATATATATATATACTTTATAAAACTAGTAACGGTATATGAAACATTGTTGTCTATTGTGTCTGATTGTGATGTGAGTTTAACATCAATATTAAGGAAATCTATTACACAATCCATAATCAAAAGGATGAAATTAATAATTGGCTATCACAAAGAGACTAATGGGAAATATGATTTTTTTATCCACACAATTGATGATATTATGACATATTTCTCTATGGAAATACATTAAAAAAAATAAAAAACATCTTTTAGTATAGTTCCAAATAAAAATTTCATCAACCTAAGAATTATTATGGTCCTTATGTTTCCCATTATGATAATAAATATAGATATAAATACTAATGGGATTTAGTTTAAGAACATAATAAATTATAAATTGAACTGGTTGATGAAATGATATGATATGTAAATTCTGTATAGAAAAACATTAATGCAGCATAGAATCAATAGAAGATATACACTAATAAATATGTTACATGACCATAAGTTTAAGGATTGAAATAAAGTTTTTAATTATATATATACCTTAAATAGATTCATGTGGTTTGGGACGAAGGAAATTTTATGTCAATGAATCATTGACTGCATTGAGATTCAAGATCTATTCAGAATAATATCTTATCTACTAGACATCCCACCAATCATATCTTAAGTAAAAGACGTGTTAAAAATATCTTACTAAATTATGTATTCAATATATCCCTCATATGTAAAAATACATAGGTGGTGCATTTAGTTCATGATCTCTCTTTTACGATGTGAAACCAGTGAAGATATTGGACTATAGAGACAACTATATATACAATAATTCAACTATTATTGATAATTTACATTAGATACACTGTTATTATTGAGAGAAAATATGGGAACATGAGGAAGAAAAAAACAGAAGTACCAAAATCTATTTTCATCATTGTTTTTAAAATAAAAATTTTATGATGAAATTTACATAGGAGAAATAATATAATAACCTAGAAACATTTATATCAAATCTTACATTTGAAAAAACATTTTTTAATAATTAATATTATATTATCGTATAAAACACAGAGACCACATAATTAAATCCAACAACAATTTTATTTAATAATTAAGAATATTAAATTTAGATCATAAATATTCATACTAAAATTAATAGAAATGACATGGGATAATAAACACAGAGAAATAAAATATCTATGATTAGAATACTCAGATCTCTTTTGTCTCCTCTAATAGTAACACCCATGATCAACATTATAAAGAATAAATTTAACATTAATAATGTAAGGAACAATATAACATGTAGAATAATTTTAGTAAATGATGAATATAGGATATATAATATATTTATTGGACTTATAAAACGAATATGATCGTTAGAATAACTACCTGAATATTTAGAATTGTAACATAAATTTTAGAATAGTAACAAGAAAATTGGTTCAGTAAAATAATATTTGGTTACCTTATTAATGGGGGAGAATAAAATTAAAATAAACACATAAAATGTCATAAAATAGATATTTTACTCAAAAAAATATTTATATTTTTTGGGAAAACATATATGTTTTATTTTTTATGAAAAAAATTGAAATATAAAAAAAACTAATTTAAAATCAAATTGATTATAAAATAGTATTTTTTTTAATATAATAACAAGAAAACTTTTTTAAATCGTAAGCAATTTTCAATTGATATAGAAATTTTATACTACCATAAAAAAAATATTTTTTTAAAAAATAATTGTATTTAAAAATTAACACAATTATATCTACATAAATTATTTTAAAAATAGGATTTAATTTTTTGAGTTGTAATATCAAATTTATCTTAGGTTTTTTTCTATTCTCTAAAAAAATATTTTTTATGAATAGAGAAATAAAAAGAATATGGTATTTTACGTTATAAGTTAATTAACAGGTAAATTTCATATTGGATAATGTAGGAACCCATTATCTCAAAAAAAAGAACCAATTAATATTTATAGTCCCAAAAATCCGAAATATTTTTAGTATTGAGAAAAAATAATAAAATTTTGAATAATTTATTTGAAAACACCCATATCTTCAGTTTATAAGTACCACCCATCACCACCCCGGCTCTCCTAAAACCATAAGTTCCATATTTTTCCAAATATATTCCCAAATACCTCCCAAACAAACATATATATTTTATATAGGTTTTTTTCTTTGTTAAATTCCATTCCATAAACCAATGTAGAGTTTCAACGGAGGACATGCAAAGGAAGAGGAAACATTATCAATCAAGATAGATTATATTTTTTCTTCTTCTACCTCATCAAAATTGGTTATAACCATCATAATATAATGAAATATGTATTTTAATTATATGAAAATTTAGTTATATTAATGGAATAAAAATTAACTACCTTCCGCTAAATTATTATAAAATGAAAACACCAACCATATTATTATCGGTTCACCGCATCCAAATATAGTCTATTTTATTTTTCATCACCACCTTCATTAATTGTTATAATAAATATTTTATGTTTATATATGACCATTATAATTATACTATTCATTATATAATATTTTAGTAATTTTAAATAAGAATAATGATTTAATAAAACTAATTATACTCATCATTTTCAGAAGAACTTACAAATAAACAAACAATAAAATGATAACAATAATACTTACTAATCCAGTTATATGGGAGAAAATGTATGGATTTTTCTAGAATTTTGATCCTCATTAATTATTAATACTCTATAGTTAAAAATATATTGTGTTATGAAATATTTGATAGGAACACCAATCATTTTAACTAAATGGATATGACCTTAAAACGATGAAACTGACATCCTTGGGATAGTTCATATGACCATAATTTTATAATGGAATTATTATAAATAATTATATAATAAAAATTATAAATAAAATTAAAATTAAAATATTTTAGAAGTAATTAATTGAAAAAATATTTTCTTAATTTCAGATGTTAGAAGCACATATCGAGTGATTCAGGACCAGAAGTAGGAAAACTCTTAAACAACCCTATATTCTATTGAGTTATTTTTTCTCAGTCATTAACACTTTATCTCACTATATTATAAATATTTTCATATTTTATATTAATTATAGATTATTCTTACATTCATTCCATGTTTCTTCCCTTTAGTTTCATTCGATATACATGGTTTACAAGTCCCCATCAAAACAATTTCTTTAAGAACAACCAAATTAAAAAAACATTTATTATATTTATTCATTTTCATGTTTCACTATATTAATGAGTATTCCATCCAATTAATTATAAAATATTGAATTGTATTTTGTAGAATTATATTTAGTTTTATTTCATATTTTATGGAAAACACTATATACATACCTTGATTAAAGGTCCTTTACTAATTTATTAAATCATAGTTTAAAATGTTAATTTCTATACTAAATTATCCATTCATTTATTATATAATTTTATTAACATTAAATCTATATGTATGAACAACTATTTATTATTAAAATATAGGGAAGAAAAAATCATTAATCCATTTATACCTATTGATTCATTATGATATATCATTTAGTGATTCTTTTAGAAGTGTTAATGGAACCTATTTTATTATCATGGTGTTTTCTCAAGAATAAATTTTTTGTAAGATTTATTTTTCATATAATTTACACATATTCAAACACATATTATTTCAATTCATGTGGTTGAATAATTAAACTTTCCCCAAATTCAATGGTTAATGTTTTTATATAATGATATGTAATATATGGTGCATGAGAAATAAACCTATCACACTATCTTATACTACTTTGGTACTGTTCCCTGACTTTTATTTTTGATATCATGTTTTATATTTTTAAAAAAATAGGATTCCATGATCTTATGATAACTTCTTATTTATTACATGATTTTATCTAAATTTAAATGATCTTACTCTCTTATGATATCATTTTTTGTCTCCTAAATCATATTTTATACTTTATTATAATGTTTGTTCCCATACTAGGATTTATACCTGACCCATTTTAAATATGTATATTACTAGGGTATCATTTTTAGTTAAAAATAATAAATTTATTTTTGATAAATTTATAAAGATATAAATAAATATTAATTACTTTATTATTATGTTTATTTTTTTTGTACCTAATCACCTAGTGGTAGTATACATCAATAATTATATGTTATATTTTTTGGAAGTTTATATTAAATATATATATATATATATATATACTAATATGTTTATGATAAATGGGTCACAAAATATATATATATATATATTTCATATGTTCTCTTGAGTTCATTTTCTTCTTGTTCTAGAATTTCAACACTATTCTGAGATTTATCCAATTGGTGCATGTTTCCTTTCTAAATTTTATATAATAGTATCCTTTAACATGATTCATAGACTATAAGAGTTTTTATCCACCAGTATTCACCAATTTAACTCTAATAAAACTCTTTATAACACATAGACATGGTTCTTGCTCATTATCTTATATTTACAGTAGTTATATCTCAAAATTTACTATCTTTGGTGAAATTTTATTGATATTTTCACCCACTGTTCTTTTACATATAATATATTCTTTATTTTCCTTATATGTATTCATTTATTCACTCTATGAACTATTTTATGAGTATAAAATTATTTTTTATTACTACAACTTTCGTTGGGATTCATCATTACCTTCCACCAATGAAAAAAATGGTTTCCATCATGAAATTTGTTTCCATCAGTGATAAAAACCATCACATTGATATTAAAATTGAGGATTTTATTAAGAATTTTTTCCTATATTGTTCTATTTTTATTCTAGATTTCCACCACAAGTATAAAAAACACACTAATTTCATACCCTATTTATTTATTCCCCATTTGAGGTGTCATTAAAGCAAAAAAAATTCAACTTTTACCAATTTTACTTCTAGGAACACATCCATGTCATATCGAATGATTCAATAATTGAATCACATTATCACTAACATCCTTAAAGATCCTTAATATGTGGATTTTTACAAAGATTTTATCCTTTATTATGATTATATATCTAAAATCCCATTCGTTATTAATGTTTTTATCCCCATTGTGAGAGTTTCAACACTTCACATTCCATTCACACATTTCAAATTTACATTAATATCATTTATTTTCAGAAATTTCTCTAAAAATTTGGAATTATAAATTTCCAAAAATGATCCATCAACCATTATATGTTGTATCCTCTTCTAAAGTTGTATTTCAAACGAAATAAAACTATATACAACCCAAGATTTCAAAATATGAACATAATATTCGATATCATGTATGAAATGCAACACCAAGCACAAAAGGGAATATAACATCTCAATATGTAATGATATAATTTTTTTTAAAAAAATTATTTCTCTTTGATATCTTACAATTCACAAAACACTAGGTTTAAATGAAATGCAACACACCATTAAAATATTATTTATTAAGGACTACCATTAAAACATAGATGTTAAATTGGCGAATATGAATAGTACTAACTAAATTATTAAAATTTTATGGTTTATAAATGTACAGAATAAATAATTTGTATATCTATTTATTATATAAAAATGAGAACCAATTTAAATAAAAAAATTAATGTTTTCTGAAATGAACTATATTTTTCAAAAAGGTGTCTGAGTCATGCTTTACAAACATAATATACAATAAATTATTAAAAATTTTGAAAAAAAAATATTTTTTAAAAATATCATAATTTTTGAAATTATAATATGAAATTTATGTTACAATGAAATTTTTTACTTTTTCTATAATGTTTCATTGTTTATGAATAGTAAAAATAAAGTATTATAATTAAAAACTATATTTTTTGTATAAATTTTTTATATTGAAATGTTGTAACTAAAATTGGTTTTAAAGTAAAATTATATTATATATATATATATATTTAATTCTGTTCTTTATAATGAATTTCATATCAAATTCTTATATAAGAAACTTTGTAATATTTTGAACAATTTCTCTTTAAAACCCTACTTTCTCGTTACGACTACAGGATTAATTTCAAATAATTTTTTTCAATTATATGAATTTAATTTGTAAAAAATAATTCTATATGTTTAATAATCCTATATTATGTTATATAATATGTTTGAAATAATTTTTTACCAAAAATATTACTGAAAAGAGTAAAATTTAATTACTAGAGTTAATTTAAAAATGGGTTTACTAGGGGTTAAAAAAAATATATAGTTTAAAATAACATAAAAACCTAACTAAAACCTATTTGGTAGACATATTTTTACATTTTACCATTTAATAAAATATAATAATCCATTTTTTACCCATGTGTAATGTGAAAAACATAGGTACACCTTTTCCTTTTCAAAAATTACAAGTGTGCCACTCACCTCACTTATAAAAGGCCACCTACTCTCCACTATTTTTCACATAATAAAACCATTTTTTATCTCACAATAACACGCAATAACACTTAAAAACATATATCCATTCATCTGAAAATATTTATTTTAGGATTAAATACAACCTTGGAAGGATTTTGGTGAAAACATAATGAGGTTACCCGAAGAAGAGGTAACATTCTTCAACAAGCATTTTTATTCTATTTCTTCCTCCACCGCCTTCAAAAATATTTAACCCATTATGATATAATAAAATTAGTATATTCCATATAATGTGATGTTCATATGTAATTTAATGTCCTAAAACACTCCTCACTTCAATAAAATGTGTATTAAAATCACCATTCAAGTCTGCGGTTGACTACCACCTTGCAAATTGATTTCATTCATTTTTTCATTAAAACCTATCTTGGTTGGGTATGATGATGGATACAAAGTATAAATATATTATAAATAAAATAATTATATCTATGGATTTATAATTCCATATATAAATTTTTTTACTCTCCATTTTTTAGGGGATACAGTATCGTCACTCGTGTGTATGGCGATCTACTATCTCACAAAGTGATGTGATTTATTTTTCAACAATGCTTTACATGCAAGGTAATAAAAATAAATTTAATGAATATATATTATATAAATTAATTAATTATGATATTAATTATATATTTATAATTATTTTATGATAAAATATCATTTTCTTTCATACCTTTTCACTATCACTAAAACGATTACAATGTTCGTGTATGTGCGGTCTACCGCCTTCACAAAGTGATGTCACTGTATTTACATCACCACACCACATTGATGATATACATGAGTATATATAAAAATATATAATGGTGTTTTTGATATTTTGATCATTAAATAATTATAAAATATTAATTTTCTCATTTTTATGATGGTCTTGGGAAATTGGAAACATTACCCATGTGTACGTACGACCAACCATTCCTATGATCATAACATACTTAATTTTTCCAAAACAACATAAATGATTAGTATTTAAATTATAATTGATGTATTAATATGATAATTATTTATAAATTAATATTATTAATATTATAGAAATATATAATACACAGAAGAAACAGAACATTCCTGACAAATAATGAATGAGGAAACAAGTCAATTGACACATGAAACAATTAAAATAATGAAGGATTATTAACGAATTGGTGATAATATGTTATAAAATGGTAATATATTATATTATAAATATTAAAATGGTTATTTTATAAGATAATTAAATCTTCAAAACCACTATCACGAATGGTAAATAACGTTCCTCTCAATGGAAGTGTGACGTAAGGGACTTTGTCTCGATTCCATCATTGAGGCATATTACATTATTATGAACCTAATTTATTTTTTATTGTTTATATAATACTACCTTTCAATTTAATATCATGATTCATTAATACTAAATAGTAGTATATGATTCAATTTTAATTTTTTCATCTAAGGGTATTTGACATGAAATTTATCAAGTTGTAAAAGTTATTGTACAGTCTCACTTTCTTTTGTGATTTTCATCATTTTTTCTTGAAAAAATAACATAATTGTGATAATTAATCATAATACCTTACATATATCACTAATATAAAAATTATTTTGTGATGTATATGATTATTTTCTAAACCATATAAAATTTTCCCATATGGATTTTACTTCGCATTCTATTTGATTAAATGGGGAAATATTGTTAAATCTATAACCTTTAATCAATAGGGATATGTAATGATAAGGCCTATTATTTCTTGAATTAAATTTCTCATTCGATATGTGATGCATTATTTTAACCTAGAGAGGAATGTGGGGACTAGAATTATATATCCCCTTGAGGTATCGATTGGTATCACATGAAAAATTAGTTAGCCATATTAAATAGGGTTCTACATGTAGTTTCAAACCATATTGTTAATGGTCATGAAATTAGTGGTATCGTTTTACTTAAGAACATGAGATCCAATAATTAAAAATTTACTTAATTAATAATTTATTTATTATTAACCATGATATTTTCACAATGATAATATCTCTTGATGCATTTTATTCTCAGCTTATTGATTACATGGAATGATTTTTCAGTTATTTTAAATTCCATATTGATTATTCCATATCTCATTATGATATCAAATTTATTGATTAAATTGAATTTGTTTTATTTTATTATCCTTAACATATATACTTTTCCTTATTTATTCATATCTTCTATTATGCTTACCATTAATGAGAATCCTATTTCACACCTTTCCTATATTTTATATTCCCTAGGATACTTTGCACTATTTTATGATTGATATAAGGGATATGATAAGGGTGATAATGGAGTTCTAAAATAAAATTCTTTTTTATTTTATGTTTTCAATTATAATAATAATTACATGTATTTATCCAGTTCACAAATAATACTAAACTATTAGGTCTATCATGAGGTGATTCTTTGTATCACATGCAAATATAATAAGTAAACACAGCCATTAGGATATGAGGTTGGGATAAAATAGTTTGTATTAGAAATTGTTTCGTAGAAACCATGGGAACTAAATTTCGGAAAAAATGGAAATGTAACACTATGATACAATTTTAGGACAATTAAAAAAGTACATCTTAAATTTTTTTAAGGATGAGATTATATGGTTTTTTCTATAAAATGCATCCTTTTTTGGATGTTAAAGTAGAAGTGACTCAAAAATAGATCTACCATTGGGTAATAAATCTGAAAATGGTGCATTAGGCATTACCTTATGTTCAACAAATTTATGAAAAATAGGCCTCAATACAAAATTGTTTTAACAAACTCAGGGGATATGTTTATGATAACTCAAATTTTCTTTAAAAATAATTATAAAGGATTTGAAAATAAATATATCTCCAATGTTACCATTTTTGTGAATATGATATTACCTATGCATAAATCATCCAATTTTTTTTAATTATTTCACTATTTTTTGAGATTATACATTTATTTTCATAATCATAAGATCTATTCTAGTACATTAAATAATTTAGAAATGGTTCCTACTAAGAGTAATGGGAATATAATCAATGAATATAATCCAAAGAGTATAAAGATAATTTCTTTTACAGATATAACACACTCATTTGAAGAAAACTAGTCTCTCAAAAATTCTCATCAAATGAGTACATAGTAGCATGTGATAAAAACGTAGAGAAATAATTCTATAACTATTATGTATTATAAGGGATGTAAGAGAAGAATGGGATAGTTCTGAGAAAGATAGATAAAGGGAATAAATTAATGAATGGTTTCCCACATGTAATAATAGGTGAATGAAACACCATGTTACTTGCATAAAGGAAATGAGTTTTTTCTAACAGTGTGGAGAGAATGTACATCATGATCTTGATTGAAAGGTTTATAAAATGGTATCAAATATACAATGGTTCAACTGTATGGATATGGGGAACTAGGAAAACAAATTCCACATATGTAAAAGAAATATACCTCAAAGGTAACTAATAGATCATGGTAAAGCTTATAAAATCAACACATATGAAGTGGAACTATTAACGGTCTTATGTGTTTATTAAATAATTTAATAATTTAATATTTTTACATGATATTATTTTTATATGAATTATGAAATTTAAAATGATTGTGATGCACTACTATTTCATCAAATATTTGAATGTGTATGTTGAACAACACAAATAACAATGGAAAATGATTCAGTGGCATGATGAATATATTTGAAAACATGGGATTAAGGGAATGATAACCCTTAATATGACACTGATGTTGAGATAATGATGTTTGGATAAATATATGACAGATATGTATAATTTAAATTTCATATCACAGACCACCATGGAACTAGTTAATGATTTGTGGACAAAAGTTTATTTATTCTCTCACAAATGGATTTAATAACATTTTTATTATTTAAGTAATATATCTGATAATATTTTTTCCATTTAATTAATAAGTATGCTTTCATGTTTTCAATAAATATTTATTGAAATTCAGGTTATTAACTTGTTTCAAATAGAATACACGATGAAGGTATTGAAATGATTGGTATGGGATGATTAAGAGAAATTTTATGTTGACATGGTGATTAATGATAAAATCATTTTTTAAAATATTTGTAACTATTTATAATTTTTTTATATTAATAATTGGAAAGGATCATAAGATTAACCATTTATAAAATTATTTAAGTTGAAATTTGGATTAGGTTTTAGAGATTAATTTATTACTATAATATATGATGATTTATGCATACTGGATAACCTCTAATAACCATTTTTATAATAATATATAGAGATAAAATGAATGACTTATCGATTTATTATATATATTATGATCTGTTAAAATTAAAATTTAGTATTTTAGGCATAAAAATGTCAACATTGGATATTCATTTCTTGGAGTGAGTGATGAATTATAAATTTATTTACGCAATATCAAAGGTCAAAATTTTTCTTATTAAATGGAAACATATAAAATAATTGTACTTATATATATTCATATATATTAAAACAATTCATAAACATTTGAAAAAGTATCTTGATTAAAAAAGTTTATCTTATTACCTTTATATCTGATGAATCAAATGCTCTCTTAACTCATCATTTATGTATGGTTTTATGGTCCTTAACCTTCCCTAGATCACCCACTTTCTTGTTATAAATTATATATATCACTATCTACTAATACATGGGTGTTGGTATTCTCTTCCATATTGATGTTTTTATTTTTTCCTATGTTATCCTATATAGATTCCTAGTAATGTGTTATTCTAGATGACCATTGTTCTCTGTTTCTATCTTATAAATAAGATTTTTAATTAACCCTTAACATGGTGTGGGATTTCGAGAAGGGTATTTTTAAATGAAAACCCTTTATTATTGAGATCAAGATTAAATTATGAAGATGTAATTTATTAAAAGGGTTTAGAATGTAACACCCCCTGATTTAAAAATATATACATAACATTCAATAGCATGTATGAACTATAACACAAAGCATATAAGGGAATATAACAATATAATACTTTACAATTTGTTTGTTATTATATATATTCAATCTCTTCCACAACATGAAATGCATGTAATGATGGGTCTGAACAAAACCTGATACTCTATTAAAATATTATTATTTAATCATTACCATTATCAATTATCTATTAAATTGGAAATTTGAATAAAAAAATACTAAATTATGAAAATTATATGGTATAAAAATGTATAAAATAAATAAAATGTATATCTATTGATTATATATTAAATAATAACAATTTAAAATAAAATAAATGCTTTTTTGGAAAATTTTATTATTCTAAAAGAAGGTTTAGTCGAACATGACGCAGTAAATAAAAAAAATTACTTTTTACCAATATTTCAAAATATATTTGGCCAAATGAAATTAATTTTTGAAATTATAATATGAAAATAGAATTATAGTTGATTTTTTTTATTTTTAAAAAATTCTTCATTTTTTGATGAATAGTTAAGAAAAACATGATCTTAATTGAAAAATGGATTTTTGTTTAAATTATACGTTAATTTGGTGTAAAATTAATATTAGTTAAAATATATAACTACTTTTACAATTTATATCATCATAATATATTTCATATTGAATTTTTAAATAAAAACATTATAAAATTTTGAGCCTTTTCTCTTTGAAAATCTACTTTTAATTGCATATATGGGTTCAATTTGAAATTAACATTAAGCACTTATTTGAATGGAATTTGGAAAAATGGATTATATATATGAAATATGAATTATTTAAATTTTTCAATATGTTAAAATTAAATCTTGACAAAAAGGAAAAGTAAAGACAATAAAATTAACATCCATGGTTAAGGTAAAAATGGGATTATTGGAGGGTTAAACAAAAAAGATAAGGGTTAATTGACCTAAGGATATATCTAAAAATATTATAGCCATATTTCAATCTTATTATATATAATGTTATAGAATAATCATTTTGGAACATTTTTCATCTTAAAAATGTGGGTACATTGTGATGCCCAAATCTAAACTTCTAGTATAAGAGTTCATGGTATAATAGGTAGGGGTCAGATCCATAGAGACCTCACAAGTAAACTTAGAACACATATATTTTTTTGGAGAATTGTCTATGAATTGTCCAGTTAATTTTATTGATTTAATTTAATGATCAAATGAGTTAATTTAAGTAAAAGTAACAAAAACATTAATACTTTAACTAAACAATTAATGACTGTGGGTTGATCCTAGGTTGTTTCTAGGGAAAGAATATATGTAATTGTTTTCCTGTGAATTTTTATTACACTATTTCAACAATTATACTATCAATGATATAAGTCTCAAACATCATTTACTAATCAAATACATATAAAATTCCAAGGCTAATCACCAATTCACTTAGAGTATCACTTTCACAATCACTTTAAGGAATTGGATCATACTAGCACTCAAAATGTGTAGTCATTAAAGTAGATGAATATGAAGAAGTAAATATTACAATAAAAAGAACTATCCAACTATAGAACTAGTTTATGAATCTAATCGCATAACTTAACAACCAATCCCGACCCAAAAAACTCCTTAGAATCATCCCAAAAAAGTTTTAGCCTTCTATTGATGTAAATATCTCATTGTAAGATGATAGTTGACTTAGAGAATCTGGATTGAATAAAAAATATATATAATATGAAAAAGAAATTTTCATAAGAAAATAAAGTTATTTGAACAACTTACATGAGATACCAAGAATGTCTGGGATCCAGGAAATATTAGTCCCAACAAATTTATTAAAATAAAATATTACAAAGAACAAATACTAGGCATTAGAAGAGGTTTTGTATACCCAAGAGTGCATCACTCCACGCATGTCATCATCCACCAAGTTGGTAAAAAACAGGTTCTCTGAATTCCCACATTTTTATTTCTTTAAGGACTTCACTTTTGGACAAATTATTTTCCACCATATTGATTTATCTAATGCATGTGAGACAATCTGGTTCACTTGATTCACCTAATTTAGATAGTCAGCCCACCGGTGTAAGAGATTCTATTTTAAACTCCTCGTTCTTGACTTCAGAGCTGTAACAGTGATTTCATAGTCCAATTCAATCCAAAAGGCTTTCCACTTGTAATGGACAACTTATTTAATGGCACAAAAAATTTCCCAAAATTCAGTTTTATATGCAGTTCATATCCCAATATAATGAAAAACCCCTTTAAAAACAATGATGTGATCAGAAAATGCCTCCACACCCTGATGGGTCTCATGCACCAAAGTCTACACAATCAAAATTTTCTTTAATCCACCACCCAATGGGGGTATCCATCTCACAAATTTAAACACAATAGGTTTTCTTTGTTTACCTGAAACTCTCAGTCACCTCAGGATATTTAGATCATCCAAGTCATTGTTTATTTCCCCCATATTTATTTTTATAGCAACATGAACATCCCTGTATAGTAGCATTATTGCAATGTGGATGGGTTTCTCCCGGTATTCCAATAACAGCACATTTTGGACCCTCCATATATTATCCCTAACTGATTCTACATCCACCAGTACTGTGTGATATGTCTTCTTTCTTAGTGAAATGCTGCAAATCAAGTCTAGCAGTGCTCCCAAAGGTCTCTCTGGATGAAAATGCATCCCAAACACATTCTCAATATGCTTTCATAGACTCCTTTAAAAACATCATTCAATGAACATGTGTTGGATGTCCTCACCATCCAAAATTCAAAGATGGAAATTAAATGAAATACACTACCCAGATTTCCTCAGTTAGTCACATCTGGGAAGCCCGTTGCGCTATATTTTCCATATGAGAATAAATATAGATGGTTTTACAAAGACAGATTTAAATTGATCAACCCATTTCAGAAGTCTGGTGGATCTCCCATTTTTCATCTGATAGTACTCCTTGGGGTGAAACAACTATTCTCACTGGGCCTCCACACTAGGGTGTCAACATCCATGAAGATAGTGCATTGAAACTCCATTGCAACCAAAGGAGGAACAAACTCAAGAATGTTTTACTATGTGATGAAATCAGAAATTTTCATTAGTGTGTATTCTGTATGAACATTTAGCCTATTCCTGAGGGGTGGTTAAAGCCAGTATGAATTACAAATGTTGAGATTAGAGTTTTTACTGAAAATAAATTTTATATTTTGCCTGATATATGTGAATAATATCTGTATTTAAGGTCATAAAAAAGATCAAAGATAGTTTGTATAATCGTCTATAAGTTTCCCTTTGAATCTGCTTACTAAAAAATCACAAGAGTGGTCATTGGTGTTAATTATCTTCCATGCGAACACAGGAATTAAACCATCATTAAATATTTTTTAATCTTTTATTCCAATCCCCCTTATTTCAATAGGCTTAGTGAAATCCTTCCAAGAAATAGTGGAAATTTTTTTCTCATGATCCAAGTCGGTCTACATAAAATTCATGATCATGACTTGCACCTACTTTAGTATTCCTCTAGGTCATTTGTAGAGAGGGAAGGAGTAAACAAACTTTTATGTGATTTCTGAGTTCACAAGACAAAATATCCCTACCCGAGGCATGGATTTTCCATTCCAATTGGAAATTTGATTGATAATTCTAGTATTAATTCATCTAAGAAAATGGATCATAACATTTCCCCAAAAAAGTGGAACACCCAAATAATTGAAAGGAAGTGATCCCCTCCACACTGCAAATTTCCTTGACACTCTTTTGTGTGACCCCATAGAGAGGCCCACACCGAACACAATAAAATACTTTCCCCAGCTGATGTAATGTCCAAAAACTACATCATAATGACGAAAAGACACTTGAATACTAGAAATGGTTATCATTGTCTCTTGACCAAAGAGAATAATGTCATCAGCATAAAGTAAATGTGAGGGAGAAATAACATTCCTCCCATCCTACATTAATTTAAAAATACCAACATGAGTAAGATTGTTAATGCATCATCTCAAAAAATGTTCAACAATAGAAAGTAAGATACATGAGAGAGGGACAGCTTGCCACATTCCCCTAGTATACTAGAAATATCATCATGGGGTCCCTTTAATAAAAATGGAAAGCCTTGAGGATGATAGGATGCAATGAATAAATCCCAAATACCTGTCTTAAAAACCATACCTTATCAGGATATGGAAAATAAATCTTCATTTGATGTTGTTAATGGATTTAGATATGTCAATAATGGGAGAAAAAATCCACTCTTTTTTCTTCCTTCATAGGATATTGATGCACTCCTAGGTAGTAAAAAGACGGTTCTGAATGCATCCTCTAGAGACAAACCCATACTGATTTAGAGTGATGTGATCTTTGATGATTTCTCCCAACCTGTACATAAGAATTTTTCTGATTATTTTAGGAATAGTGTTACCATGATCTATTGGCCTAGTGTCTCTAATATAAAATGAATTTTCATTGAAAGTGTAATAAAAAAATTGTAAGAACAAAACATCCACCATCGTTCTTTCTATACCACCACCTTAAATATTAATTTTTTGAGCCCTATGGTAGATCCCACATCATTTAATTTCATCATAATTAATTCAGATAGTAAATGGTTGGTGGGAAAAAATGAAGAAGACTTTTTGACTTTGACCAAAAAAATCAGACCAGATTCATCCCCCTTTTTATGTGAAAAAAATACATTAAAGATGTCCATAGTGTTGAATGCTGCACATTTTTTAAATTAAATGCTCCAAAATAGAGATGTCAATCCAAATTCACGGAAATATAAATTTAGAGTAATGATCCCCATGTTTTGGACTCAACACATTTAGACAAAATATTTCACTATGTGGTCACTATTGTTTTCATTTTTCATCCATTTTGTTGGATAATCAAATTAAACTCAATGTCACCCCATACCCCATGCTATTAGAAATGGATCCTAGGAACCCAAAATCACACCCCTAATCAAAATCATGTGCATTGTAGTATTTTTTTAAAATAATGAAAATTTAATTATAATAAATCAAATTATACAACCAGACATTCAAAAAATTAATATCATGAACTCAAACGCTCATTAAAATTAGAATCAAGGAATGAACATTTATTTGATATTTAGTATTCAGGTTTCACAATGTAAATTAATGAATTCAAGGATAATGAATATAAATTCTCCATGAAAACCCTATTTTAAAAAAACCTAATATGTTCACTCCCCCAAAATTGAATAACCCCTCCCATAGTGTTGAAAGAGAAGAGAAGAGCGATTTCAAAATTGGGAAGGAAGAGGGGGAGAATGAAATTTTAAATGAAATCAGGGATAAAATCAAATAGTTTGATGATCAAGAAATATCAAAAATCAGTTGATAAATTTTATTTCATATTACAAGAATACTCTTTAGGGATTTTTTATGGACAAGATTGAATTCTAAATAAAATATATTTCATTTTAAAATGATAAACCACTTCAACTATTAAATATAACACACACATGAACCATTATATCCCATTGGAAACCCAAAGTGGGTTCCAATAAAAAACAAAAAATAAATAAAATCAAACCAATGAAGAAGCCATGTTTTTTTTTTCAGAAATCCTTTAGTTTATTTTCTTCATCTTGACTTAGAACCCAAAAATTACCAAATACCAACTTTTAATAGTTTATGTATTGAATTTATCATGAAGTATACCATATATTGAGTGATTCACTCTAGGGGTTGGTAGGAATGTTTTAAATTTGACTAAATAAAATCATATAGGTCCTATTGAATGAGATAATATCCTAAATATCAAAATGTGTCAATCTTATTTCTTTTCTAATAATGCAAAATACATCATGGATAATTTTCTCTTTATTAGATTCAAGAGTGGATGATATTATGATAGAATGTTTTTTATTATACCCTATGACATAAAACTTGTTACAAGATTTATGGAACTTGAATTTAATCTACATTTTTCTAACACTTTTATATATAGTTTGGGACATATAATTGAACTCAGATTCATTTTCACACATTTGAATCATAATTTGTTCCTTTTGAATTGAAGTTTTAACTTCCAAATCTTTCATATGAGTGTTAGTAATGGGTTTAGACTCGATGTTTGTTATTTCCCCCGAAGTTCCATTTAGTAGTGATACTAAAAAATCACTATTGGATCTATATAAAATATATTCAATCCATAGATAAAAGTTTCTCTAATTTGAATAAAAAATTCAATTTCATCATGATTAAGAAACCCTTCAAGAATTTGTACTGGTTCCATAGGGTGAATTTCAATATTCCCTAAAAAATTCACATCATTTTATATATCATATTTATTATATTATAATTTTGTTCCTTTAGTATTTTCATGTGATTTTGAATCCTCTTATGGTTTGAGAATCAATGGATCATTTTTTTCATTACTGTTCCCACTTTTGAAAATATGATTTTTTCATGATAAAATTGTGTGTAAAAATAATCTTCTATCAATGTTGAGTTTGGGAAAACATGAGTGGGCATGGGTTCCATAATTATTTTAATTCATTATAGTTCTAATCACAATGATGAAACTTATGAATAAATTTTTTCAATTTTTTCATACAATTGGTCAAGTGGTTATTGGGGATTAGGTTGGATAGTATTTTGGACATCATGGAATTCCCTATGATTTATCACTTCAACCATCCTTTAGAGTTTTTTAAATTTATACCTTAAACATTGATCATCCTAATGAGTTTACATGTCATCATGTGTGGGGTTATCATTCAAGTGTGGGTCAAATTAATTCCCTATGTTAGGTAATGCCGAATATATATTTCCCATTTTATTCCATACTAGGTTGATGATTGTTTAATGTTGATGAAACACAATTGAAGTAGACTGAAATTATGATTCAATTTGAGAAAAAGGTGAATATGGGTGAGGAAAAAGAATTTGTGGTGGTAAAATATAAGTGGTGTGATAACAGAAAGTTATTTTCAAAGATATAATAACTATTTACCCAGAAACAGCACCAAAATTTTGTGACATCAAAAGTAACCCTAATTGAATAATTAGTCATTGTAGTACAAGTAGGGTTCAAATCCACAGATATCTAAAAAGTAACCTTGATCCACACATATTTTTTGGGATAGTGTGATATGAAGTGGTCCAATAATTTGATTGACTTGATTTAAATATATAATAATTTAATTTAAAAGAAAATAAATGAACATAAATACATTAAAGAAAAAATTAATGATGATGGGTTGATCCTAGGTTTTTTCTTGGGAAATAATATATGTAATTGTTTTCTTATTAATTTTTAGTTCATTAGTTCAAGAAGTATCCAATAAATAAGATAAGTCTCCCACAAAATTCACCGATATAGTACATAGACAATTTCAATTCTAATCACCAATGCCCTTATAGGATCACTTTCACGATAACTCCAATTAATTGTATCATACTAGTACTCAAAATGCGTAGTCATTAAAATAGGAGAAGATGATGAATAAAAAAAGTCAATAAAAATAACTCTCAAACCACAAAACTAATTTATGAATTTAATCACATAAAATAACATCTAATAAAATAATAATATACTCCTTATAATCATCTAAAAAATAGTTATCCTTTAACTTATTTAAATCTCTGAATAGGATATGAGGTTCAACTTATTTAATGAAGTAGGATTGAATAAGTGAAAACAATTAAATAACAAGAACTCCGCCATTGTATGAGGAATTTCAAAACTGATGATGTGGATAGATTTACAAAAATATTCAATAGTATCAACTTTTTAATAAAATAGAAAGAAACATTTATTAAGAAATACTTCTATTAAGAAACTAATGTGATTATAACAACTTACATGAGTTTAATTGAACATAAGATTACAAAAATGAAATCATAAAAAAATAATTTAATGAATAAAACATCCACCATTATTACTTCACCAACACCACCTTAAATATTTATTTCTAGGTCCTACGGTTGATCCCCATCATTTAATCTCATCCAAATTAACTACGATAGTAAAATGTGGGATGGAAACAAAGAAAATAATACTTTTTAACATTAACTAAAAAATTCGGACCAGAATATTCCCCATTATGGATGTGCAAATATGACATTTACGACGGAATAATTTTGGATGGTTGTGTAAGAGAAATAAATTCTTACTTATTTACCCTATTTGATTTATAAATTTCTACCCATTTAAACAGGTCATTCTAGTCTTATGATGAAATTATTGGTATAAGATTACATGCCTTCAAATCTGGTTCATAATTTAAATAGCAATTTGTGTTTCCTAGATCACCAGAAAAACAACCATATTTTTAGTAATCCAACCCTAGAAGTCATGAAACCAGTATCATTTATCAATTACATTGGCATGATTACAAGGAATAATATCCGGAATAACCAATTAGTTTAGTTTTCTTGGTAAACTAGATACATAAATGAGAAGAGAATACACTAATTACAAAAAAAAATTCCAAAAAAATACTTTTGGGATAATAACTTATTGGGTGACTTTATTCCATATAGTATATCATTGAATATTTTTCAAAGTACATTTCTAGGATTCCTGGGGAAAGGAAACATAATATGGGTGAGCTCAAATGCTTAGTAAGAGTAAAGTATAGAAAAATTAATAAGCAATCAATGTGAATAATAATCATTGTATGGTAAATAACTGAACACACATACCATGTAATCAATAAACTAAATGGGCATGAATAAACAATATGGAAAGGTAATAATTGGATACCTATTTTATTAAAATAACTAGATAAGGAAAAATCAACATGGAAAGGTATGAAACTAGAACACATTAAATTTAATCAATGAAAAAAAATGAAATGTATCCATAGACATGTCCACACAAAATATCATAGAAGTATAATAACTGAAACTAAATTAGGGAAATTCTTTATTATTGGTTTCAATGTTTCCTAGGTACATGTTACCTTTTATCATCAAGACAGTTTAAAATATATCGGCTAAAAACCCATCTAAGGTATCTTGCCAAAGGACTCGTCTCATGAGACTACCGATGCATCGAAGGGATGTCTATAATCAGGCCTCACCAATGTTATACTAGTCCAAAACACACCTCATATATCAAATAATATATTTAATGTTGTTCCTCATCCAATATCTACATAGAGTAAGAGATATGGATTTATCAATATTTAAACAAATCATCAAATAACATTCAATGTGAAGACTGTATTAAAATTGATATATGTTTTTGGAAATGAACATATCCATGATAAATGATATGGTAAAATAGGGGAAATTAAATGTTCAGTTATCATAGGAAATTGACTATTTCATGGGGATAAAAGGAATTAGAGAAGTTAACGTGAATACTATCCTTTTCCAAATCAATCATAAACCATCCTAAGGAATATTAATGTTGGTGTTAATAAAATATACCCCAAGTGGAGTAAAATAATTTTTTTTGTCATTGATGAATGGAAATATTAGAAAATTATCTTTTAAAAACATTATTGAGGAAAATAACCTATTGTTTTGAAGAATATATATAAAAAACAATATCTTTGAAAAAGAATTAAAAAAAATCTTTAAAAAATAACATTTTAAACATGAAAATGAAGCTTTAAATGAATGAAACTTAGTAAATCCAGACATTTTATACAAGATAAAAAATAACACTCTTTTTTTCAAGGTAAAAAGGTTATAAAAATTCATTGTTTGAAAATCAACAAAAACAATGCATTGAAAATATTGGCTAAAGAAAAATGGGTAAAAATTTCCTTACCAAATAATTTTAAACACATTTTTAAAACATTTTAATAAAGAATGGTTTTTAGAAGAAAATTGATTCTCCAATGAAAGAGATGAATGAAGCTGATTTTTCTTAAAAACAATTTCCAAAACACCTTGTGTCACAAACCAAGTTAGGACACCAAATAACCCGGTGCCTTATCCAGTCCACAGCAAGGCCCAAAGGGAGTTCTCAATCCCCATGCGTTGGCACCAGTGATAAATTATCAAATAAAACAAGAGAGAATAATTTACCCAAATTTATAAGCTTAAAACAATAAGAAAACTTTACTAAACTGAATTTGAAAATTTAAAACAAACAAACCTTAAAATTAGAATTGAATTACAAGGTTTTAAACCAACATCCAAAAAGGTCACAACAAAAATGTGTAGCAGGTATAACTAAAAAACCACTACATGTCAAGGGGAATTTCCCTAAAAAAACCTATACAAAACTTACCCAAGAATACATCTAGAAACCCAAACCATTGTCACTAAAAGCCTAGCCCTTAACTGTGTCAAACATTTCCAAGTCTACTTACAGCAAAATGTGTAAGTGGGGTGTGATCTTAATCCCAATAGGATTTCAACAAAGAAAATATTTCATTCACTAAACATTGTAAGGTAAATAACATTCATGTTTTCCTACAAAGGAAATTTTAGTAACAATTTTAAGAAAAATATATTTAAATGAAAGATGATTATAAAGAAAACAATTTTTAAATAGAACACACGTGCTTCTAAAAATTTATAGCCAGACACTACCATATATAGACAGTAAGTGAAAAATAGTCAATGAGCACTAATCACGGGAACTACCCCTTGACAATAGATAGTAGTGGGACCCTAGGTACTTCGTATCTCTATGAAATGTGGAATAGGAATCATGAAAAACAACTTTCTCATGCATAATCCACTAGAGAGGAGTAATATCCAATGTTATAGTGGTCTCAAATCATCATTCATGTTTAGTTAGTGTTTTCATCATCAATACCCCTAAGTGAAATTGGGTCGTATAAACTTTTGAATCACTACTATACTAGTCCTAGTTTGGCCACCTTAATACTTGGGATTCCCTTTTTGTGATCAATCAATATTAAAATGTCACATAACCCCACTTGCATATTTCATCAATCAAATAGAGAATTACATGTCACATATCACCACTTGCACACCCAAATTCTATTTTAAAATTATGTTCTTTTAAACCATCCCCAAACATGTTACACATATCTTACATGATTCAATAAGTTGTTTAAAAGATTTATATAACAATTTCAAGAAGAAGAAAAAGGATTATACACCAAAATTGTACCCAAAATTATCTCTTTAATATCAATCACACACCAATGGAATTTCAAAACATAATTGGAAAACGTTGCATAATTTATATAACAAATTAAAAAATTAATAAAATAATTTCTAAAAGAACCACAAGGATTTTACACTATAAGTGTGAAAAAAATCTCTTTTAAAATAAATTACACACCAATGCCATTTCAAAACATAAATCACATCTCTTAAATAATTTGATAAACCAATTACAGATTTTTTAAAACTCTACCAATTACACAACAAGGTTTCACCCCAATAACACAAACAATATCACATAGAAATTCATCTTTGAAAACCAACATATAGAAACACCATATCAAAACATGATTCTCACCAATTAGGAAATTTAATAAAATACTTGCATGCTTTACAAAATATTTCCAAGAATCACAAATGCATTACTCATGAAATACACCAAATTTCACATGAAAATCAATTTTTAAACCAAGTTCACATCAAATAATTCCAAAGAACACTTTCTCCCCACACACATAAATCATTGAAAATCTAAAAATACTCATGAATGAAATATAAATTCATAAAATAATGTTCTGGAGAGTAATCACCAACCTCAAACCAATAATATTTCTGAAAAAAGGTGTGAAATCCATCTGCAGCTCAATCACACCTCAATTAACCAACAACGAACCCTAAACAACTAAAAACTCCATCAAAATCATGGGAAAACATAACCCTAGTTTTATCATCACAAGAAGAGTAGATAAAACCAAAAAAAATGAAGAAGAAGGAAGAGGGGAGGAAAGAGAAGAAAATTACCTTGAGAAAATTTCACCAACCTGAAGATCTCTTATATCTACAAAAAATGGAGGAGGGGTGTCTTGGGAGACAAGGTAGAGGGATCCATAGGTCTAAAAGAACCAGGTGGGGGTGTTTTGGGAGGATTTATGTCCAAAACTCCCAAGGGGACAAAGTTGTAAAATCACATTTTTTTTAATTCTGGGCAGACTCACACGATTATGTTGTATGATTTATTAAATCATGCACCAAACTGTGTAACAAACACAGGAGCCACTGCACAACCATACTCCAACTGTATGGTAGGTTTTATACATGCCACATGGTTACATGGGACTAGCCGCATGGTTTATCAAACCGTGTTCCAAACTGATTACAAGTCATTTTCAAGCCAAATTTTCATGTTTTCTCCAAACGCATCCAAAAAAACCAAGGATCATACAATGTGGGAATTGGACAATGAAAAACACTTCAAAACATAACACCTGTAACACCCAAAACTCATGAAAATACATGGATTCACAACAAACGAGGTCAAAAACCAGTTGTGACAATTCTCCCCACCATTAACGATTTTCAACCCTATAAAGAAACAACACCTACAAGTTGGTTGATCAGTGCCTAAGGATTCCATATCAGCATGATAAAACATCATAAATCATGAAAATTTCACTTATAAATTAAAAAAATTATTCCTATTACCTGAAATGACACAACAACCAAGATCCACTTCCCTAGAACATCAAGAAATATCAAACCACCACATTCACAACAAAACCAAAACTGGATCATTGGGCCTTCTCCCAGGAAACCCAATGCTCACCGAAACCGAAAAGGAAAATAAAAAACCAATTACTTTGAATGAATACACATTAATCAAATAAACTAAACCCAAACATGAAATTGATCACTAGAATAGGGGAGGCCTGAGTGGACTCCACAACCTTAGAAAACAACTGGCACCTAACAAACTCTTAAAATAAATCCTAACAAAACCAATGTTGGGTCTCTACACCATTAAGAAAAAACTAACACCGACCAAAAAGGATTTTATATGAACAAGAATTGGTCCTTTCCCATATAGGACAAAAAATCCTCTCCCATAACAGCCTACCAACCTAAGCTAAGAGGAACCGAACATGAAAATTTAAACCTCCCACTCCCGAACAAAGTGGAAAAGGACTGTACCAGAACTCCATGCACATACCCAAAACCCCCACCACTCTAGGATGGGAGGGATGGGAGGGATGGGGGAAAAATATTGGATCACATAAACCACAACCAGAATCTACCCACCACTCTTTTCCTATGGATGGATAAAATCTAAGACTTTTCCCAATTCACATAGACAGTCCACACAAGAACACTGACTAGAAACATGCATCCAAGAAAGAATAACCACATACACTACATGAGGGTAGTCCACCACGGTCGTTGTGATAAGAGAAAATTCACAGTGAAAATAAAAGACAATAATAACACTAAAACTACCTCAACATAATGGTAAAGGAACCAACTTAGGAAAACCCCTTAAACCCCCAGGATTCTTGACTACGTTCCAGCTTCACTCTGAGACCTATGGCTAGAGCACTGATGTATGAAGTATCTACTTCCTCTTAGTCAGGAACTGTTAATCCCTTAACTAAAACCCCTTCTTTTTGTGCCACACAATTCCAAATAACACTCCCATATAGAAAAAACGGACTGTGACACACCACTAAACACACTTCCTTAAACATCACACTTTTACCCAATCAATGACTTGAGGATACACATCACCATTATACCTCACATAGAATGAGGATAAAATGAAAAAATACATACAATGAAACCTACCAAACACCACCATGAACAACTTACATAACTAAGGGATTCACTCCAATAATAAAGATTCCTAGAAGGGTCCTAAACAACACACTGTTCCAACAGACAGGTTGGGGAATCCTTTAAATAGGTGAATTTATTTTCTAAAACATATAAAATAAATCCTTAGTTTCATCAACTGGAAATATTGACAATGAAAAACCACCTAAATCCATATTACAACATCCATCAAATCTCTATGGGGGAAAAGAGAAGGAAATAAGGAAACCTTGTGCTCTATCAAAACAAGCTCATGAACCAAAAACTTCACAAATAAAGAACACCAACATAGAGAGAAATTGGCTCAAATATCCCATGAAATTTCTAGAAACCCACTGAAAACAACTTCAAAACCAATCAACCAACAAGTTTAAATCTCAAGATATAATAGGAATATCACATTTAGGTCTTGAGAAAGCATAATAAATAAAAAAACCCTTCAATGACATAAAAAACAAGACAAATACCCATCAGTTTTCAAAAATACCACAATTTCCAACTTAAAACACTTTTGAAAAATAAAAAAATAATACTTGGTGGATTTTCACAATCACCAATGGTGTTTCATTGAGTTTCAGTCACATGAAAATTTTCATTCCACCATAAGCACCCATACCTAGGACATATCATGCATCCATCCACATTTCCATATAAAACCATGCATGTGAGGACTCACGAAAACACAAAAGACTAAAACAAAATAGCCTCATTTTCTAAAAAAACCCATTCAAACCAATTCAAAATTCTAGTACCGTCTTAAGGTACACTAACCACCAAGTCCAAAATGATTATCAGATTCTACATACCAAACCATTTTACTATTCCTAAAAAAATGAATTCCCATAGACTTCCATCATAAATCATTTTCATCTCAATTAAAAAAAATCCAGAAATTCAACAAATATCATTACAGCAAAACCATTTTATTAAAACTCATATCTTTTTATTTAAAAAAAATCCAAATCAACCATTACCTTTAAAATAACTATTTTCAATTTCAAGAATTCACCCATTCCTCTTTTCATAACCTTCAGGTCACAAATATCAAATCCCATTTCAAATTTCACAAAAGCCCTTCAAAAACATAGAAACCATTCAAAACCAACTTCCAAAACCAATTTTCTTGATTGAAACACTAATCAAAAAGTCATGCATTTCAAAGTAAAGCATGATTTCCAAAAATTTTGTTTCAACTACCAATATGTTTAGATTAATTTAATCCAATCCCATTAAACCATTTCCACTTTAACCCAATATTAGTTTCAAAAAAACCCAAATTACTAAAATCCATCATAAATTAAATCATGAAATTCCATTTTTCATTTTTTCAAAACCAAACCATTCCATTAAAACTAAATTTTCACAATTCTCAGACAAGGATTTTCAAATAAATCTCTAAAATTTAGGAATATTCAAGGATACCCACAAGAGGGAACTATTGTCGGTGGGTGACCTAACTATATGGTTGGCAGCCATAATCCAAACACACCATCAACATGGATAAACTTATAAAACCATGTCCTCAACTCCACATGGATTTCTAGGCCCAGAGAACTCATAGAGACCATGGGCCTAACTCCCCTTGTCATATACCAATCAGCAAACAATCCTTAAAGACCCAGAAACTTACAAAACTACACTTCCCATGGAAACTTGAGGATTACAATGAGAAAAAGTTCATGATGCTCTTCCTGCACCTACCACTCAAGTCCCAAAAAAATACACTCTATCTACCATGATATCCCAAAATAAAAATGGGCACTATGAAAATCAATGTCCTCTTGGAGCTAACTTCCCTTGGATACCATTTTGTCACGAACCAAGCCACGACACCATCTAACTCGGCACCCAACTTGGTACATGGTATGACCCTAAAGGTATTATAGATATCCATGGGATAGCACAATTTCCTAGGTATGAAATGAAACAAGAGGTAATGATTTACCCAAATTTATAATCATAAAACAACCATAAAAAATTACTAAACTGAATATAAAATTTTAAACCAAAAAATCCATTAAAAAAATCGGAATTGAATTACAAGTTATTAAACCAACATCCAAAAGGACACAATAAAAAGGTTCCGAAATTCTAACTCAAAAACCACCATAATCAAATGAGGCATCACCCTCAAGCCACCTCCACAATGCCACACCAATAAGACAACTAGAAACCTAAAATTTCATCACCAAAATCCTTTCCCTTACCTACTTCAAACATTACCAAGTCTACTTACACCCAAAGATGTAAGCATGGTGTGATCCTAAGTCCAATATAATGTCACCCAAGAAAATATTCCGTGAACTAAACATTATAAGGTAAATTACTTTCATGCTTTTATATTAACAAAATGCTAGTAACAATTTTCAGAAAAAACATATTTAAATGAATGATAACTTTAAAGAAATTTTTTTCCCAAGAGAACACACTTAATTTTGAATATTTATAACCAAACACTATCCTATTTCCATTTTAAGTGAAAAAAAGTCCATGAGCACTAATAATGGGAACTACCCCAAGGCACTATCTATAAATGGGACCCTATGTTCCCCATATGTTGGCGAAATGTTGAATAGGAACCATGACCAATTGATTTTGCATGTATTGGCCAATAAAGAGGTGTAACATCAAAAATTATAGTGGTCCCAAATCATCATCAACGTTTAGTTAGTGTTGTCTTCATCAATCCCACTAAATGAAACCAGGTCGAAGCCACTTCTGAATAACTAGTATACTATTCCTAGTTTTCCCACCTTGATACATGGGCTTCATTTTCTATGCTCTATCAAGTTTCACATGTCACATAATTCCACTTGTTAATTTAATCAACCAACCAGATCATTACACATCATATTTCACCACTTGGACACCATAATTACATTTTAAAATCATACACTTTAGAACCTTCCCCCAACATGCTACTCATCTATTACATAATTCAATAAACCATAAAAATAATTTATAAAACAATTTCAAGAATCACCACAAGGATTTTACACCAAAATAGTTCCCAAAAATCTTTTTATAAAATCAACCACACACCAATGTCATTTAAAAACATAATTCCCAACCCTTACATAATTTAATAAACCAAATAAACAATTTATAAATCAATTTCCAGAAGCACCATAAGGATTTTACACAAAAAGTATACCCAAAATTTTCTTTTAAAATCAACAACACACCAACACCAATTTGAACCATAATTAACAACCCTTAGATAATTTGATAAACCAATTACACAATTTATGAAACACTACCAAGTTACACAATATGGGATCTCACAAATAACACAGACAATATCACATCGAAATGAAACTTTGAAACCAAACACATAAAAACCCATATAAAAACATGATTCCAACTACTTATTCAATTTAATAATCTTCATACATGCTTTATAAAATATTTCCAAGAAGCACAACAAGATTTACACATGAAATACACCCAATTTCACATACACCCCCCATTTTTATACCATTTTCACATTAAATAGTTCCAAAAAACACTTTTACCCAACCCAAATTAATCATATAACTTCTGAAAATACTCAATCAGGAAATATAAATTCTTCAAATAATGTTTAGGCCATCAATCAGCTACCTTGAACCAATAAGCTTCCAGAAAAAAGGTTTGAAATTAATTCACACCACAATCACACCTCAATAAACCAAAAATAAACCCTAAAAATCAAAACCCCCTCCAAAATCAGTTGAAAACAAAACCCTATGTTCAACCTGACTAGAATATAAGATAAAACAAAGAAAAAATGGAAGAAAAATAAAGAGGGAGGAGAAAGGAGAAGGAAATTACCTTGAGAAACATTCACCAACCTGAATATGTCATATATCTACAACAAAAAAGGATGGGTATGTCTTGGGAAGAATGGTAGAGGGATCCCTAGGTTTGGATGAACTAAGAGGGTGGTTTTGGGTGGTTTTAGGTATGAAAATCCTTATGGGGAAAATTTGGAAAATCATATTTTTTTAATTCTGGGAAGAATCGCATGGGTAGTACACACGATTAATTATACCCTGCACTAAACCATAAGGAAGAAATATTATAGGTTTCATGTTCAATACTATGTGACCTCGTGACCTTGTTCCAACTATGTGGTAGGGTGTATACATGCTTCATGGTTACTAGGGTTTGGACGCATGGTTTATCAAACTGTGCACCAAAAATTGCATAAGGAATTTTCAAGAAACAAATTCTTGTTTTCTCCAAAAGTTTCTCGTAGAAAAAATTATAATATTATAGGGAAACTAGAAAAATAAAAAAACTTCAAAACAGAACACCCATCACTCCCATTTCCCGAGAAAGGACTAGGATTCACAATTAACCGAATCGAAAACCAAACTTAAAAAACTGAGTGTGACACCTTGAGTACCAAAGTGTAAAAAATGGTACTAATACATGAAAAAGAATATTAATTACTAGAAGAGATGAAAATGAAACGTTTTCTCTAACAATATTCATATAATTCACATGAATTTAAATTCCATTAAAATTTCATTATGCTTATTGTTGACGAAAAGACTTTTAGACATTCCAAAGTGTCCCATACCACACCAAAACATTTTAAATCATAAACCTCATGAAGGAATAATATAAAATAAAAGTTTTAAATACCATGAAGACAAATTAATTCATTATATAATATATAAAAATGGTTATTAGATACACAACACAGAATAATGAAGTGGTAAACATGACATTTATCTCATAAAATTTAAATTTGAGATGAAAAATCCCTTACATTGTGTCTGATTTGTCTAATGTGGATTTATATTATGGAATAATGAAATTATGTTAATTATTTACTTATTTTAGAATATTTTTCATTTTTATCTTTAATTTTATTTAACTTTTTACTATGTTTTATTCAACTACTTAAACAATTATGTTTATGTTGGGTGTTTTGACCAAATTCATTTAATGTGTTAAAAATAACATTGGTAGGTCAACTTTGGTCAAAGTAGAACTTATATAACATATCCAAAATAATAATCATGAAATAATTATAATATTTATATATCAATTATACTTTTTAAAAAAAATTATTAAATATGGTCATCAAAAATTAATAAATGTTACAATGATGGAGATGGTAGTACGTACATACCCATTAGTAAAGTTCCCATTTTCAAATGATCATTATGAAATGAAGGTGAGAAACCACATATAATTATACAATAATAATTATAGAATAAATACCATGTTATTTAAACATACATATTTATATATATAATTCTCTTGTGATGTAAAATGAATCACATCATGTCGAAGAGGCGGTAGTCGAGATGTAGATGAATGAAGTTATAACTTTATAGGTGTGTTAAAGGGGTTTAAAATATGATATATATTATATTTACATTTGGATAATTAATTGATTAATATAATATATTGGTTTTTTGCATATTTTTTGTTAAAACCATCCTTTATATGTTTCTGAATAGTGCGAAAAAATCACATTACTTTGGGGAGTTGGTAGTCCTGAGTTCCATAAATGACGTTGTCGTGTTTATAAAAAATGGAAAGTATAAGGTTATGTGTTCTAAAATAATTGAGGAAGAATAAATATATAATATATATAATATAATATATATATATATATAACTATAGTTTCTATCATAATTACAAACCATGAATGTTGGTAATGGAAAAATGAACAATCTTAGTTTCGTGAGGCGGTAGTTCACCTATTCATTGAAACATTATTTTTGTTACCCATTAGACAGAAGTGTATGTATTTGTAGGTCAAAACATTATCCTAACAAAATCATAGTATATTTAGGATAATATTTTGTTATAAAATCATATAATAATAAGAACTTAGGGTTGGAAAATGGAATTAAAACTAAATGGTTGATGGAAATATGTTATCTCATAATCGAGTAACTTCTTTTGATTTGTACCAAAATGATTCATTGAATAGATTTAGTCCTAAAGAGAGGATTATAGGATAAGGTGAGGTTTTTTTAGGAGCTATTTGGGTATAAATTTGTCGATTCGAATTGTATTGATATGAGTGGGGAAGTGGGAAGAGAGGTGACCTTTTAAATTGGAGGAAGAGTGGCACTTTTGTAATATTGTGACAATGGAATTCCATAAATATTTTTCTCAATTAAAGTTTCTCCAATAATGGATAAAAATATATTCAAGTGATTATACGGTATAAATGTGGCCATAAAATGGCTATTTTATAAGTTTATAGGTCATTTGGACCTTTATGATTGAAGTTTAGTCCCTTATTATGCTTAATTTTTCCTCCATCGTTGTAATTAATGTTAATTACCTTCACAAATATTTATGGTAAAAAACTAAGTTGACCAAATTATAAATTATAACTTCTGATGATTCAAAATATATAATTCATTTTTCCAAATTCCAATAATAGAATTGGAAGAAATTAATTTAAATCTAATCATACGGATGAGACAACAATGTGGGTTTTTAAAGTAAAAAACTTCTAAAAATAGGTTCATTATTCATTAAAAAAATGAATCTTCACAATAAAATACCAAAAAATCACCATAAGCTAATTTTTATGTTTATCATAAAAATTTTATGTTTATTTTGACATATTTAATTTATAAAATGGTAAAAACAGTATATTTAAAATATGTTCTTCATTAAAAGGCAATGAAAGTGCTTTAATAAAAATATAGCATTTTTAATGAATTTGGATTTGCTTTTACATTATCCCATAAAATGATTATCAAAAATATTTGATTGAATTTACTATATATATATAATTAATAAAGGAAATTTTTTGACTTATTGTATTAAATATTTTTTTTAATAATATGTTTTTGTTAAGATAAAAATCAGTCTTGTGTGTAACACATAACATTTAAGAAACTTGTTGTTGTATATATTGTACGATAACTTAATGTCATGTGCATTGAAAGATATAAAATATATTACATTTATTTAATATTTTAACATATCAGGTTAATCTATTCTCTTTTTACACTTGGTGTTGCATGTTATAAACACTATTGTATACAAAGTTGTACTTTCTAATTTTTGGGTGTTACATTCTCCCCTCCTTAATTAAATTGTTTCCTCGAAATTAAAACAAGATCTTGGGATTATATTGTTTGATATTTCCTACCTTTAAATCCTACATCATGATAATTGTTCATAAAGAATCTTCTAGAAAATAAATTATGGGAATTAAAAATGTCACATAGACTACCATGTAACTAGTTCTCTAAGTATGAGAGAATTATTGGGAAGTGAAAATACATACTTGGATGGAAAACATAATTATTTATACAGAGTTATTTAGTTCATGAATCACAAATAAGTGAATGATCAAAATAAATTTGAGGGCCTCTAATCCATAAATTGTTGATGATTTATAATCCATCGGTTCAAGAAAAATAAAGGTATTTGGACAACATCTTTTTAGATTATTTTACTAATGTTAAATAATTAAATTACTACTTAAGTATATGAGGAAATTAATATACAAGATATATTTCTATAAAAACAATTTCATTCTTTGGTTTTTCTCTAATCAGTTTTATAATTCATCAAAACATTAATTTCGATGCATGAAGCATTAAAATTCATTTCTAAAGGATCTTAAGGCCTATAAAAGAGTGAAAAGTATAACTATTGGTCTCTAACTATTTTCCAAAACTAATATGGTTTTGTAATTAATCTCTGAACCTGAAATCAATAATACTAGTTTATCATTAATATTCATCAGAAAATTGAACTAAAAACAATGAAATTTTAACCAGGACATTGCATAAGACAATGGTTGGTGTGAAATGCTAATCATCCTTCATTCATGGGTTCAAGACCCATAGCCTTTATATATTTCATTGTTTGTCACCTTGATTATAGGTTTTCCTTTTCTAAAACCATTTTAATATAATTTCCAATATAACTATGATGTACATCCTTGAAATTATATTTATCACTAAATAGACTTTTAACTACAATTTTCAATACAACCTCAATACATAAATACATTATATACTTATTTTAACATAAATCCTTTATTGGTTAAAATTTATCAATAATATCATTTCTAGGTTTTCTAAACCATGACACCTTATAATCAATAAAAACAACCTTTTCGTTAACCTAGGTTATTCATTTTCAAAATCCTTTATAGTGGATTATAAAGACAATATGAATTATTTTAAGAATATCCCTTGGGTGTAAAAACCAGGTGCGCAGTAAGGCCTATTGATGTGTACCAGGTTACACTATGTCAGGCTCAACAAACCTTGTTAGAGTTGTTACTCATAAGTACATCAATTCCAGAACCACATTCACTTATAGTATCCATATAGGTATTTATTTCTAGAAAAACTACAAAATATCTATCTGACCAAAATATTAGTATTTTCTTTTAATCTTATTCTAAAATTTTAAATTATTTCCATATTATTTAATATATATTTTTTATAAATCTAGTTCCAATGGTTTTTAATTAACTTCCTGTGACTCCAACTATAGCATCTCAACCCCAGAAGGCCCAGAGAAAGTGTCTACTATCAATTACATTAGCATTATTACAAGGAATTAAATCCTTAAGGGCTGATTATTATAGTAGTATTGATAAACCATATAAATATATGAGAAAATAATACCCTAATTGAATCATTTTTTTTCTAAATAAATACTTTGAGGATAATGACTTTGAGGGTAACTCAATTCCATCTATTATATCCCTTTATATCTTTCATTGTACACTTCTTGGATTCCACGGGAATGGAAACATAATAAGGGAAACCTAAAATGATCATTAAGTGTAAAGTATAGTGAAATAAATAATGAATTAATGATAATAATAGTCATGTCATGTTAAATAAATAAACACACATACCAAGTAATCAATAAACCGAATGGAATTTCATAAAAAAATATGGAAAGGTAATAACTAGAAACACATTACAATCAAATAATTAGATAAGGAAAAATAAATATGGGAAGTTATCAGACTAAAACATGTTTCATTTAATCAATGAACTAAAAATTAAATGTATCCTTCGATATGTTGGAAAAATTATCAAAGATTAATAATAACTAAATCTAAATGAGGGGAAGTACCTAATTATTTTATTCCATGTTTCCAAGGTTCATGGGACCTTTACCATCAAGACCTTTCACAATATGGTTTACAATATATCAGGTAAAACCCAATCTAAGGCATCTAGCCAAATAATGCATCCCATAAGACTATCGATGCCTTGAGGGGATATCTATAATCGTCCCCACTTTTGTCATAAAAGTCCAAAACATCACTCATATATAAAATAATAAATTTTAAAATGTGCCTTATCAAATATCAATATAGAGTAAGAGATACGAAATTATCAACACTACTAGATAATTAGTCTATTTCCATAGTTTGTAACCATGGTTATAGACCCCAAAACCATGGCTATAGGCTATAAACATGATTTAGTTGGCCATTGATCCTAATGGTTTGATAATAAGGTGGAGAAGAAATCCATAGTTTAGATCCATTGTTGTAAACCTATTTCAATGGTTCAAACTATGGCAATAGACCTATTACCATGGTTCGAAACCATAACTATAGCCTCTTCCACGCAGACTTATTGCCATAGTTTATGACTATAGAAATAGTGCTATAGACACAATTTGTAACCATGGAAATAATTCTTTCCATGGTTTATAACCGTGTCATTATTCCAATATCCATAGTAAAAATAGTTTATTTCCACAATTATAAACTATGGCTATAGCCTCCACATGCCAGAAAAAAACTCCACCCTTAACACCTTAACTGAGAAAGAGATTTATATATCAATAGAGGTTAATGAAAAGGGTCAAAACAAGATATAAATTTACAATCATCCAATAGTCCACCTAATATTAGAAGCTATAGACATTATATCTATGTGATGAAAAAAGGATTCACTAGAGATACATATAAATGAATTCACCTAGACATTCTTCGTCATCGTTTCATCACACTCTTTTGATGTAAATTGAAGGGGATCCACCTATTCTAATTATTTGATGTTTCACAAAACATTCTAGAAGCAAGAGACTACTGCAACCATGTCTCAAACTATTCATCCTCGTCCATCATCATTTCAAGATCCAGATCACATCAAAACATGCATGAGGTCGACCTCTATATAATCCCTTATAAACTCACCATATTCACATGGAAACTCAGTAGATGTGTGTTTGTTCTGCACACCATTCCCTGATAAAAACTCCACCTTGAAACACATCAGAACTCCTCTCCTCCACAGCTACCCAAAAAACATTTATCATTTAAATGAATTATAACTGTTAGAAATATCATTAATTAATCGAAAAATAATTCTCACCTATTTTATGATAACTCTAAAAGAATGAAATTAATGTTTGTGGTTCAGAAAAAATGAAATACTGCATGGCTTTGAAAAAATTTCATGACACCAAAAAAGAAAAACTTGTAAAAAAGATTAAAAAATTAAATAAGACGTGAAATAAAAATAGACATTAAGCATGGGTATAGGAAAATGAAAATCTGGATGAATGAAAACCAATTATCAAAAAAATTAATTTATTTCATTCTAATAGTAGGGTTATAACAACACAAATACAAGAAATTGAACCTGATGTTTAATTCATTATCACCAGTTCGAAAAAAACTCTTGACTATCTACTCTAGTGTGGGATTAGGATCTCTAGGAAAATCAGTGGTTATGATCCAAAAAATGTAATCACATCCCTCAAAATAGATCTAGAAAATGGGCACAAAATTAAGGATGTTTAAAAAAAATATGAGACTGAAATTGAAAAAATGGTTTGTGAGGTTGAGCTAATAAATACATCCAATGACTATAGGCAGAAATAGAGAATAGTTGGGAGAAATAAAGAGTAGTGGGGAGTGATATTCAATGCATTGAAACCCAAAAAATCATTCACATAGATTTTCACCATTTAAACATTCACTTGATCTCAAATCCTCCTCACCTAGACATTCACCTGGATGCATTCACCTGGATGTTCACCTGGAAACACGTTCACCTGGGTTATGAAACCTATAAATTCATTCACGTGGAAGTTTGTTTTCCACTGTTTCATCTCACACTTCTAGTTGAGCCAGTGATTTATGACATGATATGGGTGGGTTAACGTTGAAAAAAAAAGAGAATAGTGGGGAGTGAGATTAAAGGTAGTGATGGAATCTAATGGGTGTCAAGTATCTCGGTGGCTGAAATGAATGGGAGGGGATATTGGAGGGAAAAATAGAAATATATAGTGACATGTGTATGGGGAAATCATAATGTTTAATAAAATTGTAGATAGTGTGTTTCTGGGCATAAAAATGTTGAAAAAATAGAGGGGATACCCTCCATTTCGTTTCACTTTTATTTTGTATTGAGTGAATCCCAAAAATATTGGAACACTAAATTTTCTCTAGTCCCTCGTGTTGACTGAGGTAAGGATAGATATTCTTTTATCATCCCATTATTCATTAATTTGAGTGCACTAAGCTGAGCATCACACCTTTACCTAGGAAAAACACCCTAAGTGAAGGTGTTTCTTGAAGATAGTGAATTGATGTACCTTGGAAAATCTCTTATGTCACACCTTTAGCAAGAAAAAACACTCTCAGTGAAGGAATTTCTTGAAGACTGCTAAGTGAAGCACCTGGGAAAATCTCTTGGAGGAATATCTTATGAAAATTTCCTATTTGAATCAATTATTTGGATCACCAGGGTTAAGTACTAGTAAAAAGAACTTGGGTAAAAAAATTCAGTGATGAAATTTTCACTCAAGTGTACTTATGCTAAGGTAACCTTTCTGTGCATTATTTCTTCTTAATTATTTCAAATTTCATCCACTAACAATGATTAATTTCTTCTTTTAAAAATGATATGGATCATAGTTGATGCTTTAAAAACCATTTTATTTTTCAATAAATCATGAAGTTAAAATCTAGTTTATTATGTATGGAAAGGATATACATGCCAATGTAGGCCATATATTTCAGCTCTTGTGAAAAAAATGTGAAAGCACCATTAGGAATACCCAACATCAGCTTTCCTCTCACTATATGAGCATGCTCACTTAATTGACATGGAAATCCAAAATCCAAATTACAACCTAAAAAATTAATGGATCACATGATACAAAAACCTATGAGTTCCAACATATCATTAATGGGTGAATACATCAACGAGAGGGAGGTTAACCCTATGTATATATTAAACCATTCCAAGGTTGATCCTGTTAACTATTCTTATATATCAAAAGCCCAAAACACCCCGCTACATGTTAACCATTCACTAATTTTTGATGACCCAAACCTTCATTATGTAATAATAAATATTGTATTGATTTACTTCGCTGAATTTTCATGTTATCCAAACCATGCATTCAAAAAATAAAAAAATCCATGTTTTATTCAATTAAACTTTTGGGACGATTACATTTCAACAAGATCAAAGGAATATGACTAACCTAGAATTCCTACAAGTAGACTAATCACAATCATTGGAAGGCAACAAAGCACCATGAACATGCCAAAAAGTGGATTTCTTTTATATCTACCATTACTAAGAACAATATAACTAGAACCGCAACAATTTTACTGAGTTCCAGAGGGATAAAGAGAACCATCTTGTTTTTCTCAGTGTTTGAGGTTAGAACACCCTAATATCATTTTTATAAGGCCATAACTCAATGGTTTCCCCTTTAAGTGATCGAAGAATCTCTAACAGCTATAATTATATCCATTGGAAATTATGGTTGTTTTATATCAAATTGGTTGGGACAATTGAGATTTTTGAATATTTTATGTTAAAGTAATATCTTTTAAGCATATTTGAAATTAAATTCTTCTTTAGACTTTGAAAGAATAATGTATTATGGTTTAACATAGATTTGAATCTGATGTATTTCGTTTCAAAGAAAATACGAAGGGGGGAATAAATTTTGTTTTTTAATTTGAAAACATCCTTATGAACTATTATATTAATTAAATGTTATACTATTGGTTAAGACAAAATATAATTTGGTTTCTATATTTTGATCTTCCAAAGTTTAAAATAAAAATAATGTTTTATAAAATTTAATACATTCATTATAAAATTATTGTATTTATTTTCTATGATTTTAATGTTTATTTTGAAAGTTGTGTTTAATAAAAAATAAACCCATAGGGGTCATCCCTTTAGTTGGGCCGAAGGAGGCAACACATGCTAGGAGGCTAAGACTCAGCCTTCGGCCTCAGCACATAGGACATCCCTAGGGTGTGTGAATGCATCTCAAGCACGCACAGAGGAAACAAGGAGCGCACCACCAGGCAAGACATCTTGGTGGCAGGGGTGGGCATAGAGCTTGCCCACAATAAAACTTTTATGGGGCAGTACTGGGAGGGAGGGAATGAGAATTCTATGCTTAGGCTGGGAGCTCCATCATTATAAAGGAGTGAAGAAATGCATCCCATTTCGATGTGATATGGAAATGCTTTAGGCAAGATGCAATACATGTCATTTAATCACACCACACGTTAACTATACCATATTATCCATCTGATCTTCGAGTCCCCACATTCTTTGTTTCCCTCCACATTTTTCATGGGTTTTCCAATCTACCTCTGGTCTAGTCACAGTCATTCGTTCTCTTTTAAATCACTACATCACTCTAAGTCGTCTAATCAAAATATAATCTAATCCCATGTGTCCATCATTTTTTAAAACTGTGGACTTACCCCAACCTTCCGATCAAATCTCACTTAATTAGATTCGTCCATTTCTTTCCCTGGTTTTTTCCTCCACGTTATCTTCTCCTATTCCCCAAACCAGTGGCCACCCACTGTATATTCTTTCTTTTTCCTCCTTCTATTCTTCTCCATCGATATTCCCCAATGTTTTATGGTCTTGATTCCCCTGACTTCTACTTGTATGTTCATCCCCGATCAAATTTTTTTTATTTTTTTTATTTTCTTTGGTTTCTGTTTCATTTTTTTCACAGGCTTCATTTATATATATATATATATATATATATTAAAAACACCGACTTACTACGGGTTTTTTATTAATAAAGATATTGGTTTTGTTTTTTTTAGTCAGGTCTCGAGTATTTGTTTATAATATATACATGAGATGATTTATATTAAATATATATAGAGATATCCTATGTAAACCATGATGCATCAATAATTTCACTAGGTTTCTTCTCCTAAATGTGTGAATATCCTCTTCCCAACCTTGTTGCACTCTTGAATCTAGGTAAGGGATAAATTTGCTAGGTTTTCTTTTAGTAAAACTTTTATATCCTTATGTATATACAGATCTATATATATATATATATATAATTTCATACTACTTCTAAACCTTAAGTCACATTGGATGTTTCTAAATATATTTTTCATATATAACACTTGCATGGGATTTTATTCTTCAAATTCAACAAGAAAAACCTTCTCATCTATGTTTAAGATTCATAGATTATATATATTATTTCTAATACATTTTTCAATTCCCAAATTATATGTATTCTCATGTATATAAAATTTCTTTTTATCCCAAACCTTTTTTGGTTTTTGATCTTTGAGTGGTGATATTATGTTTTTTTAAGTTATGATACCTAAAATATTAAATGCCTGTAGGGTTTAGTTTATCCTGTTTTAAATATGAAAAACCTTTATTTAGAATTCATACAAGAACGGCTATGCATAAAAGTATATATATAAGTTTGAATACAACTAAGTTTTTATAAAACCTATCCACACTGATTTAAATCATGTTTATGAAGAATTCATCTGTTGTAATAATTTATTAAACCTTGTTTTTTGGGTTATGCATATCCCAAACATAAAATTTTTGTATATATAGATATATATATAAGATTTTCCCATGAATGCCAAACCCACGTGATTTCACTTGATTTCTCAAGTAAGTGGTGTGAATGTTTTTATAGTCAAGCCTAAATTTACATTCATGCTTGATTACACATGTGTAATTATTTCTTATAGGCATGAACATTTCCCAATAAATAATCCATACTTTTTATTTCCCATTTTTCACAAGAAATGATTCTAATCAATTAAGTGTATGTTTTTAATCTTTTATATAACAATTAACATTTCATGGATTAAATGGGTATCTCAAAGTCAAAACATGTAAACATGAATTTTGGAAAAGCTCACATTCCGAAGGGTTTAATGAAAGGGTTGTTATTTCATGTGACGAACCATTATTTTTATGTGTACTAGTTATTAATACATGTGTGAAGGTATGTTGTTTTGGTTCATGAAAGTCTCTCTTAAATGTGAATCCAATAATTCTAGTTCTTTTCACATATATGGAATAATCCATTTCAGTTATGAATGTGTATGTAAAAAGGGTTATGAAATAAGAATGTAAGTTTGGGACTCTATGAATATATGACCATACTAAGTCATATGAGAAATGTATTGGACTTAAATAATGTGGTGGGTGCACCCAGAATTAGACAGCACTCCAATTCATTGGTTAAAGTGATGAATCTCATTAGTTATGTCAAATTATGTGTGAACATGATGCTAGCTTTGTTCCCAACTATGTGTGGTAGTTAAACATAATTATGTTGGGTTTTTACCCATATGGTCATAGCTAAAGGCCCTGAAAAATTTCTGAATTATACATTCCCTCATTATGTATTTGTAAATTATCAACCAATGTATTTTTCGACTAAAAGAATATCCCTTGGCTATGAAGATTATATTATAATGGAAATGAAGGCATAAGGCATAATCATGTACACAAATGGAATGTTATAAAAGGAAAGGGTATATAATTTTAATGTTATATGCATTTCATTTTATGTGCTATTGAATCATTATATGAATACTAATGTTTACAACGTTGATTTTAGAGATGGATTGATCAATTTATTAATTATGCACATTTCATTCATTTCTTGAATACGTATGCGCACTCCGATTTATGTTTTAATTGAATTTGTTTTAGTGAACACATATATCTTGTCTCAATGGTCTTTCTGAAAAAAAAAATCAAGTAACCTTTGAAAATATTGATGATGTACCTCAAGAAAGAAATGTCTTCTTCTTAAGAAAAACAATTTATGATTTCTTTTATATTCAAAGGGATTTGTTTTAAAAGGTAATTTCTTAAATTATATTAAAACCCCTTATTAGGAATTCTTATGCACACCCTAAATTTAAATTTTTGTTTTAGAGGGATTGGTAGATTATTCCAAGATTTGAGTACTTTTATGTGTCAACATCAAAATGAATCTTAACTTTGTCAAGTATTGTAAGAAGTATTTCAGCAGAATCTAATTTTCAAGAACGTAAAATGAATTGATCCTCTATATTGGGACATGATGTGTAATTTTTGTATGCACTTATTTATGAAAAAAATTACACACCATGTTTAAAGCACTAATTCCAGACATACGGGGTTGGGATCATGATAGTTGTTATGAAAGGATCGGTTTAGGAAACCCTAAAAAATTATAACAACAAAAAAATACTTGATTGCATCATACTATGTAGAAATACATAATAAAATTTTTAGATGGCTGACGAATCATGCCTTCTGTCTCTTCCAATAGAAGTGTTAGAGACTATAGTAGGTAAATAATGTGTAGAAAACTACGAGACTTTTGAAAATATTTTTTATCATGAAAACACTTCTACCATATATCCAATTCTACTTGTTTACTCTATCATCACTGAGGATCAGGCCACAACTACATTATTATGATGAACTCTCAATTCCCATTCTATGAATGGTAAGGAAAATACTTTTAGGGTTTGTTTAAGTGTTTTACCTTAACCAGTAATTTTTCATCTTGGGAGGACTTCCAAGAGATTGCACATGAGGGTGACCTCCAAGTGGCATATCTTTTCCAACAATTGACCTACAGTCTTCATGGTCAAGTTATGGAATTTGAATTTCATAAAGTTGAGTCTGTTTTTACTTTATTGACATCAATTTCATAATGAGGTTGATCAACTTCATACACATCATGCTTTCCTCACTGGGGAATTTAGATGTCCACATCTGATTGATCCATACTACTCATGTTGCATCTAGACCGAAGAGATTGAGGATTTTGAAACCTCTTTAGGAATATGTTTGACTAGGAATTGGTAAAATCTCCAACATCGGTGATTTTGGAGAAGTTTCATCTTGGAGGATATCATTAAATTCATAATAGTGTTGTGAGACTGAGCGAGTAGTTATGTAACACTATGGGTTTATGAACTGTGTATAACTGAATAATGTTATATGTTTTTATACCTTAACATTATTTTACAAATAATGTCTCTATTTTAAAATGGTTATGCCTTTCTGAATAAAACATATCTCTGGAAATTTTCAGATAGAAGAAATGATTTCACCGATGAACCTCTTATCACTCTCTATTGAACTACTAGAGTCTATGATCATCAAGACATGTTCATAACACTATGAGGCATTTAAAAACCTATGCCTAACTTTCAAATGTCTCTATAGTGTTTCCCTTAACCCAAATTTTCTTTGGTCCTATCAGGGAAACCTTCATGTTCATTGCTGCATAGAAACTTCACAACTATAAGAGTATAGGAACAGAGGGAAGTACCTTGAAGTTCTCTTCATTTGTTTCACCTTGTCTAAGAACACCCAATCCCTGTGAAAGTTTCGTGAAGCATCTTTAGAGGGAGAAACTCGAGTGAGCTACCTATTCTAGGTCCTGAGTTCTAGTATTTATGGGATTCTATAGGACTTTGAAGTGTTCAATCGCACTATAGTTTGAGAGATTTATAAGGAGGTAGCCCACTCTCAAATATCTGGTCTCCAGACCTCTTAGGAAAAACTTTGTAATACTGAATGTTATACGAATGGGTTTGACCCTAACTTATCATGGTGTATATGGGCCAATGAAATCGAGGAACTGAGAAATAATCTTGGGATCCACTTGGAAACAATAGCATATTATCCGTAATTGTGGTCTTGGAGGAGGGGACCTTGGCAGTGAAGGTGTGCGAGTGTTTTAGAATTTCGAGGGTTAATTATTTGAAGAAGGGGATAATGTGACACACTGAACCTTCCTTATGTAATAATAAATACTTTATAGATTTACTTCACTTAATTTTCATGCAATCCAAACAATGATTTCAAAAAATCAAAATAAGCCATGTTTTATTCAATTAGACTTTTGGAACGAGTAGATTGTATCAAGATAAAATAACCATAACTAACCAATAATTCGTACAAGTGGACCAATCCCGATCACCAAAAATCCCCAAAGCCCCACGAACATGCAATGAAAAAAGTGGATTTCCTTCGGATCTGCCACAACTAAGAATAATGTAACAAGAACCAAAGCAATCATACTGAGCATTTGAGGGATAAGGAGCTTCATCTTGTTTGTCTTTGTGTTTGAGGTTGGCACACCCTAATATCAATTTTATAAAGCCTTAACACTAATATTTCACCTTTAAGTGACTGATTAATCTCTAACGGCTATAATTATAGCCGTTGGGAATTATAGTTTTTTTATTTCAATGTATTTAGGAAAATTGAGTTTTTTGATTTTTTATGTTAATGTAATATCTTTTAAGCATATTTGAAATTAAAGTCCTCTTTATACTTTTAAGGAATAATGTATTAATGTATAACATGGATATTAAATCATAGGTCTTGTGTTTTAAATAAAATACCACGGGAGGTATTCATTTTGTTTTTGAATTTGAAAACATGTTTTTGAACAACATTATTAATTAAATGTTATACTCTTTGTTAAGACAAAATATAATTTGTTTTTTCTGCTTTGATCATCAAAAGTTTAAAATAAAAATCATGTTTTATAAAATTTAAGATATTCATTATAAAATGATTATATTTATTTTCAATGATATTATAGTTTATTTTCAAAGTTGGGTTTAATAAAAAAATAAACCCATTGGGGCCAGCCCTTTAGCTATGCCACAGGAGGGTGTACGCACTAGGCGGCCGAGCCTTAGCCTTTAGCCACAGCAGGGGCCAGCCCAAGGGCGTGTGCACATACCCCAAGCATGCACAGAGGAAACAGGGAGTGCACCACCATACAGGGAGGCATGGCGGCAAGGGTGGGCATAGAGCATGCCTGCAAGAACACCAGTATAGGGTGGTACCAAGAGGGAGGGAAGGAGAATTTTGATCTTATGTCGGGAGATCTATATTTATACAGAAGCGGAAAAATGTATCCCATTTTGATGTGGGATGGAAATTTTTTTGTCTAGATGCAATCCAGGACGTCTGATCACACCGCACACGATATGGACTGTTCGATCGGTCTGATCTTTGAGTCTCCACATCTACGGTTTCCCTCAGCATTTTTCTTGGGTCTTCTGATCTACCTATGATCTTATCATGGCCCTTCATTCTAGTTTAACTCACAGCATCACTCCAGGTCGTCCGATAAAAATATAATCTAATCCTAGCCATCCATACTTTTTTAAAATTTCGGACTCACCCCGACCATCTGATCAAATCTCACTTAATCAGATCCATCCATTTCATTCTTTGGTTTTATCCTTCGCATTGTCTTCTCCTTTGCGCCAATCCATTGGCCACCCACTATATCTTCTTTCTTCTTCATCATTATTTTCTTCTCCCTCAAGATTCTCCAATGTTTTATAGTCTTTTGGACCTTTACTTCTACCTATAAGTTCCACCCTGATCTAATTTCTTTTTTTTAATTTTATTGTTATTTTCTTTGGTTTCGGTTTTAGTTTTCCACAAGCTTTGTATATTTATATATATATTAAAAACACATACTTACATTGGGATTTTTATTAATAAAGACATTGGTCTTATTTTATTTAAGTCGGGTCTCGAGTCATTGTTTAGAATATATGCATGAGACATTTTATATAATATATATATATATATATATATAGCATATGTAAACCATGTTTCACCCATAATTTCACTACATTTCTTCTCCTTAAAGTGTGAATATCCTCTTATTAACCTTGTTTCACTCTTGAATCTAGGTAAGGGATAAATTTTCTATGTTTTATTTTAGTAAAACTCTTATATCCTTCTGTATATGCAGATATATATATATATATATAGTTTCATACTAGTTATAAACCTTAACTCAAGTAGGAATTTTCTAAAGATATTTTTGAGTATATAACACATGCATGGGATTTTATGCCTCAACATCTACATGAAAATCCTTCTCACCTATATTCATGTTTCGTGCATTATATAAGTTATTCCTAAGCCATTTTGTAATTTCAAAATTATATGTATGTTCATATATATACAATTTCATTTTATCACAAACCTTTTCAAGTGTATGATATTTTAGTGGCGATCTTATATTTTTTTAAGTTGTGTTCCCTAAAACATGAAATACATGTAGGGGTTAATTCATCATGTTTTAAATATGAAAAAACATTTATTTTGAATTCATACAAGTAAGTCTACGCGTAAAATTATATATATAAGTTTTAGTACAACTAAGTTTTCATAAAACTTATCCTCATTGATTTAAATCATGTTTATGAAGAATATAACTTTTGTAAGAATTAATTAAACCTACTTTTTTGGGTTATGAAAATCCCAAACATACACTTTTTGTATGTATAGATATATATATAATTTTTCCATGAATTTCAAACCCACATGAATGCACAAGATTTATCAAGTAAGGGGTGTGATGGTTTTCAAGTTCAAGCATAAATATGCATTCATGCATGAGTACAAATGTGTAATTATTTATTATATTCATGAACATTTAATAAGAAATAATACATACTTTTTATTTCCCATTTTTCAAAAGATATTTTTCTGATCATTTTAGATTATTTTTTAATATTTTATATAACAATTAACATTTCATGGATTAAATGGGTATCTCAAAGTCAAAACATGTAAACCTGAATTTTTGAAAAGGTCAGATTCTTAATGGTTTAATGAAAGGGTTGTTATTTCATGTGAAAACGCATTATTTTTATGTGTACTAGTTCTTAATACATATGCAAAGGTATGATGTTTTGGTTCATGCACGTCTCTTAAATGTGAAGCCAACAATTTTAGTTATTTTTAAAGTTATGGCATAATCAATTTCAACTGTGAACATGTATGTAAAAAAGGTTTGTGGAATAAGAATGTAAGTATGGGACCCTATGAATATAATACCATACAAAGACATCTGAGGAATGTATTGGACTTAAATGATGTGATGGTTTCACTTGGAATTATACAGTGTGCCAATGCATTGGGTAAAGTGATGAATCTCTTTATTTAAGTGAAATGATGTGTTAACATGATGCTAGATTTGTTCACAACTTTTTGTGGTAGTTAACCACAATTACGTTGGGTTTTTACTAGTATGGTCTTCGATAAAGGCCTTGACAAAGTCTGGCATTATACAATCCCACATTATGTAATTGTATATTATCAACCAAGGGATTGTTCAACTAATAGAATATCCCTTGGCTAAGAATATTCTATGATAATGGTAATTGAGGCATAAGGCATAATCATGTATGAAAATGGAAAGATATAAAAGTAAAGGGTATCTAATGTTAAGGTTATATGAATTTCATTTTATGTTTTAATGAATGACGATATAAATTCTTATTTTTAAAACAATGATTTTAGAGTTGGATTGATCAATTTATGAATTATGAAAATTTCATGCATTTCTTGAATACATATGTGCACTCTAACATATGTTTTAATAGAAGTTTTTTTAATGAACATGTATATTTTGTGTGAATGGTCTCTCTGAAAAAAGTTTGCAAGTAACCATTGAAAATATTGATGGCATACCTGAAGAAAAAAATGCCTTTTTATTAAGAAAAACGTTTTATGATTTATTTTATTTTCAAATGTGGTTGTTTTAAAATGCAATTTAAAAAATTGTTTTAAAACCCCTTACTGTCCATTCTTATGATCACCCTACAATTTAATTTATGTTTTATATTGATTATAATATTATTATAAGCTTTGAGTACTTTTTTGTGTCAACATCAATATGAAGCTTTACTTTTTCAAGTCTTGTAAGAAGTGTTTCATTAGCATCTGGTTTTCCATAACATAAACCAAATCTATCATCTGTATTGGGATAAGATGTGTAATTTTTGTATGCATGTATTTATGAAAAAATTACATACCATGTTTCAGGCACCGATTCCAGACATCTGGGGTCGGGGTCGTGACATAATCTATCATAAAACAACTTAAAGGATGGATATAAGATTGGGACATGCATCCTAAAGGTAGTTCAAAACTGGAGTGGTGTGTACTGGTTGAACCTTACATGTTCAAAATTCAAGGATAATATGGGAGGGGTGTCGATCAATGATGTTTTTTGGATCTCTAAAAGTAATGTCTATAAGAATGAAGATCTTCTTCCTCTTCTTTTTAGCTATTGGAGTCCATAAACAAATACATTCCATATAGTCCATGAAGAGGTGGGGATTAACTTATAGGACATCTAAAATATTTATGGGGACCTTAGTATTGATTTCATTTATGATGCATTTTTTCCTTTATAGAGTTATTATGGTGTCCTTTAATGAGCACCCTTGGTTCCCATGATCTCTTAAGTCAAGTCGTCAACCTCATGAGGAAAGATCCACATCTGTGGATGGATATCAGGTTTGAGACATGTATGACACTCTTCTTGAATTATTAGGGAAAGGGTAAAATAAAAAATTTCATAATAGGGTATCATAATATTTATAATATGTGATATCTAGGAATATATTAGCTAAAACAAGAGCGAGGCTTCTTGGTGGATGGATTATGATTTTGATCCAAAAAATCATTCATAGACTCTATTGGCAGGATTCCACTCCATGTGTCTCAGTGGATATCTACTTTCAAATCATGATTATTATACTAGGGTACAACCAAGAACATTTTTAACGGTAACTAAAATGGAAGAGGGGAATTCCATTTTCCTAGAAGTGCCACTTCTAGTGAGAATATGCCATTGTCTGCTGCGTATCTAGAAGGGAAAACTCTCTATCCACCATTTAAGTCTATTTTCAGTGTTATGGGGATGGGTGGCCACACGTGTTAATGCATATTATCTCTTTAGTGATGTTTATATCCCATGTTGTAAAATTTAGACAATTCATCTAGGAGGTGTTTCGGTAATTTTACCAAAATCATTAAAGGGAAATAAGGAACCAAAACTACTGAATCTGTATACATAATTCAAATTCTTCCCTTATGGGGACCCTCTTAAAAGCATGATTATCGAAGTAGGAAATGATGATTATGAATTGTGGTCACATAAATATTTTATAAAATATTTCGTTTTGATTAATCCAATTGATTGCAAAAACAGATTTTCCACCCAAATTGATTGTGATATCATTTACAGTCATAAAAGAATCAGAACACAACAATTTCTTATAAAGGATAACTCATAAATCAATCTAGATCAGATAAAATAGAATCCCTATTATATTAATATATTATTAAAGGATATTGAGAAGAATATAATAATACAATTTGATTCATTTTCATACTAATTTTGAGCAAGGTCGAATGATCCAAGAGATCTGGATATGAGTACTTGAAGAGAACAAGGCCAACATTCTATAATAAGAAGAGAAAGAAGTTGAAATCCTATTTATTTGAAGGTTATGGAAGAGCTTGACGAAAAATAATTGTGATAAGTATTCCATCCCAGTATGGAGGTCTTATTTGTGTGAGAAAACAATAACAATTAGTGAGATATTGGACTGTGTTATGTAGTATAAATACATCCAGTGTGGCATAGGACCATATGGTGGGATTCTATGTAAGAATGGTGCATAGATATGCAGAGATAATAGAAAAAAATATAATTTAAGGTTCATGATACTGAAAATAAACCAAATACTAAACAAAAACTTGAATAAAATATGAACAAATAAAAATGAAATAAAACTAAAAATTAGGGGTCCCATCTAGTGTAGAAAACTTAACTCATGAATCCTACAACTTCGTTGTTATAACATGATTTTACAATAACGACATGAAGATAGTAAGAATTAAAAGATACAATAAAAATAATTATTATGTCCAGATCTTGGAAAAATATATAATAAAATATGATTATAAATAACAATACATCCTGGAATTATTAAAACTATTTCCAAAAATCTATGAGAATTACTTTAATTTCATAAATAAACAAAATTACATAAGTTTTATTATAGAATTGGTGGTAGTGGTATAATATATTTTAATCACAAATTTACATTGTAGAAACTAATTTCTCAACCTCACATAATCTCTTCAAGAAGTTAAATCAAGACATTTGATTGAACAGAACACCTCAAATAGTTCAATTTCATCCCCAAGAGCAAAACCAGCCATTTCATTCAGCTTTGATAATATTTCCATTATATTTACATAACTCTTCAAGTAAAGATGGAAAACATATATGGAAATAAGGAAAAATATCATTTTATGACATAATATATAATCTAGTTATAAGAAGTAAGTGAATATAGGTTACTACATACCAGAGCTCTTCTTCCACAGGATCATAAAGTTTCAAGAAAAGTATAATATCTTCTTCAGTTTTCTCAGGATGCATAATTGGATGTAGATCCTAAAATTAAATAAGATTCATGAGACCTCTAGAATAAAATCAATATTAAATGAATAGAAATGAATTATCAGTCCCAACTATACTTCCAAGAATACATTGAGTTTAGAATTGTATGCCTTTTCGATAATTCCTTCATTTGTGCAACCTTCAACCAAAAGATCACGATTAGATTGGGTGATTTCTATATTCTAGAAACACAAGATAAAATGCAATTGATTTGTCCAAAATAGGTTTAAAAATCGTACAATAAAATAAAACTCATAGTAGAATATTTTTATGTGTAAACACATATTCAAAAGTAAAAAAAGAGACCCATAAGTAAGGGACAGTGGTTGGTGTGAATTTAGCAGGTGTTTACCAACAACAGAAAAAGGAATTCACCCAAGCTTAATAAAATTTAGTTGGTGGAAAAAAAAATACACTAAGTTTGACCAAAACTGGTTCAAAAAGCATTATTTTTTCCATGAACTAGTAAATTGAACCAGATACATATTCTTCATGTTTTGTATGATTGTATAGTAAAAAATATATTAACCATTCAAAAACTTTAATACTTACTAATGTAAAAAAACTATATTTTTTAACCAGATCATGAAATTTAAATTTTAATAGAGTTAATGATCCAAGGTTTTGTAAATTATCTATGAAAAGATTATCCATGTGGCATATATTTATGAAGGTGAATGCTTTAAAATTATGTGAAACTTTTAAAATAAATATCACTCATTTATCTCTCTCACTAAGAACCACATTGCATGAAATGCCTGCAAATATTGTGCATGATATGTTGTAATAAATATGGATAAAAGAGGGGTAAAGGTCATCGAAGAAGCTACTGGTTAATAAAGAAATACCCTTTAGGATAACATCACTTAGGATCCACCCAACAATAAATAAAGATTTTTCTGACAATAAAAATTTACTATAATAATTTTTTTTTAGTTTTCTAGGAATGTAAATTGGTGACCTAGTGACAGAAACAAATGATAAAGGTAATAAAGACTAAAAATTCACTAATGGGGAATAACAACATGAACAATGGGAACCACTACCTTTCTAAAATATTCCAAAAATAGGAAATCACACTCACATGATGCAATCACAACAACTCAAATGATTTTAAGTAGTTTCATCATTAGGGTTTTAATCAAAGTTATAAGATTATGAAATCTTATCATAAAGCACAAAGATAAAGATCAAAAAAAGAAATAGAACCTGACATATTTTTTAAAGTCTCGAAATTGGGTTTCTAGATTTAAATGACTCGAATGAAAATAAAATCAAATGATTCTAGGATATGATATCAAGATCATAAAATCCTAAAGGAGGATGATCATCAGGTTTTGGGGTGGTCGCATCAGATGCAAGTTGGAGGAGGTGGTGGGGAGGCTACCTTGGAGCAGCGTCAGCAGTGGTGGTGAGGATAGGTGTCTGCGTTCGATGGTGGAATCATTGGAGGAGGGTCGTAGAGAGGTGATCTCGTTGTGGGGTGGCCTTGTTGTTTGGAAGTGATGGGCAGCGTCGTGGGGAAGAGGGTCGAGAAGAAGAGAGCTTGTGAGGGGCATAGGGTCGCACAGAGGAGGGAGTCATGACCACCCGACTTAACTAGCTCTATTACCACGATATTTTGTAAACAATAGATTTAAATACCCATATATCCATAGATATAATTAAATAGTGGATATAATTTAAGTTATAGCCACAAACCTATACAAATGTGGCTAAGTCCATGTCTATAGATCTTATTTCTAATAGTGAAATATTACACAAATAATCTTATAAAAATACAATTGAACACCACATAAAAATTATATATTGTCTAGGGAATTAATATATCCATGATAAATGACATGTTATAATAGGGTAAATTCAATGTTCAATTATAATTGGAAATTAAATATTACAAGGGGGAAAATGAATCAAGGAAGTGATTGTGAATACTATCCTTGTCCAAATCAATCATAAACCATCTAGAGTAAGATTAAGGATGGTATCAATAAAAAATACCCAAATTGGAGTAAAATAAAGGGTTTATGCCGTTGATGAATGGAAATATTATTAAAATATCTTTTAAAACAACTTGAAGAAAATATCCTTCTGTTTTGAAAATAATTATAAATAAACATATTTTTTGAAATTAAATTTTAATACATTTTATTTAAAAATTATCCTTTAAACATGAAAAGTAATGTTCAAAGTAATGACCTTGGGTAAATCAGTACATTCCATAGAATGTAAAAATAACATTAATTTTTCACGACAAAAAGGTTAGAAAAAAGACTTATTCAGAAAGTGAAAAGAATATTGCATAGAAAAACATTATTAAAAGAAAAAAAGGGGAAATTTTTCCTTATGAAATCATTTTAAAAATATTTTTGAAATCATTTTAATAAAAATCAATTTTTAAAAGAAAACAGGTTCTCCGAATAAAGAGTGAATTGAAGTTGGGTTTTCTAAAAAATATTTTCCAAAACACAATGAGAACAAAAGAGTGTAAAAATAGTAATAATACTTTAAAAATGCCAACAATTACCAAAGGAGATGAAAATTAAAGGTTTTATTGAACAATGGTCATATAATTTCCTCAAATGGAAATATTAAAGTTATTGTTAAGGAAAATAATATTTAAACATTCTAAAGTGTCCCATACTACTTTGAAACATTTTAAATCATAAAAATAATGAAAAAATAATATTAAATAAAAATTTTAAATAAAATTAAGATAAATTAATTCATGATATGATATATAAAAATGGTTACTAGATACACCTATAACATTCCTGCTTTTTATTAAACACTTACACATGATTTATTACATAAAATATTCACTTGATATAAGATAGAAGATTGAGAGGTATAGTGTATATGGGGATTAGGAACAATACATAACGAATTCAAAAATAAAACACAACATCTTTATTGAAAGCTTCCTTTACATGACCATTACATTCCCTCGGTCTTAGCATGCTATGGGATAACTTGAGGACATGCATAAGAAAAGGGTGAGATATACAGCTCAATAAGGGGGTAAACAAGGAATAACATGAAGAATACAACACATGTTAGGAAATATACATATCAATGGATCATAAATTAAATAGTAACATAATTTCATGAAATAGCATGATCATCAGAACATGGAAATGTGGCAATAACACTTAACATGGAATTAGGAAGAGCCAAGACTCATTGTACATGGAGCATGGATAAAACCTAATTGCACTTGAATTAGCATGATTAAATCCTCATTGAACATGAATTATCATGATTAAAGCCTCATTTCACTTGATGTATCATGACATGAATCTTTACCCAATTCATTGGGGCGCTATCAGGGTGTACCCTTCTTAAACATTTCATTTCATTGATAAGTGTGCCACATAGTTCATAAAAAATGGATTCATTAATGATCTTCATTTATTCCATGATAATGAAACATGGAATTAATAGATTAAACTCAATAACAAATAATTAATTGTTCATTAAGGAGAATACCCTTGATAGATAAATGGGCATGGTATTCACTGCATAATGATTTTGGATTGGAAAATGGTGGCGCAATTTCGGCATCATAACGGCATGACATAAGACTTCATAAAAACGGATAATGAGATATAAAAGGGTATATCATCATATTTACATAAAATGGATAGTAATGGGGTCATATATATACATTTCCCACCATAAGTAATGGAATTAGGATTCATATTACAAAATAATTGCATGAATGTAAATGAGGAGAGCGAAATTCCTTACAGAATTTTGGCATGGTAACAGGTTTACATGGGGGGAATTATTGAGAGAGAAAGGGGAATATCATCTTTAAAAAATAAATAGGGAAGTATGGGGGCTGTGAAAAATCATAACCCAAATTTTTTAATTGAAAATAAAAGTGCATAACAACTTAAATAAAATTGCAAAAAATGAGAAAGGAAGAAATTCCTTACTTGGAAGTGTGATCCCAAAGGCTTGAGAGGGGATTGAGAGAGGCTTATTGAGATCTTGAGGAGACTTGGGAGGATTATAGAGATATTAGGGAAGGTTTTGGTCGAAATCCAAATGATTTTAGTGAAGAGGAAGTGGGAGCTTGGGTGGGATTATATAGGAAAGGAGATAGAATTGTTTATTATTTAGGTTTGGGATACCACACATTAAACTAATCAAAACCACAAACCATCCCATTCTTTTTCCAATAGTTTTTTTCAAATGGGAGTGGAAAATAATAATTTATTTTTCTAATGGCTGTACTTCTTAAAATAATAGGGTTTCTTTTTTTGTGGTGAGTCCCACTCTTAAAGAAATCAATTTAAAACGCTAAAATGTTTTATAAGTCTTGGAGGGTCCACTAAGGCTTTGTAAAATAAATCAAACAAACCTAAAATCAGATTATTGTAATTTTAAAACATATATTTCCTGAACATTATGTTTATTATATTTTATTAAATCACTATTGGGTCATTAAGATGTCATAAAACACAATATATATTTAAAAGATATTTAATTTTTACCCAAAAATTCGATTATCTTAAAAGATTATGAAAAATTCACCATTGGATAATTTTGACATACTGATTCCAAAAATAATATTAATTTTATCCATATAATTTTCTAAATATGTGAATTTTCACTTTAAAAATAAAAAGTAACATTTATCAAAAATTAATGGGTTTTGACAAAAACTGCTTTAAAACCAAAATAAAAATTACCATTGTATTCATAAAATTTATATGATAATTTATACTTAATAAAAATTAATTTAATAATAATAATAATTTATTCAAATTTGATTTAATTTAAAAATCCATTAATTTATTAAAATATATTTCATAGTTGAATATTAAGTTAAAATACTATTTGTGGTTTAAAAATTATTTACAAAGTAACAAAAATAATAAAATGAATGTATATTCTTTATTATATACAAAAATAGTGCACATAATCATAGTGATAAGGTCTTGTTACATAACCCCTTATAACACCCACATAAGATCGAAGGGTAAGGTGTGCGATGGTGAAAGACTCCTAGGGTGGCTCGGATAACATTACTCGGGTGGTAATCTCTATCAAATTCCACTTCTCTTGTAGGCAGTTCCATTTAAGCATAACATGTTGAAGCTAGGATTGATCTTGGTCAAGAGTGAAGACTAATGATGGAACCTCCTTTTTGATCTCTGACAAATGGGCTACGTATGGGGAAAGTCTACTATATGAGGCAACCACTTCCTTTGTCTGAGTAAATTGGATTTGTTAAAGCCATATATTTATACTAATCATGTGATCATTTTTCAACATCTATATTAGCAATGGTCACAATTCTTAAAGATATTTTAAAATCCAAAATCATAAAACCAAGGAAGTTCATACATTATATATACATATTATATAATAATACATTTAATTATATTAAGAGGAATTTTCATTAATAAAAGTTTGGGTCATTACAATCTTTCCCCCTAAAGAAATTTCACCCAACAAATTTTATTTTCTCACACTAAAATAGATGTGGATAACTCTGCTTCATCACTTCCTCCAATTACCACGTTGCTTATTCAAACTTGTGGCTTTTTCAAAACACCTTGATGAGGGGCATTGTCTTATTTCATTGAAAATTTTTCCTATGATCTAAGATCTTCATTAGATGCTCTTTGCAAGAAAGATCATCCATTAACTATTCTACCTTTTAAGAGAATACATGTGAAGGTTCTGGTATGTAATTCCTTAAATAGGGATACCTAAAAGACATCTTTTACTTTGGTCATGCCAGGTGGAAGTGCTAGTCGATAGGGTACATCCCTAACACGATCAAGAATCTCGATGGGGCCAATGTACCTAGGACATAACTTCTCCTTCTTTCCAAACCTCATGAACTTCTTCCACAGAGATATGCATAGAAATACCATGTCTCCGACTTTTAACTCATGGTCTTGTCAATGGTTATCTACATAACTCTTCTGTCAACTTTGGGCTGCCTTGATATGCTACTGAATGGTTTTCATCTTCTCCACCATTTCTTTGACCATTTCAGGTCTTAGAAACTTATGCTCACCAACTTTATCCCAACACTCCACTATTATACACATTTTCCCATAAAGGGCTTCATATGGTGTCATTCGTATGCTCGAGTGGAAACTGTTATTGTAAGAGAATTCAACCAGTGGAAGATGTTGGTTCCATTCTCCTTTAAAGACTATAGAACATGATCTTAACATATCTCCCAATGTCTGAATATTTCACTCAGATTGGACATCAGTTTGTAGATGATAGGCCGTACTGAAGTTCAGTTCAGTGCTTAGAGAATGTTGGAGACTTTTCCAAAACATCTAGTTTAATCTCCGATCACGATCAGATACAATAGATATTGGTACTCCATGCATCCTTACCACTTCTTTGATGTCATTCCATGCAAGTTGATCCAATGATAAGTCCTCTCAAATGGTTATAAAGTGAGTTGTCTTCGTAAGACAATCCAGAATGACCCATGTAGCATTGTTTCCTCTGGATGTCCTTGGAAGTCCAGTGACAATGTCCATGGAAATGTTCTCCGAATTCCATTTGGTATGGGTAGTTTTTGCATCATCCCTATAGACATTTTCCACTCAGCCTTCAATTTCTTGAATACTAGGCACTTTGATGTAAATTCAGCAATATCCCTTTTCATATTGTCCCACCAAAAGTTTTCTCGGAGATCCTGATACATCTTTAGGCTCCTTGGGTTAATAGATAAGGTTGATCTATGTGCGTTATTCAGAAGATCCTTATTTATCTCTAGATTTGATGGTGCATATAATCATGACCCAAATCGTAGAATTCAATCCTTGTCAACTATGAACTCTATGGATTTCTCATTTCAGATAGCTTCTACCCTTTTCAGAATTTCCACATCCTTTCTATGAGTATCCTTTATTTTCTCCATGAAGGATGGTTGAGAAATCATTTGGGAAAGGATATATGATGTTCCCCCCTTAATTATTCCTGTGTTGATCCTTCGAAATTTTTAAAATATTAGGTTCTTTTCAATTATCATCATTGATAAAGATGTAGGAGACATTTTACTTAGAGTATTTTCCACCTCGTTTTCCTTATCGGGATGGTAGTGGATTGAGAATTCATAATACTTGATGAGCTATATCCATATTCATTAGTGAATATTAATCAATTTTTGTGTAAATATATATTTGAGTCTCTAGTAATAAGTATATATCTCACACTTTTCTCTATTTAGATAATGCCGCCAGATTTTCAATGTAAAGATCACAGCTGCCAACTCCAGATCATGCATGGGATAGTTTTTCTCATAGATTTTCAGCTTCCTTGGGGTATAGGCTGTCACATTATCATTTTTCCTTAGCACATAGCCTAACCCCCTCTTTTAAGTATCACTATACACCACAAAGATTTATCCACTTATTGGGAGTGTGAGTACAGACACATTGATAAACCTCATTTTCAACTCCGTGAAGCTATCTTCACATTCATCACTCTAAGAAAACATTACTCCCTTCCGAGTAAGCTTGGTAAGAGGGTTGGACAATCATGATAAATTTCTCAGAAATCAGTTATAATATCCAGCTAACCCCAGGAAGCTACAAATATCTGTTACCGATGTTGGGCTCAGTCATCCCTCAATTGTAGCTATCTTGGAGGGATCAAAATGTATCCCATTTCTTGTGATGATATGTGTGACACCACAATCTTCCACGGTACACTCCTCTTTGAATAATATAGTAGTGTGTACTGTACGCAACTTCGAGTTCTAACACAACACAACCAATCAAACTAGCCATTATGAATAGTAATACCCACTTTTTGAAATTTTAAAAATGTTATCTTTCAAAATGAAATTCATTTATGGATTTGGAATATCGAACATATCTTAGGGTGAACTTTTGGTACTTTTCTGATAACTTTCATATTTTGATGAATAGTGAAAATTAATAAATTTTAATTAAAAACAATTTTTTTAATCAAAATAATTAATACTGTTAAATTATGAATTTGAGTGATTTAAAAGTATAATTAGATTATATTTTTACCATTTAATCCAATATTGGTCATTGGACATAATTTCACATTTAAACTGGACAAAAGAAAATGCCAATCTTTTGATAGTTATTATTTCTTAAAAACACCCTTTTTGTTTTGACAACGGGAATTAATTTTGAATTAATTTCTGCCACTTCTGTGTTTTGAATTTAGGAAAATGTATTCCATAATTATAATCAGGAGTTCCAAATTTTGTAAATAGGTAACTTTTATTTTAATACATTTTGAATAATTACTCCAGTAAATATTTTATTTACCATGGTTAAAGGGTAAATTCGGTAAATAAGGGTACAACAATAATATTATGATAATATTAAATTACCCTAAAATGGTTCCTAACCCTATTTTTTGATACATGTTCGGCTATGGGCATATTTGGGTCTATTTTGGGACCCCATGGAGCCACATGTAAGTGATAATAAAACTTTATATTAATTAAGTTAAAGTAAATACAAAAAAGACATAAGCATAAATCTTTTAGAAAAACAATTTTCACATTGGGTAATATATGTTATATTTTCAACTATAAATATTCATTAGAAAGATAAAAATATTTCATATATAATTTTATTTTATTTATAATTTTTAGACATTGAATAATTAAATTTATTTATGACACAATAATGATGCAATATTTTCCTTATTAATGAAAAAATAAAATAATTGGTATTATAAATGTTAAAATAAATATAATTTGAAAGTTTTGATAACATAAAAGAATTTTATTGGTTAATATAACATGTTAGGATTTCTTAAATGAATTTGGTTAGAAATAATAAAGTTTTTAAGACTATAACAAAAATCAATTATTAAATAGTGTCAAAATTGACATAAAGGAGTTTTTAAAAAAAATATTATATTATAAATTGATATAATATTCCTAAAAATCTATTTTTCGGCCAAATGACTTATATAATTATATTTTTATCATTAATTAACCACTTGGGGGGTCTCTTGGATGTTTTTAGTAAGTTTATTAACCATATAATATAAAAATACAAAGACACATGGTAAATGTCAAACTAATTATCTAAGAGTTTAAACTAAAAGATAAGTTTATAAAGTGACCAAAACCTCTCTAAAACCAATTGGTTGAGTTGTTTTTGACCCATACCCACGCTATCGTCCAAATTAATCAGTTTTTATCCATTATAAACCGAATATGAATTTATTATAAAATAATATTTCTATCTTCTCTTAGGGTGACCCTCACCCCTCCGATAAAAGGGAACTCCCCCATCTCTCTAATTCACACCTTCAAAGCCATTTCTCTCAGACAAAACCTACCCCAATATCCTCTAAACATCCCTAAATTCATACTAGAGGCCCTCCTTTGGTCAGAAATCCAACTTAAGGAGCCCTTTTAATCAAATAAAATGGAACAACCCGAAGAAGAGGTAATGATTTCACCACCCTTTTTCAAGTTCCTTTCTTTTTCCACATCTTCTTTCATTGTTATTTCCATTATAAAATAAAAACTCCAGAATATTCTATATACTGTGATGTTATTATAAATATGGTACAACCATATTCAGTATTTTATTCATCCTTTGAATGACATGTCACCATACGTGTGTACGTACGGCCTACCGTCTCCACGTCATGCTGTAATTGTTGTTAAATATATTATTATTTTTATGGGTATAATAATGATGTTTAATTCATGTAAATAATAAATATAACATGATAATTATTCTTTATATATGATATAACATCCAATTATATATTATTTTAATATCAAAAGAATGATATTGTTGCTCACGCGTACGTATGGATTACCGTCTCCACGAACGCGAAGAGAATAATTCCCCATCATATCCATTCAAGACTAAATTTCATTTGATGATTAAAAATAATATTTATAGACATGATATAATTCTGGATATGAATAAGATACATCTTATCCATAACAAATATGGCTCACATAACAAATAATATAAAGGATAACAAATCTGTCATCACTCGAAACGATGATAATACTATAATATAATCAACAAATCAATGTTAAAAGATCATATATGATATCATATTAATGTATATGATTCTATTATAATTCAATAACAATTATTTCACCATTATATAGAAGGTTAAACTACCCTAGACCAAGGAAAAAGTACAAAATAAGGGGTTTCTTATCTCGCTTTTAATTCCGTGAGATTTCCATTGTTCACCACTTATTTATTGCATGTGGTGCGTGTACATTCCATGATTGTATTCATTGTTTAATATGATTTAATTTATTGATATTTACATCATCATTGTATGATCCTTCATTCATCGGTATATGTTTCTTAAATTACCAAATCGATAAGGGAATTTGAAATTACAATTTCCACCTTTACGCATACTTCATTGATTATTTAACTCCATGATTATGTGTGGAATCACTATTCATTTTCTTATTTTATAATTAACACTCCCCTTTATATGGATATTATTTTGATACACATAATAACTCCATTGGTTTATTCTTAAGTCATCGATATGAACTTGATAAGAGTAATTTTAACTCAATCTCCATTTATTAAGTTAAACATCCAATTCATTGGTGTTGGTTTTACAAGAATATGTGTGATTTTCCTCTGATAGTTTTACACTGAATACCCAATCATATTGAGTGTATTTATATTTTTCACACATAATTAAGTCGTTGATTTATCCATATACTAAGGATACGGTCTTTATAAGAGATTTTATCCCAATTTACATTCCATTGAGACTTCTTTGTTTTTATACACCAATTAACTTTTATATGGTCTATATAATGTACTTTTACATAGTATATCATGAATACCTTTATTCTCATGATATTATAATGTTTTTATTACCTCAATTATTTTTATTCAAGTGTCTCTCTTTTGGTTATGAACTCTAACTAAAATATCATTTTAAATGTTTTAAAGATTTATTATTCTAAATCTTTCTAATTAATGCCCCTGTTTTAAAAATGTTTTTAAGGATTTATTTATATGGACATTAAGGTTTTAAAATTAAAATTACTTTTAAAAGTTTCAATGTGGTATGGAAAACTTTGATTCCAAAATCTATTTTTAAATGGCTTCTTCACAAATAGTGTGACTTTTAAATGTTTTCAAGAAAAAGGTGGATATTTCTCTCAAATAGTATTGATGATTATTTTCATCTATGTCAATATACTTCATTATTCTCGACTGAGGTTAATATTTTACAATAAAATCTTCCATATTGTATTGAATGAGTTATGGTTGACTGTGGATGTGCTATTTTTATACCATTCATGGTTTGTGGATAAAGTATTAAAATTTCATATGCTATTTTTAATAAGAATGTTTATATTATGTTTCAAACTTCTCATATGAGGAATGAATTGGACTAAGCAAGTGATGGGTGGATCCCACTATAGCTCCTCGATGCATCGGTAGGTCTCATGAGACAAACTAGTGTCTTGGCACAAGGCCTTGACAAAATCTTATTTGTAGGCTAGGGAAAAGGCCTTAACTATGTGGAAATGATAGTCTGGCATTATGAATTTCATTATTATGAAAGTGGTTATTGATATTGCATGTGATTATTTGACTAGTAGAATATCCATGTGAATAAGTAAATGGAATTATTTCATTTTATATTTTCCATATTATGCTGAAGTTCAAGTTTAAAAGGCTTTTGTTTTAGTTATACATTCCATTAAATGTTTTTTGCTTATTTATGAAAGTTTCTGCAATATTTTTATCCTTACTGAGCATCTGAGCTCACCCCTTTCTATGTTTTTATTTTTCATAGGATGTGAAGAAGTATTTTATGGATGACCTGTTGGGATAGTATGAGGATATGATTGTGGTCTATGGAGACAAGATGTTGTTGTATTTTTTCACTTTATGATGTAATGTCAACATTATGAATTTATCTAGTGATTCTAAGGCTACTAAACTAATTGATCATTAGAGACATGGTCTTTTTTGATCATGCCAATGATACGTAATAACGCATCGACTCTGGGTAACTGGGGTCGGGGCATTACAATTGATATGAGAGTAAGTTTAGTACAAAACATGGAAACTAGATTTAGATAAACTCTGATTAGAGCACATAACCCTAAGATCATCATTGAGGATTAGTATAGAATAAATTCCTAGAATTTTGGTATTTTATAGATTTTGTGAGTTTTCCAAGCAATAAATCCATGTCTGGATACGAGCTGGTAGAGGCGGCTCTGGCACAGATGTACCTAGAGGTAAAACCCAAAAACAATGCTTTGACCTATACTCGAACGGGAACCGGTGCACAATAAAGGGCCTTGCTGCACTCTTGGTTACGACACTCTCGGGGGATATGCATAGGATAATTTACATTTTCATTACAAATCAATTCGAAGAATTTTAATATAATATGAGAATAAATGACCTTGGTTAATCCTAAGGTATTTCAAATTAAGAATATGGTGTCATGATATTCTCTAAATTATTTTACGACTACTGTTACTCACACAATGATATTTGGTTTTAGTCAATGGCTAGATTCCAAAGAAGTCATAGTAACTTTGACAATTATTTACAAGGTGGTAATGGTGGTGGCAATGTGCATCAAAATTGAATGTTGATAGGCCTAAAATATATCGTGTCCCTGCCAAATCATTTTTCCAAAAATATGATCAAAAACATATATATTAACCAACTCCCAAACTCAACAAATAAGAGAAAGGTGGTGAATGATAAGAGCTCCAGTAGTGGATACCATGATGAAAAGAATCCAAAATTTCCATCATGCAGGAAATGTGAAAGGATACAACAAGGAAAGTGTCTCAATGGAACAAATAAATGCTTTACGTGCAGGAAAGAAGGACATAAATTGAAAAATTTCCGAGGAAAAATGAGGAGTACTATGGAAGAAAATAAAAATGGTCCCAGGAATCCATTTACAGTCATTTTTTGTATATGTAGGGGACCTGGCCATTACCAGAGTAAATTCCCTATTCTATAGGATATATTCATGATCAAAGAAGAAGATATGTGGAAATAAATTGTTGGAGAAATGTTTAAAAGTATTAGTGCTCCTTGTTGATGGGATTACTTTAGATTAAGTTTCCCTTGTATTTCTAACCCTACGGTTTTCCATGTCAGAATGATATTTGAGGAAGGATTATCTTTTATCTTGTGGATATTGTTTTAAATAACCATTTGGTTTTATATGATCTTTGGGTTTGAGGCAATTATAAGTTATTATATTTTGGGACAAAAATGCAAGGTATGAGATAACATTTGTGGTTAAATTATGTTATAGTTATTTTGAAGAATTTATCTCGTTTTTTTAATGTTATAAAATATATTTTTTGAAAAAAGACAACACGCAGACCGTGTGACAACCCATCGCATCGGACAAAGTTGTGGGAATCGAACCCACAACCAATGTGCTATTGGGATTTATCGCCTACCACTAGACTTTGTGAAGTCCCTGGTTAGTTTGACTAATTATTTTTAGTTCAATGATTGTATTGATCAATAATAAGTTGATTTGGAATCTTATGTCTTATCATATCAATACACTTAGTGTAGGAAAATGATTTGGTGATTAAGTGATTAATTTTATTTTGGAAGATGTTCACTTTGTTGGGAATAGTATATGTCCAATGAAAATAGAATATTATGGGATATCATTTGAGGGGTAATGGTGGATTTTTATCTATGTTATTATTGTGTATTTATAGTGATTTGGGTTATTTATGGAAATGATTAACCTATAATAGATAATATGTGATTAGGTTAATTACTTTTAAGTATGTGACTTTAAGAGTAGTTGATGTAATTTGGAGATACAATTTATCGTGGAAGACTACATAACCGAATTATTCTAAGTTCTGGGTTTCAATGTTTTTTTTGGATTATATTGAAGGATTTTGAGGACAATTTTTTATTGAATGCTATTTGTTTAACTTTGGGGTATTTTTGGTTTAATCTTTGAAATTAAGATTAGTGTTTCTTTCTCTAATGGAATATCCTTTTTGGGGATCATCAGATCTTATACTAATCCTTTTGGTTTTGATTAATCTCTAAAGGCAAGGTAAATATATAGTTTATCCTTCGTGGATCATGTGATTCTATAAGAATTTTATTCCAGCTCTTCTAGTGTGACCAAGTCTTCTTGAATACTCATCGTTTAAAAATGAGTTAGTATTAGAAATTCTTTAAATAATTAAACATTACTTAAAAAGTCATTATATCTCATTATTTTCTTAGTCAATTTCATAAATGAATTCCTCATCTTTATGTAATATAACATAGAAAATAAAATAAAAGTGTTTTCCATTAACTTTTTCTACTGGGAAACTAATGACTATTTGTCCCATCAAAAGTTTTTTGTTTACTTATTGTTAACTTTCTCCTGATCATCCTTTCGATCCCTCTCTATCAAAACTTGACACTTAGTTTATCATCCATATCCATGTTTTTCTATATGGAATCCTAGTAAAGGTTATCTCGGGTGACCTTTGTTCTTCTCTTTCTTTCTTTTAATGTGATAGCTTTATTAACTCTTTTTTCGATGTGGGACATTCCATTATATTCCCAAGCCCAATTTTAAAAATTGCGAGGATGAAATTTATTGAAGGAGGGGAGAATTCAACACCCCAAGATTCCACGATGCGCTTCTCTTTGAATAATACATTAGCATGTGTTATACAAAACATTGAGTTCTAACACACCATAACCAATCAAACTAGCCGTTATGAATAGTAATACCCACTTTTTGAAATTATACAAATTTTATATTTCAAAATGGACATCATTTTTGGATTCGGAATATTGAACTTAGATTGGGGTGAATTTTTGGTACTTTTCTAATAACTTTCATATTTTGAAGAAAAGTGAATAATGCTAAATTTTAATTAAAAACAACTTTTTTAATCGAAATATTTAATAGTGAAAAATTATCAATTTGATTGATTTTAAAGTATAATAAGATTATATTTTTACCATTTTATCCAATATTGGTCATTAGACATAATTTAACATTTAAACTGGAAATAACCAAGTACCAATCTTTTGATAGTTATTATTTCTTAAAAACACACTTTCTGTTTTGACAACAGAAATTAATTTTAAATTAATGTCTACCACTTCTGTGTTTTGAATTTAGAAAAATGGATTCCTTATTTATAATCAGGTGGTAAAAATTGTTAATAGGTTACTTTTATTTTTAGGCATTTTGGATAATTACTTCGGTAAATATTTTATTTACCATGGTTAAAGGATAAATTCGGTAAATAAGGGTAAAACAATAATATTATAATAATATTAAATTTCCCTAAAACGTATCCTAATCCTATTGGTTGATACATGTTTGACTATGGTCCTCTTTGGGTCGATTTGGGGACCCCATGGAGCCACGTGTAAGAGATAATGACACTTTATATTAATTCAGTTAATGTAAATACAAAAAAGACATAAGCATATATCTTTTAGAAAACCAGTTTTCACATTGGGTTATATATGTTATATTTTGAGCTATAAATATTCATTATAAAGATTAAAATATTTCCTAAGTAATTTTATTTTATTTATAATTTTTAGACACTTAATAATTAAATTTATTTATGAGACAATAATGATGCAGAATTTTCCTTATTAATGAAAAAATCAAATAATTTGTATTATAAATTTTAATATAAATATAATTTGAAAGTTTTTATGACATAAACGAATTTTATTGGTTATTATGACATGTTAGTATTTTAGAAATTAATTTTATTCTAATTAATAATGTTTTTATGACTATAAGAGAAATCAATTATTAAAGAGTGTCAAAATTGACATAAAGGATTTTTTAAAACAAATATTATATTATAAATTGATAAAATATTCATAAAAATATAAGGTTTGGCCAAATGACTTATATAATAATAGTTGTATCCTTAATGAACCACTTTTTGTCACTTTTAAGTTTATAGTATGTTTATTAATCATATAATATAAAAATACAACGAGACGTGGTAAATCACAAACTAATTAACTAAGAGTTTAAACTAAAAGATAAGGTTAATAAAGTGACCCAAACCTACCTAAAACCAATTTTTTGAGCTGTGTTCCACCAATACCCACCTTATACTCGAAATAAATCAGTTTGGAGCTATTGTAAACCGAATATGAATTTATTATAAAATAATATTTCTATCTTTTCCTAAGGTGCCCCTCACCCCTCATATAAAAGGGCACTCCCCCTTCTCTCTAATTTACACCATAAAAGATATTTGGCTTGGCCAAACCCTACCGAAATATCCTCTAAAATTATCTCACTTAATCCTATAGGCCCTCATTTTTTCATAAAGCCAACTTAAGGAGCTCTTTTGATCAAATAAAAAGGAAGAACCCGGAGAAGAGGTAATGATTTCACCACCCTCTTTCAAGTTCTTTTCTTCTTCCACTTATTCTTTCTTTTTTATTTACATGTTAAAATAATAAATCTAGTATATTTATATATAATGTGATGTTATTATAAATATGGTACAACCATATTCAGTATTCTATCCATCCTTTTAATGACATGTCACCATATATGCGTACGTACGACCTACCGTCTCCAAGTCGTGGTGTAATTGTTATTCAATATATTATTATTTGCATGGGTATAATAATGATGTATAATTCATGTAAATAATAAATTTTACATTATAATTATTCTTTATATATTATATAACATCCAATTATATGTTATTTCAATATCAATATAATTATATTGTTGCTCGTGCATACGTATGGATTACCGTCACCACGAACACAACGAGATTCATTCTCCATCATATCCATTCAAGAATAAATTTCATTTAATGATTAAAAATAATTTTTAGAGACACGATATAATTCTGGATATGAATAATATAAATCCCATCCATAACAAATATGGCCCACATAACAAAGCATATAAAGAAAAACGAATCTATTAACACCCGAAACTATGATAATACTAAGATATCATCAACAAATCAATGTTAAAAGATCGTATATGGACTCATATTTATGTATATGATTCGTGTATAATTAGAAAAAATTATATCACCATTATATAGGAGTTTAACCTACCCTCGACCAAGGAAAAAGTACAAAGTAAAGGGTTTCTTATCTCACTTTTAATTCCGTGAGATTTCAATTGTTCACCACTTATTTATTTCATTTTTGTGTGTACTGCCCAAGATTATATTCTTGTTTAAATATCCTTTAATTTATGGATATTTACATCATCATTTTATGATCCTTATTTTATGGGTGTATGTTTTGTAAGTTACCGAATCGATAAGGGTATTTGAAATTACAATTTTCACTCATTTGGCTTTACACATACTTCATAGATTATATTACTCCATGATTATGTGTGGAATCACTATTCATTTTCTTATGTCATAATTTCCACTCCCCATTACGTGGATATAATTTTGATACACATAATCATTCCATTTATAGATTCTCAAGTCATCGATATGAACTTGATAAGAGTAATTTTAACTCAATCTCCATTTATTGAGTTAAACATCCAATTCATTAATGTTGTTTTAAAATGAATCTGTGTGATTGTCCTGTCATTAATTAACACTGAATATCCAATAATATTGAGTGTATTTATATTTTTCACACATAATTATTTCGTTTATGTATCCTTAACCTGAGGATACAGTCTTTATAAGATATTTCATCCCAATTTACATTCCATTCAGACTTCTTTGTTGTTATACACCAATTCACATTTATATGGTGTATATAATGTACTTTGACATAGTATATCATGAATCCCTTTATTCTCATGATATTATAATGTTTTTATTACCTCAATTATTTTTATTCAAGTATCTCTCTATTGGTTAGGAACTCTAACGAAAATATCATTTTAAATGTTTTAAAGATTTATTATTCTAAATATTTCTCATTAATGTCCATGTTTTTAAAATGTTTTTAAGGATTTATTTATATGTACATTAAGGTTTCAAAAATAAAATTCCTTTTAAAAGTTTCAATGTGTTATGGTACACTTTGATTCAAAAATCTATTTTCAAATGGCTTCTTGAAAAATAGTGTGTCTTTTAAATGTTTTCAAGAAAATATTGGATATTTCTCTCAAATATTTTTGATGATTATTTTCATATTTGTCAATATCCATAATTATTCTCAATTGAGGTTAATATGTTAAAATAAAATCTTACATATTGTATTGAATGAGTTATGTTTGACTGTGGATGCTCTATTTTTATACCATTCATGGTTTGTGGATAATGTATTGACATTTCATATTCTAGTTGTAATACGAATGTTTATGTTATGTTTCAAACTTCTCATATGAGGAATGAATTGGACTGATTATGTGATTGGTAGAGCCTGATATAGCTCCTCTATGCATCGGTAGATCTCATGATACAAACTATTGTCTTGGAACAAGGCCTTGACCAAATCTTATTTGTAGTCTTGGCACAAGGCCTTGACTATGTGGTTATGAGAGTCTAGAATTATGCATTCCATTATTATGGAAGTGGTTATTGATATTGCATGTGATTATTAGACTAGTATAATATCCATGTGAATTATTTAATGGAATTATTTAATTTTATCTTTTCCATATTATGCTGAATTTCAAGTTTAAAAGGATTTTGTTTTAGTTATACATTGCCTTAAATGTTTAGGATTATTTTTGAATGTTTCGGTATATTGTTATCCTTACTGAGCATTTGATCTCACCCCTTTCTATGTTTTATTTTTTCCAGGATGTGAAGAAGTATTTTATGAATGACCTTCAGGGATAGTATGAGTAAATGAGTGTGGTCTATAGAGACAAGATGTTGTTGTAGTTTTTCACTTTATGATGTAATGTAAACTTTATGAATTTATCTAGTGATTCCAAGGCTACTAAACTAATCGGTATTTCAAAACATGATCTTTTGTGATCATTCTAATGATACATAATAATGAATCAACTCTGGGTAACTGGTGTCGGGGCGTTACAGTTGGTATCAGAGAAAGTTTAGTACAAACCTTGGATACTGGATTTAGATAAACTCTGATTAGAGCACATAGCCCTAAGATAGACTTTGAGGATTAGTATAGAATAACTTCCTAGAATTTTGGTATGGTCTAGATTTTGTGAGTTTTCCAAACAATACTTCCGTGTCTAGATACTAGCAGGTAGAGGTGGCTCTGGCACAGATGTACCTAGAGGTAAATCCCGAAAACACTACTTTGAGCTAGAGTAGAACGGGAACTGGTGCACAACAACGGGCCTTGCTGCACTCATGGTTACGACACTCCCAGGGGATATGCTTAGGATAATTTACATTTTATTTACAAACCAATTTGAACTATTTTATTATAATATGAGTATAAATGAACTTGGTTAATCCTATGGTGTTTCAAATTAAGAATATGGTGTCATGATATTCTCTAAATGATTTTATGACTAATGTTACTCACCCAATGCTTTCTAGTTTTAGTCAATGGCTGGATTCCATGGATGTCATATTATCTTTGATAATGATGTACAAGGTGGTAACGGTGGTGGAAATGAGCAACAAAATGGAATTTTGATAGGCATAAAAGATTTCTTGTTCATGCCAAATCAGGTTTCCAAAAATATGATCAACAAAATATATATTGACGAACTCCCGGACTCAACAAAGAATAAAATGGGGTCAATGATAAAAGCTCAAGTAGTGGAGACCATGAAGAAAAGAATCCTTAATTTCCATCATGCAGGAAATGTGGAAGGAGACATCCAGGAATGTGTCTCAATGGAACAAAGAAATTATTTACATGCGAGAAAGAAGGACATAAAATGAAGAATTTCCGAGGAAAAATTAATAGTACTATGGGAGGAAATAAAAATGGTCCCAAGAATCCATTTACAATAATTTTCCGTATATGTAGGCGACTCGGCCATTACCTGATTAAATACCCTATTATATAAGATATTTTTTTGATCAAAGAAGAAGCTATGTGGAAATAAATGGTTGGAGAAATGTTTAAAAGTATTAGTGCTCCTTGTTGATGGTTTTACTTTGGAATAATTTTCTCTTTTATTTGTAACCCTACTGTTTTCCATGTGAGAAAGATATTTGAGAAAGACATATCTTTTCTATTGTGTATATAGTTATAAATAACCATTTGGTTTTATATGATCTTTAGTTTTTAGGCAATTACAAGTTATTATATATTGGGATGAAAATTCAAGGTATGAGAATACATTTGTGGTTAAATTATGTTATGTTTATTTTGAGGATTTTACCTCATTTTGGTAATGTTATAAAATATTGTTTTTGAAAAATGAAAACACGCAAACCGTGTGATAACCCATCGTGTCAGACAAAGATGTGGGAATCAAACCCACAACCAAAGTGCGATTAGGATTTATCACCTACCACTAGACTATGTGATGTCCCTGCTTGGTGTGATTAATTATTTTAGTTAAATTATTTTATTGATCAATAATAAGATTTTTTGGGATCTTATGTCTTATCAAATGAATACCCTTGGTATAGGAAAATGATTTGGTGATTAAGTGATAAATGTTATTTTGTAAGATGTTCACTTTGTTGGGAACATTATATGCCCAAGGGAAATAGAATACTATGGGATTTCATTTGAGGAGTAATGTTGGATTTTTATCTATGTTTTTATTGTGGATTTATAGTGATTTGGGTTATTTATGGAAATGATTAACCTATAATAGAGAATATGTGATTAGGTTAATTACTTTTATGTATGTGACTTTAAGAGTAGTTGATGTCATTTGGAGATACAATTTAACGTGGAAGACTACATAACCAAATTATTCAATGTTCTGGGTTTTAATATTTCTTTTGGATTATATTGAAGGATTTTAAGGACAATTGTTTATTGAATGCTATTTATTTAACTTTGGGGTATTGTTGGTTTAATTTTAGAAATTAAAATTAATGTTTCTTTCTCTAATGGAATATCCTTTTGGGGGATCATCAGATCTTATACTAACCATTTTGGTTTTGATTAATCTCTAAAGACAAGGAAAATATATAGTTTATCCATCATGAATCATGTGATTCTATAAGATGTTTATTCTAGCTCTCTAGTGTCACCAAGTCTTCTTGAATATTCATCATTTAAAAATGAGTTAGAAGTATAAATTTATTAAGGAATGAAACATTACTTAAAAATTAAGTATATCTCTTTATGTTATTAGTCAATCTCAGATATGAATTACTCATCTTTATGTAATGTAACTTAAAAAATAAAATAAAAATGTTGTCTGTTTACTTTTCCTACTGGGAAACTAATGACTATTTGTCCCATCACATGTTTGTGGTTTTCTTATTGTTAACTTTCTCCAGATCATGTTTTCTATCCCTCTCCATCACAACATGACACTTATTTTATCATCTATATTCAGGTTTTTCTACATAGAGTCCTATTATAGGTTATCTCGGGTGACCTTTGTACTTCCCTTTCTTTCTTTTAAAGTGATAGTTTTATTAACTATATTTCTGATGTTGGACTTTCCATTATATTCCCAAGCCCGGTTTTAAAAATTTTGAGGATGCAATTTATTGAAGGATGGGAGAATGTAACACCCCAATCTTCCATAGTACGCTTATCTTTGAATAATATTGTAGCATGTGTTGTATGCAACTTAGAGTTCTAAATCACCACAACCGATCAAAATAGCCATTATGAATAGTAATACCCACTTTTTAAAATTTTATAAATTGTATCTTTCAAAAATTCCTTCATTTTCTTATTTGGAATATCGAACTTCTATTCGGGTGAATTTTTTGTACTTTTCTGATAACTTTCATATTTTGATGAATAATGAAAATTATTAAATTTTAATTAAAAACATCTTTTTTAATCAAAAAAATTAATAGTGATAGATTATGAATTTGAGTGATTTTAAAGTATAATTAGATTATATTTTTACCATTTAATCCAATATTGGTCATTGGACATAATTTAACATTTAAACTGGACATAAGGAAATGTCAATCTTTTGATAGTTATTATTTCTTAAAAACACGCTTTTTGTTTTGAAAACGGGAATTAATTTTAAATTAATTTCTTCCACTTCTATGTTTCGAATTTATAAAAATGGATTCCATATAAATAATCTGGAGGTCCAAATTTTGTAAATATGTTACTTTTATTTTAAAACATTTTGAATAATTACTTCGGTAAATATTTTATTTACCATGGTTAAAGGGTAAATCTGGTAAATAAGGGTAAAAAAATAATATTATAATAATATTAAATTGCCCTAAGACGTTTCCTAACCCTATTGGTTGATACATTTCTAACAATGTGCATCTTTGGGTCGATTTTCGGACCCCATGGAGCCACTTGTAAGTGATAATGACACTTTATATTGATTAAGTTAAAGTAAATACAAAAATGACAAAAGCATATATCTTTTCGAAAAACAATTTTCACATAGGGTTATATATGTTATATTTTAGACTATAAATTTTCATTATAAAGATAAAAATATTTCCTACATAATTGTATTTTATTTATAATTTTTAGACATTGAATAATTAAATTTATTTATGACACAACAATGATGCAGTATTTTCCTTATTAATGAAAAAATCAAATAATTGGTATTATAAATGTTAAAATAAATATAATTTGAATGTTTTGATGAAATAAACGACTTTTATTGGATACTATGAAATTTTAGGATTTCATAAATGTATTTTTTTCTAATTAATAGAGTTGTTATGAATTTAACAAAAAACAATTATTAAATAGTGTCAAAATTGACATAAAGGAGTTTTTAAAAACAAATATTATATTATAAATTGATATAATATTCGTAAAAATCTAAGGTTTGTCCAAATAACATATATAATAATTTTTTTTTTCATCAGTGAACTACTTGGGGTCAGTGGGATGTCTATTGTATGTTTATTAACCATATAATAGAAAAATACAAAGAAACATGGTAAATCACAAACTAATTAACTAAGAGTTCAAACTAAATGATTATGTTAATAAAGTTACCAAAACCTGTATAAAACATATTGGTTGTGTTGTTTTAGACCCATACACACCTTATCCTAGAAATAAATTAGTTTGGAGCCATTAGAAACCGAATATTAATTTATTAAAAAATAATAATTCTATCTTTTCCTAAGGTGCCCCTCACACATCTTATAAAAGGGCACACCCCCCCCCCCTTCTCTCTAATTCACACCATCAAAGACATTTGTATCGGTCAAACCCTATAAAAATATCCTATAAACTTCCCTCACTTCATCCTAGAGGCCCTCCTTTGGTCAGAAGGCCAACTAATGGAACTCTTTTGATCAAATCAAAAGAAAGAACCCGAAGAAGAGGTAATGATTTCACCACCCTCTTTCTTGTTCCTTTCTTATTCCAGTTCTTATTTCTTTGTTATTTACATTCTAAAATAATAACTCAATTATCTTCAATATAATGTGATTTTATTATAAATATGGTACAACCATATTCAGTATTCTATCTATCCTGTGAATTAAATGTCACCATACGTGGGTACGTACGACCTACCGTCTCTATGTCATGGTGAAATTATTATTCAATATATTATTATTTGGATGGGTATAAAAATTATGTGTAATTCATGTAAATAATAAATATAAAATGCTAATGAATCTATATATATGATATACCATCCAATTATAAATTATTTTAATATCAAAAGAATGATATTGTCGCTCATGCGTACGTACCGATTACCATCTCCACGAACGCGATTAGATTCATTCCCCATAATATCCATTCAAGAATAAATTTCATTTGATGATTAAAAATAATGTTTAGAGACATGATATCATTCTAGATATGAATAATATACATCCCATCCATAACAAATATGGATCACATAATAATGAATATAATGGAAAAATAATCTGTTAACACCCGAAACGATGATAATACTAAGATATTATCGACAAATCAATGTTAAAAGATCATATATGATTTCATATTAATGTATATGATTCTTGTATAATTCAATAACAATTATTTCACCATTATAAATGAGGTTAACCTACCCTCTACCAAGGAAACATTACAAAGTAAGGCATTTCTTATCTCACTTTTAATTCCGTGAGATTTCCATTGTTCACCTCTTATTTATTGCATGTGGTGTGTGTACTGCCCATGATTCTATTCATTTTTTAATATTATCTAATTGATGGATATTTAAATGATCATTGTATGATCCTTCTTCCATGGTTTTATGTTTCCTAAGTTACCAAATCGATAAGGGAATTCGAAATTACAATTTCCACTCATTCGGCTTAACACATACTTCATTGATTATTTTACTCCATGATTATGTGTGGAATCAATATTCATTTGCATATGTCATAATTTCCACTCCCCCTTTTGTAGATATAATTTTGATACACATAATCACTCCATTGACATATTCTCAAGTCATCGATATGAACTAGATAAGAGTAATTTTAAATCAATCTCCATTTATTGAGTTAAACATCTAATTCATTGGTGTTGTTTTTACAAGAATATGTGTCATTGTACTATAATTGATTTACACTAAATATCCCATCATATTGAGTTTATTTATATTTGTTGCACATAATTATGTTGCTAATTTATCCTTAACCTATGGATACGGTCTTTATAGGAGATTTCATCTCAATTTACATTCCATTGAGACTTCTTTGTTGTTATACACCAATTCACTTTTATATGGTGTATATAATGTACATTGAAATAGTATATCATAAATCTATTTATTGTCATGATATTAAAATGTTGTATTACCTCAATTATTTTTATTCAAGTGTCTCTCTTTTGGTTAGGAAATCTAACTAAAATATCATTTTAAATGTTTTAAAGATTTATTATTCTAAATCTTTCTCATTAATGTCCATGTTTTAAAAAATTTATTAAGGAATTATTTATATGGACATTAAGGTTTTAAAATAAAAATTCATTTTAAATTTTTCAAAGTGGTATGGGACACTTTGATTCAAAAATAAATTTTTAAATTGCTTCTTGACAAATAGTGTGAATTTTAAATGTTTTCAATAAAAAAGGGGGATATTTCTCTTAAATAGATTTGTTGATTATTTTCATCTATGTCAATATCCTTCATTATTCTCAATTTAGGTTAATATGTTATAATACAATATTACATATTGTATTTAATGAGTTATTTTTGACTGTGGATGTGCTATTTTTATACCATTCATGGTTTGTGGATAAAGTTTTGACATTTCGTATTCTAGTTTTAATACGAATGTTTATGTTATGTTTCAAACCTTCCATATGAGGAGTGAATTGGACTTATTCAGTGATGGGTGGAGCCCTTTATAGCTCTTCAATGCATCAGTAGGTCTCATGAGACAAACTAGTGTCTTGGAACAAGGCCATGACAAAATCTTATTTGTAGTCTTGGCATAAGGCCCTGACTATGTGGTTATGATAGTCTAGAATTATGCATTCCATTATTATGAAAGTGGTTATTGATATTTCATGTGATTATTAGACTAGTATAATATCCATGTGAATAAGTAAATGGAATTATTTTATTTTATATTTGCCATATTATTCTGAATTTCATGTTTAAAAGGCTTTTGTTTTAGTTATACATTTCCTTAAATTTTTACGCTTATTTATGAAAGTTTTTGATATATTTTTATCCTTACTAAGAATCTGAGCTCACCCCTTTCTATGTTTTATTTTTTCCAGGATGTGAAGAATTATTTTATGAATGACCTGCAGGGATAGTACGAGGATATGAGTGTCGTCTCTGGAGACAAGATGTTGTTGTAGTTTTTCACTTAATAAGGTAATGTAAATATTAGGAATGTATCTAGTGATTCCAAGTCTTCTAAACTAATCTGTATTTTGAGACTTTATATTTTGTGATCATGCCAATGATACGTAATAAATCACCAACTCTGGGTAACTAGGGTTGTGGTGTTACAATATGACCAAAGAATGAGACTTGCTTGGACCAGAACTCACACTTGTTTTACTTTTCAGAGATCATATCATTTTGCAAGATCTCTATTATAGTTCTTAGATTCTACTCATGATCCTCCTTGGTTTTTGAGTATATTAGAATATAATCTATAAATACTACCAATAATTTGTCGATTTAATCTCTAAATACTCTATTCATCATGTCCATGAATATTGTTAGAGAATTAGTTAGTCTGAAATGAATTACTATGAATTTATTGTGACCAAACCTTGTTGGAAAAGTAGTCTTGGGGATATCCTCCATCTTCACCCTTACTTGGTAATATCTCGACCGCAAATCAACCTTGGATAAGTATTTTTCTCTATGTAGCTGATCGAACATTTCATCAATTCATAAAATAGGATACTTTTTCTTTACCGTGATTTTGGTAACCTCATGATAATCGATGAAAAGGCGCATTGACCCATCCTTATTCTTAACGAATAGGACAGGAGCACCCAAAGGGGAAGCACTTCAGAATATAAACCCTTTATCTAGATTCTCTTTTAGTTGTTTTTTCAACTCCCCAATCTCTACAATATCCATTCTATACAGAGTTTTGTATATTGGAATCGCCCTAGGTATAAGGTCAAATGAGAATTCAACATCTCTTCTAGGAGGAAGACCAGGAAATTCCTTGGTAAACACTTCCGCGAATTCTTTCACAATAATCATGTATTTAATAATTTGGAGTTGTCATGAGAATTATAAAATAAAACACACGTGAATTAAAAATCACACTAACATGAATTCATAAGAACCCTCAAACAAACAATTAATTTTAACAGAAGATTTTCAGAATGTTGGGTTACCCCTCCGTAAAGGCTACATTTAGAGTCTCGATCTCTACATACATGGGCCTTGAGCTACCCAAAATACATTGTGGAAATTATGACCACCATGTCTTCCATGATTAAATAAGGTTTAAGGCATTGGGTAACTGGGGTCGGGGTGTTACAATATGAAAACATAATGAGAGTTCCTTCTACCAGAACTCACTCTTGTTTTACTTTTCATAGATCATATCCTTCTTCAAGGTCTCTAGTATAGTTCTTAGATTCTTGTCATGATTCTCCTTGGTTTTGGAGTATATTAGAATATCATCTATAAATACTACCAAAAATTTGTCGATTTATTCTCTAAATACTCTATTCATCATGTCCATGAATATTGTTACAGCATTAGTCAGTCTAAAATGAATTACTATGAATTTATAGTGCCCAAACCTTGTTTGAAAAGCAGTCTTGGGGATATCCTCCATATTCACCCTTACTTGGTAATATCTCGACCGCAAATCCACCTTGGAGAAGTATTCTTCTCTATGTAGCTGATCAAACATGTCATCAATTCATGGAATAGGAAACTTTTTCTGTACCGTGATTTTGTTAACCTCATGATAATCAATGAAAAGGTGCATTAAACCATCCTTCTTCTCAACTAAGAGGACAAGAGGACCCCATGGGGAAGCACTTGGGAATATAAACCCTTTATCTTGATTCTCTTGTAGTTGTTTCTTCAACTCCTCAATCTCTACAATATCCATTCTATACAGAGTGTTGGATATTGGAATCGCCCCAGGTATAAGGTAAATTGAGAATTCAACATCTCTTCCAGGAGGAACACCAAAAAAATCTCTGGTAAACACTTCAACCAACTCTTTCACAATAATCGTTTATTCAAGAATGGTTGTTTTATGTTAAAGTAAATACACAAATGACATAAGCATATATCTTTTAGAAAAATAATTTTCACATAGGATTATATATGTTATATTATCGACTATAAATTTTCATTAGAAAGATAACAATATTTCCAACATAATGTTATTTTATTTATAATTTTTAGACATTGAATAATTAAATTTATTTATGACACAATAATGATGCAGTATTTTCCTTATTAATAAAAAAATCAAATAATTGGTATTATAAATGTTAAAATAAATATAATTTGAAAGTTTTGATGACATACATGAATTTTATTGGTTACTATGACATTTTAAGATTTCATAAATGAATTTTTTTCGAATTAATAAGATTATTATGAATTTAACAAAAATCAATTATTAAATAGCGTCAAAACTGACATAAAGGAGTTTTTAAAACAAATATTATATTATAAATTGATATAATATTCCTTAAAATCTATGGTTCGGAAAAATAACTTATATAATAATAGGTGTTTCATTAATGAACCACTTGGGGACAGATGGAAGCTTATAGTAAGTTTATTAACCATATAATATAAAAATACAAATAAACATGGTAAATCACAAACAAATTAACTAAGAGTTTAAACAAAAAGATTATGTTTATAAAGTGACCCAAACCTATCTAAAACCTATTGGTTGAGTTGTTTTAGACCCATCCCCACCTTATCCTTGAAATAAATTAGTTTGGATCCATTAGAAACCGAATATGAATTTATTATAAAATAATATTTCTAACTTTTCCTAAGGTGCCCCTCACACATCTTATAAAAGGGACCCCCCCCCTTCTCTCCAATCCACACAATCAAAGCCATTTGGCTCGGCCAACCCCTAAAAAAATATCCTATAAACTTCCCTCACTTCATCCTAGAGGCCATCCTTTGGTCAGAAATCCAACTAAAAGAACTCTTTTGATCAAATCAAAAGGAAGAACTCTAAGAAGAGGTAATGATTTCACCACCCTCTTTCAAGTTCCTTTCTTCTTCCACATCTTATTTCTTTGTTATTTACATTATAAAATAATAACTCCAGTATCTTCAATATAATGTGATGTTATCATAAATATGGTACAACCATATTCAGTATTATATCCATCCTTTGAATGAAATGTCACCATACGTGTGTACGTATGGCCTACCGTCTCCACGTCGTGGTGAAATTGTTATTCAATATATTATTATTTGGATGGGTATAATAATTGTAACACCCCAAGATTTTATGAAAAATATTCTTTTTAATTTCATTAATGTATTTTTTTGTACACTACACCAAAAGGAGCTTGCACAACACGCATCCTTCACTTGCCTTGCATTACACGCAATCACGATCTTCCTCGATATTGTGTGTAGTACGCAATACCGAGTTTCACTAAACGAGATATTATTATAATATTATTATGAACTAGCCGTTATGAATAGTAATAACAAATTTTTGAAATTTTGTAAATTTTATTTTTCAAAATGGACTTCATTTTTAGATTTGGAATATCGAAATTAGCTTAGGGTGAAATTTTGGTACTTTTTAGATAACTTTCATATTCTGCTGAATAGTTAAAATTACTAAATTTTAATTAAAACTAATTTTTTAATCGAAATAATTAATAGTGATAAATTATTAATTTGAGAGGTTTTAAAGTATATATAGAATATATTTTTACAATTTAATACAATGTTGGTCATTGGATGTAATTTCACATTTAAACCAGAAATAAACAATTGTCAATCTTTTGATAGTTATTATCTCTTAAGAACACGCTATTTGTTTTGACGACATGAATTAATTTTTAAATTAATTAATGAAACTGATATGTTTTGAATTTGGTAAAATAGACATTATTTTTTACTTCATAATACCAAATATATCTTAGGCCTAATTTTTGGTATTTTTCTGGAAACATTCATTTTTTGATGAATAGTGAAACCACTAAGTGGTAGTTAAAAAAATGAATTTTTCATAAAACATATTTTTACCGCTTATGTGAATGTAATTTCAAAAATATGAGAGACACGGATGATATCAGTAAGTAAAATGTGGTTCAATGAGATGAAAATAATTTTTGGTGAATAGTAACTTTTTACTTTTTTTTACCACGGTTAAAAGTAAATAGGGTAATTAAGGGTACAAATGTTATTATTATTACCCTAACAGATTTCCTAATTCTATTGGATAAGTGTAATTCGACCCAAACAACCTTAGGAATAATATATGACCATTTATGCCCACTTGGATTAGATTAGGACATTTATTATTATTTAATTCAAAGAAAAGTTAAAAGAGTTAAAATCAAAGTTTATTTACTACAACATTTTTAATATAGGGTTATACATAAAATAAATTCGATTGTAAATATTCATTAGAAATATAATAATACTTACTACATAATGATATTTTATTTATAATTTTTAGACATTAATTAAATAAATTTATTTATGACACAATGATGATGCAGTAATTACCATAATAGTGAAAAATTAGAATAATTGATATTATAAATACCTAAATAAATATAATATGAGACTTTTTATGAAATAAACTAATTTTCTAGGTTAATATGACATGTTAGTATTGATTCAATTAACATTGTTCGAAGTAATCATTCTGTTATGATTTTCACAAAAATCAATTACTAAATAGTGTCAAAATTGACATAAAATAGTTTTTTAAAAAAATATTATATTAGTAATTGTTATTTTATTCCTAAAAATCTAAGGTTCGGCCAAATGACTTAGATAATGTTATAAATATTAATAATAAAAAACTTGGGGTTCTTTTGGATGCTTATAGTACGTTTATTAACCTTATAGTATAAGAACAGAAGAAGACACGGTAAAAGTAAAATTATTTTACTTAATGTTAAATCTAAATGATAAGGTTAAAATAGGAACCTAAACTTGTCTAAATTCTATTGGATGAGAGTATTGCGACCCATCCCCACCTTATCTTCTAAATAAATCTATTTGGAGCTATTTAAAACCGAATTTTTCTTTATAATAAAATAATATTTTTAGTTTTTCCAAAGGAGCCCCTCTCCTCCCTTATAAAAGGGCACCTCCTCCCTCTCTTCCTCACACCACGTTGAGCCTTCAAGCTCAGCCAAACCCTGCTAAATTCCATTATCCACTTCCTTAGAAATATACTAGAGGTTATGGTATTCCTCAGAGACCAATTGTAGTGCCCTAAAAGGAGATCTCAAAGAGGCGCTTCAAAGAAGAGGTAATGTCCGTTACCGATTCATTCAAATTTATTTCTTCTTCCACTTAATCTTATTAGGTTGTTTCATTATGAAGTAATAACATCAGTATCACTCATATACTGATATGTTATTATATTTATGAAACAACCCAATTTCACCATCTATCCATCCTATGGAAAATGAAATCACCGCGCATGTGTACGTACGGAATACCGTCTCCAAACCATGGTGTAATCTATTTTCCACCACCACCTTACTTGGATGGGTATAATGGAGTACATAATAACTATATATGATTATTTTAAACTGATATTGATTCTTAAATATTATACATACACTCCAACACAATTCCATGATCATGAGAACGATATCATCGCTCGTGCGTACGTACGGACTACCGTCTCCACGACGCGATGAGATTCATTCTCCCCGTTAACCATTCATGAATGATTATAAAGTATATATAATAAGAAATCATGAAATATATGAAATAATAATGATACTGGATTTATGTTTATATATATGTATGTCATCTACTTAATTCCATTCAACTCAATAAGGAAACGAAAACAACGTTCATGCGTACGTACGGCCTACCGTCTCCATGAACGGTGTATTTCTTTCCATTTACTAATCTATTATATATATGTATATTATCAATATATATTATATATAAATCATGTTTTATATTCTGGAATTAAGTAATCGTGATCTAAGTAATCATATAAATAATTACAAGTCAAAACACGAACGAAAAATGAAACGATTTTACACAAAATGCTCTTTAACATGAAATTTACAAAAGAACGAGTAATATGAAGTCATAGGTGAACCATATATGATATCATAACAACGAGTATGATTCTGGAATAAGTCAATGACATTATTTAAATCATTATACAGGAGGTTCGGACACTTACGAAGCAAATCGGACCTATGGTAAGGAAAATATCACAATCTCATTTTTATCCGAGATTGTTTATACTTTAGTATTTACTGGGGTTTATTTTATCATCCACATCCATGTTTCCTAAATATGTAATATTATTTCCATCCACCTACAATTTTTTAAATCCAATTTTACTCTTCGGTGAGTTTTTAGTAATGGATATGAAAGGAATCTTTTGTCGTTTTTCGTACAAGGTACTTTTGGACTTTTCTGACAAAAGTACGAAGAATGTTTTTTTTAACTTATACGGCATGAATGGATTTTTAAAACATTATTTCCAAGAAGCTTCCTTTACAAGTTTTCAAGTTTATTTTTAATCAAGTTCTTTTAGTTTAGAATTGTACGACATGTAAAGAAAGGAAAAGTTTTTTTGAAGTAGAAAAGATATTTTCCTCAAGAATGGAGTTCAAGTGTTTTATCAAAATTATTTTTCAATCTAAGATAATAAAGGGTTCTGTATCTATCCCTATTTTTACATTGATTTTATTATGTTGTGATGGAATTATATTTTTATGAATTCCTTTATCTTATATGAATTTTATTATGATGTCGCGATGTTTAAGATTCCCATTTTTATTACATGGGTTATGCTATGATGTTTGGTTTCTGATTTTGTGGCACACATAATAATGGTTTCATTATGAGATGGGTGGGACCTATATCTCCCTCCAATTCATTGGTTAAATATTTTATATCTCATGAGATAGACATGGATGAAACAGCAGGTTAAACCGGTTTAGTGAAACAGGACTGAAACGAGGAGTGAACTCGGCTCAGAAATGGACTTTGTCCACTACGATAGTCTTGGCAATGAGTCTTGACTAACAAGAAATGATTCTCTATGAATATGTGTGTATTTCACAAAGTTTCATGTTTTATGTTATGATTATTGGGATTACATTTCACTACTATGATTTATCCCATGTTATGATATTATGATCTCTTTTGCAGGTTAAGATTTCCAAAATGATATGTTCTTATGAATATGATGTGATTGATATTTCTTCTGTTTACCCTTACTGAGAATTTGAGCTCACCCTTTTATGTTTTCTTTTCCCCAGGATATAAAGAAAGGTTTTAGGTATAAAAAAAGGAAGATATTTATGGGAGATGTTTAAGATCTTTCACCATGATTAGAATATTATATTCCGAGTTTCCAAAGACACTAAACTATTACGGTCCTTGTGTGTGTGTTTTTGTTATGTACTAAGTATTCCGAAAAAGTAATGTAATTTCAATGTACGTCAAGATTCGGGTCTCTACAGTTGGTATCAGAGGAAAGGTTTAGTTAACCTTTGGAAAGTAGGATGCGAAAACATTAGTGAGATCCCTAGAGATATTTCTAAGGTATATCTAGGGATGTACCTACGGTTAAGTATACGTTATAGTCCTAGAATTGCACTAACCATCATAGAATTAAACCTAAGATGTTAGATATTGAAGTTACTCCCCCTTTATTATATCGTTTTCCCCAGCTTGATTTTTTCCTCTCACGCTGTTATCTTTGGGTTTTAGACGATGGATGGAACCCGAAGGAACCATGTTGATCAATGTAATGGACAATGAAATGATTGTCATCCTGAACAAACAAATGTTATGGGATATGGAGTGCAAAATCTTATTTCTATACTTACACAAGATATGAATCATTCTGGACTTCCAAATGAGTAGAGAAGGGAACAATATTCTATTGAGTCCTTCATGAGGAAAGGTCCACCTTTTTTCAGTGGGTCTTCTAATCCACTTGTTACTGAACAATGGATCAGTACTACTAAAAAGATATTTTTAGTTCTTCAATGTTCTGAACATGATAAAGTCATCTTTTCAGTGTATCATTTGGAAGGTGATGTTGATCAATGGTGTAATCTTATCAAGAATACGAGGCCAAGAGATGAAATTGAGTCCATGGAATGGGATGAGTTCAAGAACTTATTTTTCAATAAGTACTTCTCTCATATTCTTCGAACAAAGATGTATAAGGAGTTTCTTGATCTAAAGCAAATGGATGATGAATCTGTTGGTATATATGAATCGAATTTTACAAGGCTTGCAAGGTATGCATCTGGATTTATCATCCAACCTGAAAGTAAAGTTGATCGATTCTTCCATGGCTTAAAACCAAATCTTCGAAGGGCATTAGCTATAAGAGACTTCAGTAGCTATGAAGAAATTGTGCATTGTGCTATCAAGGTATAAATGGAAGTTGGTGTTACTTATACATCTCATAGTTTTGACAAGAAACAATAGATGGAGTTCAAGGATAAATCTCAGAATAATGGTGAAAAGAAGATGAATGTTTCCTTATTCTCAAAGTGTGGAAAGAAGCATGGTGGAGATTGTCTTAAAGGGACTATAAAATGTTTTAAGTGTGGAAAAGAAGGTCATAGATCATCTGAGTGTTGAAGTAAGGGAAAAGGGTTTCTAATGATGTGAATAAAGAAAAGACTATAGAGAACACACCACCAACACTTCAATGCTTCAAGTGCAAGGAAATGGGGAATTATGCTAATGAATGCCCTAATCCAAGGGTTAGTGATCATCGACATGAGCAACCACTTAAGGAAAAGGACAAAGGGAAGTCACATGCGCTCACTATTGGCGATGTTGAATATGAAAACGATGTGGTGGAATGATTAAGTTTTTATGTAATGAGATTCCAAAATAATGTTGTATATAACATTGTGGAATATTGGAATATTTATGTATTGGTTTATTGTGGTTTTCAATAATTTTATGGTACCGGTAACCATGGAAAGTGATTGAGATATTTTTTGGAAGAAAGATGATATGTGCATAATGAATGGATAAGGAAAAAATGAAATGTTTGACAGTATACATGAGCTCATGTATGATATAAGGACTAAGTGATATCATGGTTTGAGTATATAGAATTTTGAGGATTTTGGTATGTGGAAAGAGTTAACTTTTAACAGCATTCATGTTTTCAATAAGGTTCAATGGGTATTCATTTTTTTCAAGAGAATACATGATTAAGGCCTTTGAATTTTTGGAATGTGACCAACAAGACATATCTCCTGATATATGGGGATCAACAATGGTATTAACATGCTAGTTGTATGAACTCTTTGGTAATCATTTTCACTATAATATGAGATTAGACAACATTATTTTGGATAAGCCTAAAGATTGGAATGGATTATGTTGGACATAAGTTAGTATTGTTTAAGGATAGAAGTTTTTTCAATATTATTTATGGGATGTTATAGTAATGTAGTTTTAGAAAAAGGACAACCTGCAGGATGGGCGACAGCCCATCACGTCGGACAAGGATGTGGGAATCGAACCCACAACCGAAGCACGACTGGCCTTTATCACCTACCACTGGCCTACAGGAAGTCCCTGTTTTGTAGAAACTAGTTTTATTACATTAAGCATTATGATATATGAAGTATAAGTCCATTTTAGGAACCTTATATGATTAATCTCACTATAGATGGACTTATGTATTTTTTGACCTTTTGTTTGAGACAGATGGAATGACCCATCATTCTATCACATGATCTGCTAACACATCATGAATAAGAAATTCATCTTCATTTCTTTAAGAGATGAAGTGGAAATTGTCCAAAGAACGACCAATAGTGAGACTATACCAAAATAACGAAAATCTTTCTTCTAATTCCAATTTCATCAACTTTAGGGAAATGATCTTGAAAACCAAAAATGTTGTCCTAGTGGACTTATATCT